>VDFB02047230.1:443347771-443384841 GCA_007258455.2 Sequoia sempervirens | reverse complement strand
AGCTTCAAAACTAATGTCTCCAGCCTCAGAAACGATGCAAAAGACTCCGGAGATCTAGGCGCCCCCACTGGAGAAACCAGAAGTCCAAAAAGCAAGGCGTCTCAACTTGTATGAAAAGTACGGCCTTTCAACAGTACAGTATGGCCCCTTGGAGAATGTGCCAGATCACAGAACAAGAATAAATAAATCGCCTTATTGTTTAGATAAAGGATCTCTACTAACAACCCTTGTCTTAATCCACCTCAGTAAGCTCAAATGCAACCTCTGGATGAAGTTACCTTGTTGACAATCGTCAACTGATATTTCATAGTCTCAGTATGTCAGATTCTGAAGAGGGAACGTTCTTCAAAACCTGTTGATCTGGAGAAACCCTGGTTTCTCAAACCCCAATGCTCTCAGAGAGAAATGATAACAAATTCGAATAATCAACATAAGAGTTCGATTGGCTTTCAGTTGAATATATAAGCTCTCTCAAGAATTCGACCCCCTTTACAAAAATCACTTAAAATGCATTCAATAATATAATTTCGCCTCTTCTTTGACTTAGGCTTTATTATTAAATAAATGGCGTCCCTTTTTATTTAATGAATATTAAACTCATCAAATATTAAATTTTCCTCTTTATTATAAAGTATTAAAAATACTTTATAATTTGCCATTTTAATAATAACTTTTAATATTTCATTAAAATGACTTTATATTATAAAGTCAAATTAATAATTCCTTTAATTATTATTAAATGCCTCTAATAACCCCTATTTGCTCAACAAATCATCAAACTGGGTCGATACGGAGCTGACCAGCTAACTCAGGTGCCCTGCTAAAAATAGCAACTCCTGCCTGCCTGACTTACTATAAATAGTAAGTACCTCTAAATCACTATGTGAGTGTCTGCAGAAGCCCAAACCTGAATCAACTGCTGGAGTGATGTTCCCAACGTTGGATAACTACCTCAAGTGATCCTCTAAACACTTATGCCAACCTACGAGGATCTAAATAATAGGCTAACCTCTGACACAACGGTACTGCCTAGGAAGGGGACATTACATGTGACATTACAATCACCTTACATAGGCTACAAAAAATATTGTGCCCAACAAATCATAAAATCTACAAAAAAAGGCAAAAACCCTAGCTCGCAAAAGAGAATCTTGCAAAAACCAAGCATGCAACAAGAAAAACATGTAAAAACCCTAGATTGCAATTAAAAAACCTTCAAAACCCCTAGTTAAAGATGGAACCCTAGCCGCAACCTAAATAAAACAAAGTAACTTTCTATGCCCTAACAATGGTCACCAAAAAATCTACAACAAAACCTTTGAATTTTGCGTTAAAAAATAAGGCACAATTTTCCAAGAAAAAGACCTACATTTTTCGTAGAGAATTGTGATTTTCAAGGGAAAAATAACTTAAAATTTATGTTATTTTGCTAAACGCAATTTCCACCTTTGAAGAGTACTTTTTATCCAAAAATTCACAATTTTCCATAATAAAAAATTGCTCCTGAATTGCCACTTGATTCCTAGTTGCAATTTGTTCTTGGGAGGTGCAAAAAATTGTAGAAACCTTGGAATGAATGTCACAAATAAAATTTGCAATTTTTCCTTGAAAAATTTTAACAATTTTTTGAAAAACCTTAGTCACAATTTTCATAAATTTGTGCCCACATAACCTTTGAAAATGGCATGATCTTTGATTCCATATGAATCCTTTTGTCTCTTTGTCATGCTACAAAGGAAATTTCTCAATCCATCTCTGCTAGCAATACTCCATAGGTCTTTATCCTCTTACAGTCTATGGCTCTAATTGAGCTTTGATATATTAATATGGAAATCAAACACATAATGATTACCAAGATATTCTTTGATTTAACAAGAAACAAAAGCTTTCCTATATAGGATTACAATGAGGGACGACAAACAACATTATCAATGTGGAATAAATAGAAGTACATTCTAAAAGGAGATAAAGCATAAACTATATCCTAAAGTTGGAACTACTTTATTAAAGCCTGCGACTATAACAAATTGACCATTACTAAATAATAATTACTATAACAACGTATCAAAGACTATACAACCTCTCAAGTCCCTCATGATTGCCCAAGAAATTTATTTAGCCTATTCACGCTTACATTGAAGGCAAGACCAAAGAGGGTCTATAAGCTAACTAGATTATTTTCTGAATCCTAGACATTAAAATATAAGGTAGCCAAGTAACATAAATTATTCCATTTAATTTACACCCACTCCATGCTCTTCAAGTTTTCAACTTCCATGTCTTTCTCAACTATTATCTATCCAAAAAAATTTACATTTATAGTTATTTTTTATGCATTAGAATTGCCTCTATTCATATCAAATATCCATCACAACAGGGCAACAACCAAAACTTCTATAAACCCATCACTCAAGCATCAACAAGGTTGTAGTTAAGGGAGATACAATGTATCACGGTGAGCACCAAAGAGTGAAGGATATCAAACGTCTACCACTTAATCACTCCCAATACAATCGATAGTCACAGACACTAATGCAGCAGGCAAAGAAACCCATAACACAAATCATAAACCTACAAGCATAAATCATGCCTACTCGCAATCACATGGTGCCGCTACTATCCCCTCCTTTTATTACTTCCAGAATGAGCATTTCCCACAGCCAGCAAGGACATTACAAGGGCATAAAATTGTAGTGCTTCTTAAAGGCCCATCTTATTTGATAACGGAACCATATTTCCTATAGTGTGTAAGTTCCATAAGAGGAGAAACTAATGCTGAATACAAATCAACCATTCAGTCGATTCAAAACTAACTCTGAAAACACCCATCAAGCTCCCAGGCAATATCTTATGGTAGGAGATGTGGACCCCATACAGCCTTTGGAAAGGAACGTGCTTGTCAGTCAAGTTCAACCTGTTGAAGAGTTTCATATGCTTGGAAACCAGCCTCTAGGGGAGTGTGATATCAGTTAGGCTCTCCAGTCTGATAGCACAGCAACACCTCTTAGCTGCCACCCATACATTTCTCAGTTTGACAAGGATGAATCCTCTTTAACCAGTATTGAACGCAAAACTTTCATCCTAGGAAATCAACAGTGTAGTATGGATGGCCTCTTCAGCTAATGGCAACATGAATCTTCTGCCAAGGAGAAGGAGAAGGGAACAGATGAAACACTCTGAATCCGCAACAACATCATGTTTCAGACCCAAATCATGGACCATTCTGAGTAAAGCAGTCATACAGATGATTGCCTAATTTCATCAAGAGGGCCTTCTGTTAAAAAATTAAACTGGGATTAGATTGTCTGAGAACACTTGTTGCAAGAAGCAACTACACCATGGCCTTATTAAAGTGGTGTTAGAAGAGCATGGAAGGGGTATCACTCATATGTAAAGTTTTATGGAACGAGCATACCAAGGCTTATCTAGGTCATCATACATGATGCCACTGCAAGCCCCTCACCAAGCATTGCGAATAGCCTTGACAAACCAAATCACAAACCAAATCACAAACCAAATCGGATGATTGGCTATCAAATCACATCCACTTAAGAATATGATGCAGAAAACATAATTCAAATGACAATGAAGCTACAACCTTGCTCCATTGAACAAAAAAAAGAGAACTTCAATTTAAGCACAGCCCTCAAATAGTCAAGATTGATTCTCTCCCCCACAACAGGAAGCAGAAGTGAGGTTTGTTCTATGCTGAACTGTAAGGCATGTTTACTTGTAAGTATGACAGTAATGTGTAATTGCCTCAAAGGAGGTTAGATGTTGCCAAAATCTAACACAGAATATTAATAGTCAGCTAAATAACAGTTGCATACTTAACATCCCCGTCTTTACTGCTAGTGCCAACAAGGTCCAACCATCCCTGATGCAAAAGGGTTTCAGACTTCTGTTTGATGTAAAAAAAAATTGCCATCAAAATAACACCTTTCAAACCTTGAAGTGAACTGGCACATATAGGTTAACAGTATGCAAGAGAAAAATTTGTGCTCCTACTCTCACTGGCATACCTACACGTATCATACTCTTCACTAAGCCTAAACCATGCACCAAGTTTGTTATAATGCAATTACTACTGACATTTGCAATGCATAAACAACCCATTGATTCCCATATTCTGTGTCACTCACCAATAACTACTAGCATTAACACTGTGACACCTAAAACACAACACTAGTGGCATTGAATATGACCTACATGTAATGAGAATATAAATGCTTTAAACATATTCTTCGTAAATCCCAATAGCGAATCTCAAACCATGTGATGAGCCTTGCTAGCTCATTGCTCAAACCCCTGTCTTTTTGTTAAGTCTATTTGTGTTTTTGAGTTTTTTAGAGAAAATTTATAGACAGAAGAGAAGGTGTGCATCATATAAAAGCTCACAGAATGAAAACTTGAGCAAATTTAATCAAACTGAAATTGTAGAAGGTATTTAATAAGCTCAACAATGGATTTAGAACATATAAACATACCCGAAAGCCTCCAGGTTTTTTAATTAAAAAAACGAAGCCAGTTTGCCAGTCTATACATGAAAATCTGATATAATCAAGTGTAGAATGATACAAGCATGAAATCCAACTGAGAAACTGGAGCAAATGAAAGGTAGATGCCAAGTGCTGATGATGGTGAAGAGAAACCCTCAAGAAGGAAGGCGTTTCTCCATGTAGTTGGTACGCCCTAGCTCAAACAGCCACACCTTTCAAGCAAAAAGAAGCCCAAAACATCTCAGATGGTACAGCCATTGAAGTATGATGCTTGCCATGAAGAAAGGAAGAACATCATCCACTCAAACCCTCTGTTGCTGATGTAGAAACCCCACAAAATTCTGATAAGACACTATAGAACTTCTGAATGAAGCTCTCTCAAATTGCACCAATTCAGCTGATCTCTCACAGCCTCACAAGTGCTCACACTGAAGAGATTTCGTTCTCCAATGGTGGATTGCTGCAAACCTGATCACAGGATGAAAGCAAGGGAAAAACCTCCAAGGCAAAGTTGAAATATTCAATAGATGAGTTTCTCATTGCCTAAAACCCTTATATAGCAAAGAGGTGTGAATTTCTAAGGATTCGGGCATACTTTAGGTCATTTAAATATTTTGAAATAACCTCAAGTCCTTTTCAATAGTTTCAGATTTAATATTTGGCCCCCACATAAAGGTATTAGTGATATAAAATTAAATCACCTTTTTTTTCCAAACTTATTTAAGTGATATAAAATAATAAAGTCAATTTGACTTTATAAGAATACTTTAAGTTAAATAATAACTTAAATCACTTAAGTAAGCCTAACTTCCTCAAAACTCAATAGAATTCAGTGCCGTCAAAAGTAGACAACTCCTGTACAGCCAAGGCCTGCAATGAGCCAATCCCTGATCACAAAAGATGAGAACGAACAAACTCTCCAGAAGATACCATACGACGACCAACAATTCAGCTACGAGGTCTAATGACAAAGAGCTAACACACTTTCAAAACAAGATCACTAAGGGGACACAAATCATCCACAATTGTGGCATGGCAATCCTCAGCATTGAAAGGATCCTTCCTCCACAGGATCCCATAAGGATAGATGTGAAATATGCCTACTAATAATGAAAGCACATTATTTCCATTTCAACCATTCAAACTTCCATTACTGAGAAGTGGTAGAAGCAATCCTAGGACCCAACAAAACTGCGGTGTTACCCAATCTACGTGGATCCCAATAATAAAGCACGGGTACTCACAGCCATCCATACAATTGACCAAAGTAGAATATTGGGGGAAGCATGCTAGCACAACTATCTCTCGACGGAGTCCCTCTACACGAAGCCTACAGGGATCGTATTAACTTCAACCATCATTAATCCCTTTGCCACTACAACCTCCATGAAACCCAGGAGTACCAAACTCTGTCAGGTACACACCAGCATGATGGTAATCCAACCTTTGATCCTGCAAGTAATCCCTTGCAAACAACTCAGTCAGAAACTTGCAGCCTCTAGTCTCACCTTGTGAAGATGGTGACTCTGAGCACAAAAATGATTTGCTTCCCTCGACTGCGCAAAGAGAATCATCATGCGCACAAGAATTGTGCATTGAATACGAATCATGTACAGGTGGATCAAAGGCAAAACTGTAAGCACTCCTCACCGTGACACACTGTAAAACTCCTTCGTGAGTCCTGTTTGGAACCCCGATGTATTGGAAAGATCCCAAACACTGTGATCATTGCCCAAAGCCAAACTAGTATCAGAAGTGTGATCAGTTTCCAACTGGAAGAGTGGATTATCATAGACTAATCCACCATCAAACTCGAATAATGGATTATTCACAAACTGCACAATCACTCCATGTTGATCTAAATCACCCATATCAGAATCCCTAGAACAATAAATCAACTCATACTCCTGAATTGGCTCAACAAACTGATAAGCAACATTGTGTGTGCTATCAACTTCGCACACAATATCATCAAAGGTACTGCTGCTAAGTACCTCATAAGATGGCCCGACTGGCAAGGTAGAAGCTGCTGTTATGATAATATCCTCACACACCTTTGTTGCCAAAGTCACTGCAAGTCCATCCATAGCATGCTCACCTCTTACATGTTCTTCTCTTGGAAGAATTAGAGATCTAAGGTGTGACTCCCTTTGTTTCTTTGCTTGATCTAGCTGGCTGCAGCGTTCCTTGACCTCTTGCAAACGCTGTTTTGCTTGAGCAGCCAACATCTTTGCCTTCTTAGCCCTTTGTAGCCACCCATCACACAAAACTTGAGTTTTGTTCACATCTTCCAAGGTCTGATATATAAAATCAGACTCTTTGTGACTTGAATCCACCAAACATTCTTCAAGCTCAACATGCAAAACTTCAATGCTAATGTTAGGAGATTCCATAACATGACCATCTTCATGTACTTTATCCGTCACCTCATGATTTTGTGAAAGTAATGGACTGTTGTTCATAAAATCAGAATTGATCTCAAGGCTGATATCATCTCCGTTAGTGCTGATAATATCTTCCTGGGGTTCAACAAAACCACTATCATGGTGTAAAACTTTCTCTTCAATAGAAGTTGTCTCAAAAGATGTTGTAGAAGCCATATTTCTGTACACTTCTTCTTTCATAGTAATTGATGAAGCATCACAAGGAACCTTATCTTCATGTGGCTGCTCTAATGCAACTGTTTTGTCTTCATACAATACTTGCTCATCCTGAAGTGTCCTGTGCCCAACATCTACTTCTATGTAAGTCTGATTTTTGTCCTCCATAAGATCAGCTGTATGCTGGTCACTAACTGCTGATTGATCCTTTTTTGACCCCAACACATCAAGGAAACTCAATTTCTTTTTGTTTTGTGATGAACTTTGTCTTGAAATGGAGTCTTCAGACTGCTGCAAGCTACGAGCTAATCTTTGTTGTGATGGCATAGGTTTCTGCTGAATATTATTTGAAATGCTCTCTACATTTTTCTGCTCACATTTTTTTGATTTGCTTCGTTGCTTATTATAAACCATCCGATGCTCCATATATTGTTCGAAGTCTAGGTGATCTTTTATCTTATCTGGAGATGCTATATATTCCTCATAAGCAACCATTACTTCATCAACAAATTTAGAAGCCATGATAACCCTGCTGTTGTTTAAACCCCACTGTGTAGACGATTACATCCAAATTACGAATTGTGACCCGCGTACAACCCGATGGCGAGGGATGATTAAGATACTTGTGATGAAACCACCCATACAGCATTGCTCAAACCTGTCTTTTTTTGTTAAGAATCTAAACTTTGTGTTTTGAGTTTTAGAGAGAAGAAGGTATAAGGCATGAGAAGAGAGGAGTTATTGCATCCATATAAAAGCTCCTGTAGAAACTTGAAATTTAAATCGGCGAAATTGTAGAAGGTATTTGCTTCATCAACAATGGATTTGAACATATAATACGCAGCCTCGGGGTTTTAATTAAAAAAAAAAGCAATGCCGATCTACATGAAAATCCAGTATAATCAGAATGATGATACAAACATGAATCCAGCTGCGGAACGAATGAAGGTGATGCAGAGTCTTGCGATGAAGAAGCCACCTCAGAAGGGGCGTTTCTCCATGCTTGGATTTATTCCCTAGCTCCAGCCATTTACCTTTCAAGCAAAAAGAAACCCATCGGATGATTAGGCCATTTGAAATGATGCTTATGAAGCTCAAACCCTACGATTTGCTGATGTAGAAATTACTAAATTCTGATGAACTTATGGAACTTAGAGATGAAGCTCTCTCAAAACGATTACACCAATTCAAGGCATTTGATCTCTCCGCGATACAAGTGCTCTAGCGAAGAGATTCGTTCTTCTCAATGTGGTGGATTGCTGCCAAACCTGATCGCAGAGGATGAAAGCAAGAGGAAAGAAAAAACCTCAGGCAAAGTTGAAAATATTCAATGAATGGGTTTCTATTTACTAAAACCCTTATATAACGAAATTGGCTAAAAAGGATTAGGGCATACTTTAGGTCATTTAAATATTTTGAAATAACCTCAAGTCCTTTTCAATAGGTTCAGATTTAATATTTGGCCCCCACATAAAGGTATTAGTGATATAAAATTAAATCACCTTTTTTTTCAAACTTATTTAAGTGATATAAAATAATAAAGTCAATTTGACTTTATAAGAATACTTTAAGTTAAATAATAACTTAAATCACTTAAGTAAGTCTAACTTCCTCAAAACTCAATAGAATTCAGTGCCGTCAGAAGCAGACAACTCCTGTACAACCAAGGCCTGCAATGAGCCAATCCCTGATCACAAAAGATGAGAACGAACAAACTCTCCAGAAGATACCACTGACCCTCTAACCAAAACAATTAGCCCACAAGGGTCTAAGTAATAGGCTAACACACTCAAAACAAGATCACGCTAAAAAGGGGGACATTACAAACCATAAACACGAAATCCCACCTCAATTTCTGAGAGAATAGCCTGAATCAAATGATCGAACATAGTTGTCCTTTCAGCCTCAAATGTATGCCAATGAACAAGGCACTTATATATCACACAGGCAGCAACAGGTCTATCATGAGTAAAACCCAAATTTTTTGTGACACACTTCAGAAGAACTTCTTGATTTTCCTGCCAAAAACAGCTTTGGTTAAAGATGATACTAGGACATTTTTTTAAAAAGTTAATGTTAGCTTAGGAATTTAGCAAATAAAATTTCCATCTCATATATACGTGCAGACAAATGTCATTTCACAAAATTGGCACCTGCTGTCTTTCTACCATTAACCTAGAGCGTCTAGATTCCACTGGTGTGCGACTAAACTCTCTAAAAATCTGAGAGGGCATGGGTGAATCCTGAAATCAAAAACTAAATCAGTGTATCTGACATGAAGAATGCAATTGAAATAATTAAAACATCAAAAGCATCTGCTGCCATAATAATCAGCGCATTTTGAACTTACAAAGTGAGATCTCTGATCTCCATTTGAAAGCTGATGAAATTCAGGGGTTTTCTGTAAGCATACATTATAACTTAGCTTATGATGCATTATACAATCACTCCAAATGAAAGATAGCCACAAATTAGATTGTATTAAGATTTCGCAAATACACCTCTTGATCTAAATACTCCTTTGTACAGCTTTCATTTTTAGTACTTCATAACTTCCAAACATGATTTTGATATGTAAATTTGAGAAGAAAAATGAAAACTGAAATTATTCTAATGCATATATTCTTTACTATTGTCAAATCTAAACAAACATTTGATTAAATTTTACTTTATGATCAATTTTCATGAAAAAGAAATTGTCAAGTTATATAATTTAAAATTTTATGTTGTCAGGTAAATTAATGTAATTTTGAAATAATTGAATAATGGTAAACCTGAATAAGAATAGGATTTGCAACATTTGTGAACCCCTTGGTTGGTGAAATCACTATAGATTGTTGCCTAAGCACTTGCTTCTCGTGATCAACACTTGCAATCCTTTCTTCCAATCTGCAGGTATGGTTTAAACAAAATAATCAATCAAGTATCAGAACTCTACCTTTGTCACTACCAGGGAAAGTAGGCTTTAATTGTAATTAGATCTTAAAATAACTGCAAACAAATCACAAAGGATATCCATGCAGTCAGTGTTTTGCAGAATTGTGTACCCAGAAAAAGAGTACATAAATCTCCCAAATAAGAAAGGAGCATCCTACATAAGCAATATTTAAAAGAAATATTGCTTAATTTAGTGACATTCTGTAATAGATAGAACTAGAATTAAAATAAAATAAAAAATCGCACAGCTAACCCTTTAGGCAAAATCTCTTACCATCAAGAAATCAACAAATGATAAATCATTATAAAGTTATAAGCAAACAGCAACTTAAACAACAGAGAATAATTCACAAAGGATATACGTAGATCCTATTTTGCAGAATTGTATGAAAAATAGAACTACAATCCTCAAAACTTTGCACAAAGGCATAACCCTGTAAGAAAAAGCGGTTATATTCAAGATATCAACTGATATTCTTTTACTTCAAAAGTAACATATTATTACACTGAACAATGATATTAAATGCACCTCTGTAGATCCTGCTTTGCTCGAGATGCCTTCAACTCAGCTTCCTCTGCCCTTCTTTGCCACTCCTCACGTTCTTTGTTAGTTCTTATTAACTCTCTCTCTGTTTCTAATTGTTTCTTTTCAATCAGTTCCACTGAAGCCTGCAAAATGACAACTGATAGTTTGGGCACTAAAATGCTAAACCATAATAAAATATTATTGAAAGGTTATCTCTAAAAATGGTAAAGAGACAAATTGTGAATGTTGATGAATCATTGCTTAAAATTTTCAATTCTGGAGATATCTAAGTATCTGCATAACCCTTTGTAGCCATAGCCAATGTGCCAAAAGGTACAAATGCACCAAAATTTCAAAATATGGTGAAAGCAGCAACTGGAGATTCAAAAGGAACTATGTTTTTTTCTCTCCTAGGTACTAGGAGTTGAAGCTTATGTTCAATTTTTTATTGGAGATATCAAGGTTTACAATTAATTGAATGCTCGGTATAGGAAAACTTGCATACCTTATCTGGTAAATATAAGAAGAAAACTTTGAATGTGCCATTCTTAAAATTTGAAAGCATTATATTTATGAGTTTAAAATATGATATACTCCCACACAAATAAGTCACATACAGAGAAAATTATACCACTAGATACCAATTCAAATGTTATTTATGCCATTACAATAACCTTTGACTAGTTTCCTAAATAAAGTACTCCACTCACTCATTGAAGATAGCCGTCTAACAGATCCATAGGATAAGTGAAAATTAAAATCCATTCATTAGTAGACATAACTTAATCAGCAGCAGGCTTCAAAGTGGAGCAACTGCCAGTCTGCTTAAATCGGTAGTTTTCCCAAAGAAGTTGAACAGACAAAGTAATGGAAAAATGGTGATGTCTCTTCAATTCTGAGATATTTGGACTGATTTCACGCCCAAAAGAACACTTCCTTTGATTATAACTATGAGGTAGACATTCAATTGTAAGGACATGAAGCTTAGGAGTGAGTAAAAGTAAAGGTTCTAAAGGGAGGAAGATTAGGAGCAGAGAATGAACTGTGTGACCAAACAGCAGTTTATCTTTTATAAATGTTCTATAAAGCTCTTTGTAATCTATTGTTTGGGCAAAAGACAATCAAGGAAGCTGTGCTATTGAAACTCCCAGCTGCTTTCCCCTACACAGGCTTCTCAGGCAAAAATCTTAGTGACCATTATCTTGCACTTATTTTTTATTGCTGTTCATAGCTTTTTACAGTAGCTTTTTCATTCAACGCTGATTACAAGGTCTCTAAGCACTCTTAAAGCATTCAAAAAAACTGTACATCAACTCTAGAAACCTTGGAGACTATCAAATCAGTGAACATTGAAGAAAATGTGTGACCCGATGGTTAAAAAAGACTCTTCTACATGTGTTAAGCAGAAGGAAAACAACAGCACTATTCTTGCACTAAAGTGACAAAGTAGGAATATTTAGTCATAGATACATTCACAAAAGAAAAATGACAAGTTTCCCTCAATGATACATGAATGTGATGTGAGAGACAGATTCTGTAACAGAAACACTGACACAGACCCACATGCCACCATCACCACAGCAAAGGTCATTCCAATGAGGATGAGGAAAGCATCTTCCACTCGGATGTAACTGAATAGGAAGGCCTTACATTTCATCATGGATGGTGTAAGTTTGAAGAACCTAGTCTCTACTGAGACAGTCAAGAAGCTAAACACCACAGCTTCATACATATAAAATAAGATGGCTCAACCAGCGCAGAGACATCCAGAAAAGTCAACAATGTACTCTATCCTATTATATCAAACCTTCAAAGATGAAGTGTTGTATGACGTGTCACCCCTTGACACTCCAATGTTTTGCTCAGACAACCCTATATATATAAAACTCACAATGTCTAAGCAAGTAGACATCAAAGTGTCATGGTAAAGCTGTATAATGTATCTCCCCAAAAGCCAACGTCTCTGAACAGCAGAAAGCAGTCTTGATGTGTAATACTTCTGATGAGACATTCATCCTGCTCATGATCAGACCTAATGAAGAACAGAAAGTTACAACAATAACACATGCCACACTACTAACTCTAACAGCTCAACAAATGAAGATGGACCAAATTACATTAGGAAACAAAGATGTGTTTGATTCACCAAGATGTTTGCCTTTGCAATGTCAGGTGAAGCTTTTGATTATTCTTGCCCTTTGCCACACCATTGCCAAATGGTGTCATCATACGATGATCAGTCCTAGAAAATGGTGAGATCAAACAAAAGATTCAAGAGCCGATACGAAAAATCCACATTTATCCATGTGCCTTACCTTGTAGAAGCCCAGTTGTACTCAGCCAAAAGAAGGATGAACAAGATCACTGTCAAGAATAGATACCTGAACCCTTGGCTTGATGACCTCTTAGACCAGCTTAGAGAAACCTAATTTTTCACAAATATTGGTCAATAACTAGAGTACCATCAAATTCTTGTTTATACAGCTCACTTCTGAAAGACTTTCTTCAATTCTGTTGTAACCATACAAGAATATTAATAAGAGTCCTTCTTCAAGCCAAAACAGTGACATTTCTCCACCAAGTGAATTGTTGTCAAATCCTTGTTTCCGAAGGTGATAAATACTGTTTAGTCATCTCTAGTAAGTCTCTTTGCAGGGCAACCAGAAGGGGCTTTTCAAGGCATCAGAAAATCAGAAGAACAGAGCTTCGATGTGCGAGAGAGGTCAAAATCGCTAAGGCATGAAAATGGTCAAAACATCCTTTTGTGTTTATGGTGAACTCCTCAACACCCCAAGATCACCTGCAAGACAACAATAACTTCCACAAGAGAGAAATGGCAGAAATATCATGCTATGATTATGGATGCAAGATTGTCAGATTGAATTTGTGATGTACAAATGATGTCTTGCTTATTAAGGCAAGTTGTGAGATACGATTAAATTAAGATCATGACATGTGTCTTAATCTTGTATAATGAGACAACTACCTCAACAAATATTAAATGACTTAGGACAGAAGCATTAAATTTCAAAAGATAAGATAAGACTAGTGACAACTAAAACTATCTTGAAAGGTTCCCTCCTAGAACCTAAGTGGACTTAACATGTAAATAGGACCTAGATAGGTAAAACACCTATTTACACCAACACCCCCCCCCCCCCTTAAGTACAACATAGGGAGTACTATTATGCACATGACACAAAGATGGGTCTCGGCTACAAGGCCATGTTAGGCACCCATGTACAAATGCAATGCAATCTCTCAGAAATGGAGAAAAGGAGAAAACCCATTGGGACAAAACTCCTCCCCAAAAGAGAGATGAAATACAAAATGCTCTCAATGATGCATGAGAAGGACAAAATGCCATACAAGGAAAAAGACCCCCCCAATAGAGAGAAGAGAGACCATGTAGGCCCCCCTCAATGTAGAGTCTCCTACAAAGATGGCACATGCCCGCCAATGAATGTTGAAGATGATCCATGACTGTCAAACAACATTCCTCCCCTTGGGAAGAAACAAGACCAAGATGGTATGCAGGATGCCTTCCCATTCCTGAAAGGAAGATGCAGAAAGAAAGATGATGTGTGATGTCCTCCAAGAATCCTTGAGTGTCTCCATGTTGATGCCGAAAGGTGACACACTCCAAACAAGCATTCTAGAATCTAGGCCAAATTGTCCAAGAAGACAATCCAAAATCTCCTAGAAACGATTGTAGAACACAATCCAAAGACAAAGAAGCCTCCTCCAAATGCTGTCCAAAAGAATCCACACTCATGTCAAATTGCAGAGGATGATCATGTACAAAATGAACAAGAGGTTTCAAGTGTTCCCTTGCAACAACTAAAGAAGTATCATCTCCATCAAAGATAAGATCAATGCAATCAATGATGTCTCCCAAATCTGAAATGCGGGAATCACAAAGCAAACCAGCAATGTCTATCAAGTACTACTCCAATGTAGCCATCTTTGAAAGACGATGTATGTCCTGCTGCACTAAATCACAAGGAGCCAAAACTGTGGTAACACAACCATCCTCGGTAGCAACAATAGATAAAGGAGATGAGATATTAGTGCATGTCATTTGACTACACTTATCATCCCTCATTGTGTCCTCAACATATGATGATGTAAGATCAGTAGATGTTTCTGTCAATGTTGGATTACAAGAGTCCTCAACCTCAAGATGTTGACTCAAAGATGAAGAAGAGGAACCCTCTAAATCTAGATTAGGATCCATAGAAACTGAAGTCTCAATATAAGTCTCGGTAGGAAGACAAGGTGAAGGTTTTGTGTCATCAAAACAACCATACCTTTCCTAATGACCAAGCACAACAGTTGTTTTATCATTAATTGATCACAACTCATCAAGTGGAACAAGACAATCCACAACAAGATCCTTTGGGAATGGAGGTTCATTCGAGTCTCCATACATCTCTCAAAGGTTGATCATAAGCTCACAAGAGATCTCAATACCATCAATAGCAATTTGTGTGTCAATATCACAACTACAAACAATTACTCCCAAGATATGTCATGTTTTTATGTCCCACAAAACTCTCTTCCATTTGGACGAAGGATTAGAAACTAGTCCATAGAGATATGGCAAAAGATTAAGCCACCTACAATGTGTTAGGATTCCATCTTGCCAAGACTTAAAGTTCCATCTATTCAACCTGATCACAGCAGGATGCCTTTTGATAGCCATATTAAACAAGAATTGCTCAGCAACACCTATGAGAATCTATATATTTTGGAAACCAGGCACCATAATCAAAAACCAGTTGCACCACTACGACAAGCGCGAAATTCTACCCCAAATCAAAAAAAAAATGCTCGAGAAAAGGAGTTCGTATGACCAAGTTATGGGCCTTCAAAGTCAGACTACAAAATCAAAACCTGCAATGGAGAGGGAGTCAAAAAATTCAATTGACTATTGACATCACTGCTGATGTAGTGCTAACGTCAACCATCGGCGAATTTAAATTTGACAGTCTACCGCTCGTCACAATGGAACATGCTCCTCCTTCGTCGAAAAATTCTTTGGCCGAAATATGTTGCAAATGATGCTTCCGTCAAGGAATCTTTTCTACCAGAATATTCTATGCAAAAAAAACCAGCCGCAAGATTTTATTTTTACCAAATGCCACCCTTGCCACATGGCATTGCAAGGAGGTCCCGAAAGTACCACAAGGTACTTGTAGAGCACAGGTCTGTGAACTGTACTCCGCAAACCCGAGTTATATATATTTTTATTTCTAAATTAAAATTTCAAAAAAATACTTTATAAAAATTGAAATTAAAATTTTACACCTCGCCAATTTTCCTCTACCCACACCTATGACCATACGATTTTTCTACCATATCACTGTACAATCGGTGGTTCGACCAAAATGGGGAAAAAAAAATCTTTGAGGCCCAAGGCAAGTTCTTTGATTTTTGCAAATTGACAGTCAATCTTGGGGTATTTTGGGCCTTCTGGATGAGATGGCAAGGGCGATTTTGGCCCAAAGTGCTCTGAAAAATAAGCTACCTCTTTGATCCGATAACCTTTCCCCAACTTGAAACCCTTGTAGATCAAACAATATATAACAAAATTTGACTAAACGAAAGGCAAACTAACTTTCTCTAACGCCCTGGATTCAAGGGCGAGGTCCTTGAAACCTCTACTCACACCCAAGAAAATTTTCAAACCAAGATTTGTCCCTCAGATCTAGGAAGAAGTCTACAGCACCAAAGCTTTGATACCATGTAGGAGTTTATGGTGAACTCCTCAACACCCCAAGATCACTTGCAAGACAACAATAACTTCCACAAGAGAGAAATGGCAAAAATATCATGGTATAATTATGGATGCAAGAATGCCAAATTGTATTTGTGATGTACATATGATGCCTTGCTTATAATGGCAAGTTGTGAGATAGGATTAGACAAGATCATGATATGTGCCTTAATCCTGTATAATGAGACAACTACCTCAATAAATATTAAATGACTTAGAACACAAGCATTAAAAGCCAAACGATAATATAAGATCTAGTGACAACTAACACTATCTAGAAAGATTCCCTCCTAGGACCTAAGTGGACTTAACATGTAAATAGGACCTAGATAGGTAAAACACCTATTTACACCAACTGCTTGGAATGCTCCAAAACCTTATAACAAAAAATTGTAAAAATGAAAAATGGACAAAAGTGTCTCAAGATTGCACCACTAACACTTTTTGTCCAAAAATTTCAAAAGTTGAAATATGCAAAAATTTGTCCAAAAACCTCACAGGTGCACACCATAATCCTTTAATGATTTGATTGCCCAAGCCTAGTCAAAATTGTGTATATTATTAATAATTATTTGATTGATGTGGAATTTTCAATGGCTGCTACTAATAGTATAATTTTGTGCTCACGTATTCAATTCTTTTATATGCCGAAATTTATTCTCCAACCAACATTGACTATCATACATAATGGGTATTCAGATCAAGTTCATAGCCCTCGGTTCTGTTGTGAACCATATCAATTGAATTCTTCAATGCTAATCTTCGTATTGAACAATAGGAATGGAACCCATCAGGTATAAGCCCCATATTGAGCCATGATGAGTGTCCTCTAAGGCCAAGCTTTGCAATGATCACAATGAATGTCCTTTCAAACCAGGCTTTGCATTGACACTGATAAGTGTTCTTTCAAACGGAGCTCTACATTGACCATGATAAAGACTCCTTTCGGCCCACTACATGAGCTATCTATTTAAACATTGATTCTGAACTCTTTTACAACTAAGATTTGTATCAAGTCATTCCCATTTTATGTGTTCCTATTAAGTGGCTAGTTCAGATACAAGTTGGATGCAATATAGAATCATAAATTAGTGATTCCATTTCTATTAAGTTTATAGCTCGAGTATGGGGTTGGGGTACAGGTTCAAGGTTTGGGTCCACCAATACAACAATATTTTATTTTCTAGGGCTCAATATGGTTGGGTCTAGCCACACAATATATATAAAATATGAAATATATGAATATAATATAAATATAAATAAATATTGATTTAATAATGCCATTTATGGCCTAGTACATTTCTTAAAGTGTGGCATTGTTGTTGCCACCAACATTCAAACCCCAACTAGGCTATTGTGCTCACAAGCTTTGTGCCCTCGTTGGGCCATTGTGCGTGCACAGTTGAAACATGTTACATCCCACCCTAGTGGCTTTAAAAACACTTTTGCTTTTCGCAATATGAATGATGAATGATGCAAATGTTGATTTACCAATGCATGATTTGTAGAAATCTTGTGATTGAGTTTTGTTAATGCAATGAGAATTGTGCCATTATGATATGTGCTATGATCTATTCAGGAAGAATAAGTTGTGTTTTGATGCCCTAGAAAAGAAAAGTTTACTTTGTTGTAATTGTGTAGATAGAAAATATATAATGAAGAATTATCTGGATGACAGACTAATTTTTCGCTTGTTTGGAGTTGGATGCAGGGTAGCCGTACCGCGATCCTCGAAAGAGGGGAAGTATCATCTGAGTAGAGAGGTAATGTTGGAAGTGCTCTGGAATCGCCATCTGAGTTAGGGTTAGGTCAAGGGATCTAGGAACCCTAGAAGTGTGTTGTATGGAGTCCTGTTTTGATGTAAACCATTCGAGTGATTCTAGGAAGTGATTTTGCCGTTAGTGGTATTAGGGTTTCGTAAACCAATTTTTCCTACCTTCTTTCTGTCATTTTATTTAACCTAAACTTTGGCACCTGAACTCGTTGGTATGATATTATCACTTGTTGAATTTGAAATTATGCCAGATGGCTTAGCTAAATATATATATATAACAACATTAATTATTCTTCTTCAGGCGAATATAATGACATTACATGATAATGCCAGGAGGCTTTTTAAATATAAATACCTTTTTAAGGTAGAGAGGTTAATGATAAAATACACAAGTATTTAATTGAATTTTGTTTTATTCAAGATGAATATTTTATTAAATTCAAAGAGGAAGCTAATATGCCTTACCGCCATTTTCATTTTTGAAGATATTCAAATATTAGACATTAATACTAATCTTTCATTTTAAATGGAGTCGGGCATCTTGAGTTGGCGAATCAATTATATTGCAACCTTTATTTATTCATAAATATATGTATTGCCTTAATTTGGATGTGGGCAAGATTGTTGGGTAACTCCTAAATTCCAACCACAAAAGTGGCACATCACATCTAGAAATACATTCGCCATCTTTAAAACTTATCATTCGTGATTTTCCTTCATATCTTCAAGCTCGACCTTCTCAGGACGAAAAGAAGTTGAGAAAAAGAGGGAATTGGTTTTGATAACTGTCAAGAAACATATTCAACCTCTCGAGAGTCTTTTGGATAATTTTTGGGGGTTACACAAAAAGAAAGGTGGAGACGGGAGTGTTGATGTTTATTGAGCAGCGTCAGTAGTATTCTTCCAGCAATCACCCTTACATGAGATAAATTAAATTATAGCCCCAGGCTATTTAATTTATAGAGATTTTGATTTGATGAAAAGGCACAATTTATGATAACTATTTTTAGTTATCAAGAGGCACGAATTAAAGAAGAAATGTAATTTTGAATGAGGCCGACCTCATGCTCCTTGGACGCAATTTTCTAGAAGGGCGCGATTCTTAGAAGAGACATGCTCCTCTCTTGTGGCCAACTTGCTTTTTTTAAGGGTCGCATCCCTCACTCCATCTTGTATATATATTCATTGGTGTTTCATTGTTTATTATTCATTCATATATTCATCATAAGTCGTCATACATAGTGCGAATTTGTAGAAGAGCAGATTGAGGTTCTGTAGAAGGCTAAGTCTTATCATCAGCGAATTACATCATTGTGTTACTGTGTTTGCATTAGTTTATGGTGCCTCTTATTGGCCTTCATATCGGCCTTTGTAAAGGAGACAATTGTGTTGACATTTCAATATATAAGGGATATATTGTTGTTGGGTTTTTCTCCCTCAAGAGGAGGGTTTTCCTAGGGTATCTGTTGTGTTATTGTGTCTGTTTTTTTTTTAATTAATTTATGTGCATTAATCTAATCATAAAACTAACATGGTATGAGAGCGGGTTTGAAGAAGATCGTGGTCAGATTTTTGTTATTGAAGCGATACTCTCTATTCTCTTTTATATCTTTGCCTATCTCTATTTTAGTCAAGATGGTGAATGGTCTTAAAATCGAGGATAGGGAGCATCCAACTACACATCATGGAGGTTTAGAATCATTATCACCTTGGAAGAGAATGATTTGGCTAAGTTTGTGGAGACCAAAGTTCCCGAACCTGAGGAGGAAGAGGAGAAGTTGCAGTGGAAGAAGAAAAACATCAAGGCAAAGAAGATGTTGGTTGATTCCATTAAACATCATATTGTTCCAATTGTTTCCAAGTTGAAGACGGCAAGGGACATGTTCAAAACATTGGAGGAGATGTAAAAAACCAACAACACCAGCCGGGCACTTGCACTAAAGCAACAACTACACCATGTGAAGATGGCGAAAGGAGAAACAGTGATTGCCTATTTCATGAGGATTTCGGAATTGAGAGATCAGCTCTCTATAATTGGTCATGTGATTGATGATAAAGACTTGACCATGCTTGCTCTCAATGGTCTTCCTTTATCATGGAAGTCCTACATTCAAGGAATCAGTACAAGATCCAAACTTCCTAAGTTTGATCGTTTGAGGGCCAACTGCATTCAAGAGGAGTCAAGGTTGGTGGCTAGAGGCGTTGGTCAAAGTTCAAATAACGAAGATATTCATGTTCTCGCCTCCCAAGCTTCAAAGAAGAAAGGAAAAGATGGAAAGAAAGGATTCTTCAAGAGGAATCGAGATAAGGGAAATGATGGTGCTCCCGCATTCAAGAAGAAGAGAGACTTGTCCAGGATCCAATGCTTTAGATATGATAAGTTTGGCCACTTTGCTAAGCATTGTCCATCCAGACCTAAGCAAAACGCCACCGTTACAAATGTTGATGATGCTTCTCCACAAAAGGATTCATGTGAATATTTGTTCTATTCGGCATTGTCAAGCAATGTACCTATAGACACCAACACTTGGCTGATCGACAGTGGTGCTTCTCGACACATCACTAGGTTTATGAAGCAATTATCAAGCTTGGTGGAGAGAGATTCTTCTAAACAAGTTATTATTGGAGATGATGCTAGCTACTCCGTGAAAGGGATTGGGACATCTACTCTTCATTTGGATTCTGGCATTACACTTCAGTTATGTGATGCCCTTTATGTTCCAGGAATCAAGCATAATCTTATCTCCATTTCAGCTTTAGAAGATAAAGGATATCAAGTTGCCTTCTCCAAAGGCAAAGTACTTGTGTGGACGAAGAATTCCAACTTCAAGACTGCTCAAGTAATTGGTGCTAGACATGAGAGCCTCTATAGGTTGTGCACTCGTCCGCTTCAGGCATTAGTTCATGATACTTCAAGCTTGTGTGATCTTGGCATCGAAGATTCGCTCACCTTCACTTCCGAGCTTTACCTATCATGGAGAAGATGGTCTCGGGTCTTCCAAAGTTCAACAAGGAACATGAAGGTACTTGCAAAGGATGTGCAATGGGTAAGAATACAAGAGCTCCATTTCATAGTAGAGAAAGTAAATCTAATTGTATTCTAGATCTCATTCATTCTGATTTATGTGGTCCAATGTCTATTCCTTCTTCGAGTGGTTTCTTGTATTACATTCTTTTTATTGATGACTGCTCTAGAAAGACTTGGATTTATTTTTTGAAAACTAAAGAGTCTGAGGAAGTGTTAGAAAGGTTCAAGGAGTTCAAAGCTCAGGTAGAGAACCTTTCCAGGAAAAGAATCAAAGTTATGAGATCAGATAATGGAGGAGAGTACACTTCTGGTAGCTTTCGGAATTTTTGTGTTGAAGCTGGGATTAAGAGGGAGTTTTGTATTCCCTATAATCCTCAACAGAACGGTGTTGCAAAGAGAAAGAACAGATCAATCGTGGAAGCAGCAAGAGCCATGATCCATGATTAGGATCTGCAAACCTTCCTATGGGTAGAAGCTTCTAGGACGGCAGTCTATGTTCAAAATAAAAGTCCTCACAGAATCTTGGAAAGCATGACTCCTGAAGAAGCCTTTACTAGAAAGAAGCTAGAGGTGAGTCATTTGAGGATCTTTGGATGTCCAGTTTATGTTCATATTCCAAAGGAAAAGAGAACAAAGTTGGAGCCTTCTGGCAAGAAGGGAATATTTGTGGGCTACAGTGAGACATCAAAAGCCTACAGGATTTACATTCCAAGTCAGAAGTTGATTGAGATCAGTAGGGATGTCACATTTGAGGAAGATGTTGCATTTAAGAGATCCAAGGGTACTCATATGGAGATTGATAATGAAGAGTCTCCTCAAGATATGGAAGTTGACCATGCTCCTGAGATTCAAAGGGAGACTTTAGAACCAAAAGAAGATGTTGATCCAGTTGAGCCCTTGGAACCTACTGATGGGCCTACCGATATTGTGATTGAGAGAAAAAGACCTCTTTGGGCTAGGCAAACTATGCAAGAGGCAGAGAAGTTTGCAGCTCCTAGAGGTACCTTCAGAGAAAGCAAAAGGCCACATAAGTTTTCTAGTTATGTTGCTTTGATGAGTCAGATTATTGAATCTGAGCCTTCCAGTGTTGAGGAAGCTTCTAGTCAACAAGTTTGGAAAGATGCTATGACAGAGGAGTATCAGTCAATTCTTAAGAATGATGTTTGGGACATCGTTCCTAGACCCGAAGGCAAATCTATGGTATCTTCAAAATTGCTCTTCAAGATCAAGCATGCGGCTGATGGGAGCATTAAGAAATACAAGGCAAGATTCGTGGCTAGAGGGTTCTCACAAAAAGAGGGAGTTGACTATGAAGAAACATTTGCTCCTGTTGCTCGCTACACTTTTGTCATAACCATTATTGCCATCGCTGCATCTAGACGATGGAAGATTCATAAGATGGATGTGAAGACAGCTTTTTTCAATGGTGTGATTGAGGAAGAAGTATATATCGAGCAACCTGATGGATTCGAGGTACATGGGGAGGAGTCTCATGTTTACAGGCTAAAGAAGGCATTGTATGGTATTAAGCAGGCTCCTCATGCATGGTACAAAAGAATTGATCGGTACTTGTCAAGCTTGGGCTTCTCTAAGAATGATGCAAACTCAAATCTATACTTTAAGGTAATTGATGGTGAAACATTGATTTTGGTTTTGTATGTTGATGATTTGATTCTTACTGGAGAAGATCACCTTATTCTCAAATGTAAGGAGTTGGCTTCTGAGTTTGAGATGAAGGACCTTGGGCTCATGCATTACTTCCTTGGATTAGAAGTTTGGCAAAAGTCAGATGAGATGATTCTAAGTCAAGGGAAGTATACTATTGATATACTTAAAAGGTTTGGTATGATGGATTGCAAATCCATGTCTACACCTATGGAGACCAACCCACATAAGTTGAAGGAGGCTGCAGCTAATTCAGACTTGGTAGATTCTACGATGTGCAGGAAGTTGATTGGGTCCTTGATGTATCTAGTTAACACTAGAACAGATATCTGTTATGTTGTGAGTGCACTTAGTCAGTTCATGTGTGAACCTAGACAAATAAATCTTGTTGCAGCAAAACATATCCTGAGATACTTGCGTGGCACAATTGGATATGGGTTGAGATATCCTTCAGATGTGGACTTGGAGCTGCATGGTTCTACTGATTCTGATTGGGCAAGGAGTGTTACTGATCGGAAGAGCACCTCTGGATGTTGCTTTAGTTTGGGATCTGCTATGATTTCTTGGTGCAGCAGGAAGCAGTCATCTATAGCATTAAGTACAGCAGAGGCAGTGTATATTGCAGCTTGTGCGGCAGCTCGGGAAGTAGTGTGGCTTCGTAAGCTCCTTGCAGGATTGTTTGGACAATCAATGGAGCCTACTATCATTCATTGTGATAACCAGAGCTGTGTGAAGCTTTATGTCAATCCTGTGTTTCATGACAGAACCAAGCATGTCGAGATCAAATACCATTACATCAGAGATATGGTATTGAGGAAAGCTATACAGTTGAGGTATATCAACACCGATGAGCAAACGGCAGACATTTTCACCAAGCCTCTCTCCAGGATAAAGTTTGTGTACTTTCGAGATAAGCTTGGTATGGTGGAGAATCCAGCCCTTAACTGAGAAGGAGTCTCAGTTTCAGTGATCCTCTTTAATGAGTTCTTCTCTGTGAGAGAAATTCGAGGTGAAATCCCTTGTTAATGAGTTATTCTCTGTGAGAGACATTCGAGGTGAAATCCCTTGATTCCACCCTCTGGGAGAGCCATGGTGGATGTCATGTGTGTGACTCCATGACAGCATCACGTGAGAGAGTCCATGATGATTATCTTGTACTTGTGTTTCACCCTCTGGGAGAGCCATGGTGAAAGTCATGTTGAGGTGACAACATCACGCAAGTGATGAACACTTGTACATACCATACATGCTTGTAGCCATTATGGTTGATATCATGTTGAGGTGATATCTGATATCACGATGAGGTGATATTCTTATTTTCCACTAATGATTGTAGCCATAGTGGTAGACATCACGATGAGGTGATATGTCTTGTGCAGCTGGAAGTATACTCCCTAGTTGAGAGAGAGTGTTGATGTTTATTGAGCAACGTCAGTAGTATTCTTCCAACGATCTCCCTTACATGAGATAAATTAAATTATAGCCCCAAGCTATTTAATTTATAGAGATTCCGATTTGATGAAAAGGCACAATTTATGATAACTATATTTAGTTATCAAGAGGCACGAATTAAAGAAGAAATGTAATTTTGAATGAGGCCGACCTCATGCTCCTTGGACGTGATTTTCTAGAAGGGCGCGATTCTTAGAAGAGACATGCTCCTCTCTTGTGGCCGACATGCGTTTTTTTAAGGGTCACGTCCCTCACTCCATCTTGTATATATATTCATTGGTGTTTCATTGTTTATTATTCATTCATATATTCATCATAAGTCGTCATACATAGTGCAAATTTGTAGAAGAGCAGATTGAGGTTCTGTAGAAGGCTGAGTCTTATCATCAGCGAATTACATCATTGTGTTACTGTGTTTGCATCAGTTTGTGGTGCCTCTTATTGGCCTTCATATCAGACTTTGTAAAGGAGACAATTGTGTTGACATTTCAATATATAAGAGATATATTGTTGCTGGGTTTTTCTCCCTCAAGAGGAGGGTTTTCCCAGGGTATCTGCTGTGTTATTGTGTCTGTTATTTTTTTAATTAATTTATGTGCATTAATCTGATCATAAAACTAACAGGGAGAAGAAGTTACACAAGTTGGTGGATGAGGTTGGAAAAGTAAAGAGCAGATTTGTTTGTTGCAATTGTAAGAAAGGGGGCGCAACTGGGAATAGGAGAACTCAAAAGTCATTTCCTTCACATATAAAAGGAGAGGAAAGGACGTCTGAGCTAGCAGGAACTGGGTTAGGAAGCACTCGAGCTGTGTTTCAGAATTTCCATCTTCAGTACCTTTGATTCAAGAATATTAGCAGGCACGTATTGCTTTTGAGTTAATCTTTTTCTGAAGCTAAGTGCTCTTGTTTCAAGAGACGTCCATGGGGACGTTGCTGCATACATTTACAGATTTATAATTCATGCCTTCTTGTAAATGAAGAGTTATGAGATTTCTTGCTGCGTGCATTTCTTCTCTAATTCATTTTAGGCGATTCTTGATAAAGAAAAACTCAGGAATTTACTTGCAGCGTGTATTTTAATCTTTCTTGTCAGATATCTATCTTGTTGCTTACAATCTGTTGTACAGCCTGAATAGGGTGAACTCTTAGCAGCAAATTCACTGTTTATGCCCTATTAGATAAAAAGAAAACAATTCTAGCCTCAGTCTAGACGCAAGACTAGTTCACTGGTTTTTTTTTTTAAGAGCCTTGTAGGCTAAACCTGTAGCATGATTTTAACATGCCTCTGTTTCTGTTTTAGCTTGAAACTACAGAGGGTTAGTATGAATAGGGTGAACTCTTAGCAGCAAATTCACTGTTTATGCCTTATTAGATAAAATGAAAACAATTCTAGCCTCAGTCTGGACGCAAGACTAGTTCACTAGTTTTTTTTTTTTTGAAGAGCCTCATAGGCTAAACCTGAGCATGATTTTAACGTGCCTCTGTTTCTGTTTTAACTTGAAACTACAGAGGGTTAGTATGAGCTTAACCAATAACGTTGCTCTTATTAAAGAATGTCAAGAAGTACCATGATAAACTGAACATGTATTGTTGACAACAAAAGAAAGAGATTCTTCATCAATTAAAGGTAATAAAAGAACTGTGTGTTGTTTGATTGTATGAGTAAATACCTGATCAATGATCAGTTACCTCTTGGTGTTATGCCATGCATGCCAAATAGATGGCCAGCATGTGTTAAGTGCAATATGAGCACTGAAGTAGACTTGAATTTTTAAAAAAGATTTTGTCTACCTTCTTGGGTTTGAAACTTTATTGCTTGCTCTATTAGGAGTGTTCAAGTAAAAACCCTAGTATTAGGTATACTAGTTTTACGTGGCAGGTAGCCATGAAGAATGTGATTTAATTGTAAAACCCCTAGCATCATGTATGATGGTCACACGGGGCAGGTAGCCAAGAAAAGTGTGTTGGGTTGTTAAGCCTTAAGTAGGTCAAAAGAGTTGCCCTGGGACAAGTGTCTTGACATGAGTGGAAGGCGGGGAGAAAGTCTCTCAAAAGCCCTAGATTAGAAGAGCATTTCCAAGTCGAGCAAGGTGGGTGAGTCTGTACAGTAGTACAAGCTATGGCCATAGTAGGTACAAGTGCCACTGACTGCGCCTAGTACTCACACATTACCCAAATACCTAACTAGCCTGAGTTGCCTGCTTAGTAGTAAGGAATCCTTAGTAGCAAGGCAAAGTGAGTTAGGTAGGGTTTCACCACTAGAGCTCAAATGGCTATTTCAAGGGTTTTCCAACATTACCTTTCGTAAGGGAAGGGCCTCTTCCAGTTAGGAAGGTGTGCGGGGGACTGCACAAGTCCGTGGATGGTGGAAAAGCACTCAAATGATGCTTTCCCTCACATGCAGATGACAAGCCGAGTCTTGGAAGACGCTAAATCCAGATGAGGACTTCTAATCTTTTACTCTTGTACTTTTTCTTTCAGTACTTGAATTTTATGAAACCAATTCATTCATGTTGATATGGTAGAATACTATCTTAATTGATGTTATGTTATAACAGCCATAGTTACACTTTGTTATGTTGTTTGTTTCAAAAACAAAAAAAAAAAAAAATGCTCTAGATGAGGGTAAATTCTTTATTGTTCTATGTTCTTTGGAATGTGGTTCTTTCAAAACATGTACATTAAAAGTCTAAGTTACCAGTTTGGATACAGGTTCAAGTGCAGGTACGAGTATCGGAACCCAATACAATAGTACGGCAAAAAAAATCCTTGGGTATGGGTATGGGAATATATATATAGAGGTTCAAAATTATAAATTATAATAGCAATGACATCATAATTGCCAATAAATAGAATATTTAAAAATGTCATTCATAATTTGCAAAACTGAAGATACCCATGTCTCAAAAGCACCAATGCTCCAAAATTGAAAGTTACACTCCATAAAAGTACACGATTATGAGCAACACTTTAGGACAAAAGATGGTTCACTAAACTGCACCTTTGAGTAGTATAAATTGTTGTGATTTTCACGACTTCCCTCTTATAGAAGAACTAAAATCAAGAAAGATGTAATATTGCGGATGGAATATTTCATGTAATTTGAATTATATATAATGATCAGCACATAATCCTAGTTCTACAGCTGAGTTGGGTTTGAATGTATGTCTTTTAGTCCTTAGATGCTGAAATAAATCTGCCATGAACTTGCCGAAAATCTCTTTTAAATATCATGAGACAATTGTTAGGTCCACCATTAAACCTTCAACTTCTTTGGACCCTTAAAAATTAATAAATTGTAGACCTAAATTATGGCACCCACAATTGATAACACTAGGGAGAATGTGAAATGTTGCACTGGAATACAAATATCCCATGAAACCTCTCTAATATTTTAGAATTTTCTAGAATATATCTCCTTTTTGGGAAGACTTTTTTATTAAGAAAAAGCTCTTTTTATTAATGTTAAAAATGTTATTCTAGGCCCACCGGCCATAGGTATGTGAGGGCCCTTATGGGTATGACCTGGGTATGCCTAGAGCATTGCCTGGGCGCCCGGGTTCCCAATGGGTCCTTAACAAAAGGATCTGCGAAACTCGAGTGTCGAGACAATACCTTGGGCGTATCTGAAGACAAAGCAATATACATGTTCACTAATGTTTTTACAATAAGAAAATATATTTGAGCCTTTTATAATATTAATGAACTTAATATATAATATAATATAGAAATTATAAACAAAATTTTAATAATATATATTATTAATTTTAAATATTAATTGACATCAAAAAGGCATATCACATTCCATATTAAAATGTTAGCATTTCATATTAATGCTTCCATATACCATACAACACAACATGTTGCATACTAGCATAATTTCTCATCAAGAAATATATCTGAAAAGAGTACTCATAACATTAATATAAGTAATGTTAATAAAGTACTCATGGATGAAACAAGGGTTTTCCAATTAGGCAGCGAATACAACATATATCTGGTTTATTCATTAGTTACAGTTTACCTTCTCAATCTCTGGGAAGCCTCCCAATGATTGGAACTGAGAATCTTGTAGTATGGTCTATTCACCAATGTATGGTTTATTGCAATGTATTGGTGTATGGTTTATTTAGTGTATTAGTGTATAGTTTATCTTCTTAAGCTTTAGGAAGCCTACTCGTGATTAGAATTAAGATGTAATATGCTCACAAGATTTATTTACCTTTTTTCTTATAAATGTTTGCTAGAATGAATCTATGCATAAAAATTACATAATTAGGGTTTATGTTAGGTTTATTAAAGCCTTACAATGTATTGCAAAGCTGGACCAATCGTGACAGTCAAGAGAAAACCGGAAACTTGAACATCACAGAACATATTCTTTCATGCATATTCAATTCACTGCTTTCTAGAGACCATCAATTTTGTTGTTCAAACATTAATATCAATTTATACAATCAAACAACAATATGTGTTAAAACTCCTAAAATTAAAAAAATTTTGCTACACTTAGGCATTTTGGAAGAAATCAGTAAAAAATCTTGTCAAATTTGTCAAAAAGTGCTGGAACCGGACGATCCTCTAGGCCTCTAAGGCCTGGGAACGGCCCCGAGACGGGGACGGCACGCCTCTCGGGCGGCGCCTAATCGCCTTGGCTCGGCCACCGAGACACCTCGGGCGCCTGAGATGCCGGAGACACTGGCTGCCCTCAAGCTGCCTTTGGACGCAGCGCCTCCCGCGACAGCCAAAAAGGGAAGATTTAAAACTCTAATTTTAAAACATTTTTTAATAGTTTCTTATTTCTTCTATTCAACCCTCTAAGGGCATGTGGGGCCCATCTTAAACTCTAGCATGCCTTCAAAAAGCCCTCTAATCGCTATTTTATTCTCACATTTGCATTTCTACTTGTTTGCTACAGCAAGAAGAAGAAGAGTGAAGGTCAGAGGAAAGAGAAAGATTGAGGAGGGAAGGAGGATTGCAAGTGAAAGAGGAGTGTCAAGGACCAAGAAGAAGAAGAAGAGGAAGATTCTTCACCTTGTTGAAGAGATTTTTCAAGCAAAAGGTAGGGTTTTTAACTAATTTTTTATTTTATTTTATGATTTTCAATGTTTTTTCATTTCTTGTTGTTTCATATTTTAATTTTTCTTATTTCATTTCTTGTTGTTCCATTTTCTAAATTAATTTATATTTTGTTTTGCAATTTAAAATTTGTTAACAAATTTAAAATATAGAGTTTTATTTTTTTAATTTTAAAGTAGGGCATAGGCTAAAACTATGTGTTTATTGATTTTTTTTTTCATTTTGTGAAATGCAGTGTCAAAATGAGCTCCCACAGTCATGAAATGAGTGAGGATGAGATGGAAACTCATTCTCATAGTGCAAGCCAATCAGAATATGAACTTGAGCATGAGGATAAGCTCAATGAGAGGGGTGAGCTTGGGTCAAATCCGGAAGTGCAAACTAGTTTGTCAACCCTGGTGGTTCTCTGATTCAAACCCTAATTGATTTTTGAAGATTTTTGCAAGTTTTCGATTTTTTGTGTTTTTGAAGTTTTTTCAGGCAAAAAGAAAGTTGCGATTTCTCTAGAAATGCTTAATAAATTCATAAAAAATTCATAAATGCATTGAATGTCTCAGATCATGCTCAGGAAACAAGGCGCATCAATATATTGACTTATTTGAGCTTTTACAATGCCGTAACTGGAATAAGGAGTTAAATACTAGAAAATTATTAAAGAACCTCGGCATTTTTGAAATGGCTACGATTAAATGCCGAATGGTAATGCCAAGAATAAGAATGAATTCTCCAGACTTCGAATACAATGTAAGTTCTCCAAGAATAGTCCTCTTTATAGCCTAGGGCGCATAAGATCTTGGAAGATATAAGCCGAAGGAGATAAAACATTTCCCCGGTGGATGAAGAAGCACGGCCTTTGCCGGGTATGACCCGCATGTGCTGGAAGATTAAATGATGAAAGGACTACTTAATAAAAATAAGGATCTCTATTCCTCAAGAACGCTAAACCCCGGTGAAATCAAGGTGCTCAAACCTCACTAAGAGTGAATAACAAATAAGTAACTTCCTCGAAGAGAAAGGTACTACCGCTGAAGGTATGAATAAAAATGCCCCCGCCGGTAGAGCAGCAATAAATGAAAAGGTACTACTTTGAAATGTGCCGATCTCCAACAAATGCCCTCTCGATGAATCTCACCAAAAGGTAGATGATCTTCTCCGCGAAATCTCGATGAATCGGCCATCAAACCCAAACCGCGGATCCCCGGTGGTGAAATCACTCAGCGCAAGCTTCACCGGTATTGCACGTACCTCACCACATCTCTAAGAGTTTCGCTCTCCGTGAACGATCGTCACGGAACCCTAAGGTTTGCAACCTCATGCTCGAGCAAAAGACAAATTAGAATATCATATCATAATGGTTCGATTTGTCCTTTCTGAAAATATATACTCCCCCTTTGAGAAATTCGACCCAAGCTCTTTTAATTAATCAATTAAATAAAATTGATTTATTTCACCTCAATACTTAGGAGAAATATTTTAATAATTAAATGGCGCCTCTTTTAAATGAATAATAAATATTCATTAAATCAACATTTAAGACTTTATTATAAAGTATAATAAATACTTTATAACTGGCCAATTTAATTAAATATTTAAATATTTCAATAAAGCATTCTTTAATATAAAGTCCAATTATTAAATATTTAATAATGCATTAAATATCCCTTTATTCCTCGCTTTCTGACTTCATCAAACCGTTTAACCGATCGACTTCGAAATGAAGGTTGGAACCCGTGCCCTGCCCGAAATGGCAACTTCCGCCTGACCTAACTTTCTAAAAATAGAAAGTTCCCTAAAAAACTCTCTGGAAGATTCTGTGAAGGCCCAACCTGACACAACAGCAAACTGGAGCTACCAAACACTGGATAACTGCCACCGATGATCCTCTGCACACCCTGTCAGCCTACGAGGATCGAAATTATAGGCTAACTCCTCGGTCAAACAATCGACCAGCCATTGACGCTCTTCCCAAAATGGCAAAGTGGGCTAGGGGTTCTTATGATCCCAAATCTCCTCTCAAACAGTTTGCAACAAGAATAACAGCCCCAACGTCATCAACTGGTGGTACGAGGAAATGGCAATGCAACATTTGTGGTGATGATTGGTTTGGGAGCATCACCAGAGTTAATGCACACTTCCTCTTTTGGCTAGGAAAGGGTGTGGGAGCATGCGAATTTTTGAAGGACCCTAAAAATTTGAAATACAGAATTGAATTCAACAAGCTTTGGGGTGTTCCAGATGACCTGGCAGTTCCAATGCCTACTACCTTGTCTGGTAGGCAACATATTCAGACTATTCAGCAGATTCAGGAGCAGCAAATGCAGACGCAGCCACGTACTTCTACTCCTACATTGCATCAGAGAGCAGGAACATTGTCAGGTCAGCCTCAGGACCGTCATCCACTTATAGCACTATGGCTGCATCACAACAGGGCAAGGGGAAACGCAAGATGCAAAGTCAGCCTAACCCCATAGCTGATTTATTTAATGTGCACCTGAGGGATCAGATAGATGATTCCATTGGCAGGTTCTTTTTTGCCAATGGAATCCCATTCCATGTAGCTCGATCTCCTTATTATAAGGAGATGATGTTGATGGTGGCGAAGGGAGGACCATCATATGTGCCACCAGGTGAGCACAAATTGAGGACCACGATCTTGGATAACAACTATGCCAAGATCAATTCATTGATGGAGACGATGAGGGCATGTTGGGAGGAGTCTGGATGTAGCATAGTTATGGATGGGTGGACGGACATTAGGCATCATCCACTCATCAATGTTATAGTTACATGTTCAGAGGGGCCATTCTTTCTCAGGGCGGTTGATTGTTCAGGGCATCGAAAAGATGTTGATTTTCAGTTTGAGATCCTTCGGGCAGCTATTGAGGAGATTGGGCCACAAAATGTGGTCCAAGTAGTGACAGATGCAGCACATGTGTGCAGAGCTGCAGGGAGGCTTATAGAGGCATCATAAAGACACATTTGGTGGACTCCATGTTGTGTGCATGCCATGAACAATGCCCTCAAGGACATGGGGAAGATTGAGTGGATTAGATGAGTAGTCAGCAATGCTAGAGATGTGCAGATGTATATCTGCAACCACCACACTTCACATGCCATCTTCAGGAGCTTCGCGAAGAAGGAATTCTTGAAACCAGTTGAGACCAGATATGCATCCTATTTCATTCTTTTGGAGAGAATGTTTGAGTTGCAAGAGCCACTGCAAGTCATGGTTATGACACAAGAATGGAATCGTTGGGATGGGTCCAGGACAGAGCAGGGGAAGAGGGTGAAGGAGATAGTGAAGAGTGATGCATTTTGGCATGATGCAAAATATATTGTCACCATCATTACACCAGTTGTACAGGTCATCAGATATGGGGATGGGGATGCACCTAACCTTGGGGAGGTGTATGAGTGCATTGATTCTATGCTTGGTCAGATGAGGGCAGTTGTGCAAGAGAAGGACCCCACTTTAGCGTTCTACAATGTTTACATTCAGCCTATTATTCAGCGTAGATGGGACAGCCTAAACACTCCCTTGCACATGGCTGCTTATGCATTGAATCCGAAGTGGTACATGCCTAGGCCTGGGAGAGTTACACCGATTCAGGATGATGAGGTGAAGGAAGGGTTCTTCAAATGCATTGATAGGATGTATGATGTTGAAGCTGCTGGCACCATTCGCACTGAGTGGACGAAATTTGCTACTCTTAGGGGTTATAAGGCTGCAGCAAAGGCGGACATAAGAACTATGGCACAGGAGGATCCGATTTTGTGGTGGACTTGTCATGGACCGAAATCACTGACTACCACACTAGCCATTCGTTTGCTGTCCCAGGTTTCTAGTTCTTCAGCTTCTGAGAGGAACTGGTCTACTTATAGCTTCATCCACTCTCTTAAGAGGAATAGACTTACCTCTAAGAGAGCAGAGAAGCTAGTGGCTGTACATAGTGCCTTGCGTATCACTGACCGCAGGACACGTGTGTACAAGGAGAGCCCAGCAGCACGATGGGATGTAGAGCCAGAGGAGCCATCACAGATTGATGAGGATGAGGATGCTTCAGATATAGGGTTGGTTGGTGTTCCTTTGGCGGATCTTGACCTTGAGGAGTCCAGTGGTTCTAGTGATGAGGAGTTTGCCGACCTCCCGAGGGATGATTAGAGGCCTCTGCCTCCTTCACTACATTTTGTCATTTTGACATTTTGATTTTGTACTTGTTTTGATATCATATAATCATGCTACTCATTGTAATCATCTTTATAATCAGATATTTTTGATATAATATAATAGAAATCTTCCATTTGTCGATTCAACAATTGTTACATTGTACTTTGTAGTATTGAGTATTACTATTCTAATTTCTAATTAGTAATTCGTCATTCGATACTGAAAACTTCAATATTCAATGTTCAATGTTCAAGTACTAATTTAGTATTTCAATTTTGCTATTTTACTTCTTAATAGTCTTATACATATTTTCATAACTAGCATAATAGCATTTTAAGTACCATATGTATAGTATATAGTATATACACCCCGTCCCCCCTCCCGCCCCCCCGCCGCCGTCCCCCCGCTGTCCCGAAATTGAGGCTCCTTTGTCCCCCCGTCCCAGAAACCCGTCCCGACGTCCCCCCGTCCCCGACGCCTGTGGAACATAGTCAAAAAGGTCAAAATTTGGGTTTGCATATCTTGCATGAGGGGTAAAGACTTGAAATTTCCAAAATCTGACGATCTGGGTCTACTCAGAGCCACCTAATCTACAAAACCCAGATCTCAGTTTTTCATCCCTACTTTTTAGGAAAATTGCTATTTTTAGAAATTTTCTAACAATAGTAACTTTTGTTGGGTTTTTCTGGGTTTCTTTCGAAACGGATACTGGCAAAATTTTCTAAAATTAGAAAGTTTGTCCACCAAGGTTCAAACTAATTTTGACTGGCTCAAAATACTTCCTCATCAGGCTGGTGCAGTCGGAATCACGAAAGGATCAGTTTTGCCCTATGGTGCAGGAGCACCTAGTGGAATTCATGCCTCCATCAAGCCATTTTGTAAATATTTGATTTACATGGTGTTTGGGTCATGTCATAAGGTCATTTAGACCATATTTAACATGTTTGAGTCATTCAATAGGTTATTAGGTGATTATGAGTTCATTTTGTCATATATTGGAAAAAATTGTCAATGTTGTCTAAATGCTTAGAAAATGCAAAAATGTGTAATCAAGGGTTTTTGAGGGATTTTAGTGGGTAAAGTATTAGGTGATGTTAAATAAGGTCTAATAAGACCATCCATGATGTATTTGGGAGATTTGGAATCATTTGGGGTCAAAATGCAAAAGTTGCACAAAAAGTGTAAAAGTTGTCAATCAAGTTTTGGAAAATTGCAACTTTTGGAAGTTGAAAGGTCAAGGAAGGTTATAAGTCAGTTATGAATGTGTAGTTGGTTAGAATTTGATTGTATGGGGTATAAGAAGCCTCAAAAGGCTCGAAATTGGGTTGTTGTTGTTGGTTGGAGAAGTTTGTAATCAAATCATTCATCAAAATACAATGTTTTTTCTGAAATTTTCTGAGTTTTCTGAACTTTGCTCTCATTGTATAGATCCATACAAGCTCTAATTGATCTGAACCCTGTTGGAATCGATGGTAGTCTGAATTAGCTTTCAAATGGATCAAGTTTGAGGTTCTAACTCGAAGTTTTGTGAAAGTTATTGTGTTTTTGGTGAAGACAACCAGTTCAGAAAATATTTTCCAGAAATTGCAGTCAGAAAACATGTTAGTAGTAGTACGGCTAGGTACGGACCTGTTCGGATCTACAACTTGGATGGATGGAAAGATCTTGATGTTGTGGACAAAATTTCCTTTTACTAGTAATTTTTATAATGCCATTTAAAAGGTCAAACAAGTCCATTCCTAAAAACTATTCTGAACATACAGTTTTTGGGGTTGCACACAAAAAATTGTAATTTCTTCTAATTTCTATGGTGGAAAATTCTAAAACTTTGTGAAATGATTCATTTTGAAGTGTTTTTACAATATCCAAGGTTTCATAGAATTTGAATAAGGTTTGCTATGGTTTTGGTGATGCCCTAGGCTGAGTTTTATGGGAAAAATCAGGAAATTGACTGAATACAATGAAGTTTGTGTTTTGTTGGTGGAAATGAGTAACAAACTTGGTTATTTGTGTTTGGTAAAGATTGGATTGGTCATTTTTAATGCTGCTAAAGGAGATATGTGGAAACTTCAAATGGTTATGTGCCTTATTCTCAGTTTGATAGTCTTGATTCATGCTTTCACTAGTGAAGCTTCCAACTTAATAATTTTCAGACTAGCAACTTAAACCCTTGCTTTTTCATGCTTTTTCATTTAGAACATCAAATTTTTGAAGGAGAAGGTCAAGGGTTTTAATTTTCAGCCATCCAGGTTTCTTCATCTCATTCTTCTGAAGAATTTTTGAGTAAATTTATCAAGTTGCAGCAGCTGCTTTTTCCTTGCATGTCAGTGAAATCACCAAAGTTTTCAATTTTTGATCATCTGGGTCCTCTCAAAACAGTCTTCTGAAGAAAACCCAGATCTCATCTTTTTTCAAGAAAATTTCAGATTTTAGGGTTTGCTGCTTTTTCCATCACCCCTTAGTGTTTTTCAAATCTGATCAACTGGGTTCATTCCAAATTGTATTCTGAACAAAACTCAGGTGCCAACTTTTTCGGTGAAAAATTGAAGAAATTAGGGTTTGTTGCTTTTTAAGTCTACATTCAAAATTTTCAAAAACGAGCGATCTGGGTCTTCTTATAACGAAATTCTAAACAAAACCCATATCTCAGAAAAATCTTGAAAAATTTGTCTGTATGAAGAAGAAAAACCAGCAAGCTAAATTTAGAAAGTTGTGCAAAACTTGTCTAAATATAGTCGAATTTCTATCAAAATTCAAGTTTCTCAGCATGCAGTACTCTCCCATGGGATTCAGAACCAAGCCAGTATTGTATCTCGCAGCCGCAGGCCTAACGATGTTGAGGAGTGCTTTTCAAAAGACACCATGGACAGAAAACTTCATCATCTCAGTTGAAGAGCGTGAAGGTGTGTGATATGAGGAAAAAGGGAAGGTCTTGGAAAAGAGTTGTGCAATACTCTTCCGTTGGAAATCAAAAGTGTCAAAAGCATAAGGTTGCAGAGCCGCCAAGCTATCAATTAGTGAGTCATCTTTTGAGGCAGCGATGTTTTTCAAGAATAGAACTCATAAAGCAGCCAAAGAAATGAAAAATTCTCTAAGTTTGATCACAAAAGGCGAAGAGATCTTGCAAAATCGAAATATTGCCTTAGATAGTATCAATGCACCTGACAGGGACACAGTTTCCAGCGTTTTAGCAGGATGTGATTGAGATTTAAAGCAGTTTTCTTTTAGAAGCTTTTTTTCCACTTTCTTTCTATTCTTGGAACAATTCTTATATATCCTTTGAAGAAAAGAAAGAAGATAAATGTAATAGTTGGCATTTCCTGCTTTTCTTGCTTTCTTAGGTGGTTAGTTGTTATCTTCTTTTAGATTTAGAAATAAAGCTTGCTTGTTACGCAAGTCTTAGTTGTAAAAGCAAGGAGATTTTAGGGTTCCCTACTCCTCTGCTTGTCTATAAATAAGAGCGTTTGTTCATTGTTTTTCTTAACGGTTATTGTGATAGCAAATTGCGAGCCTGTAATGCAGCAAGTTGTTATTCAGTGTCAGTTCACTTTGTGTAAGAGCAA
>VDFB02047230.1:443139550-443347671 GCA_007258455.2 Sequoia sempervirens | reverse complement strand
TAATTGCCAACAAATAGAATATTTAAAAATGTCATATTCATAATTTGCAAAACTGAAGATACTCATGTCTCAAAAGCACCAATGCTCCAAAATTGAAACTTACACTCCATACAAGTACACGATTATGAGCAACACTTTAGGACAAAAGATGGTCCACTAAAATGCACATTTCAGTAGTATAAATTGTTGTGATTTTCACAACTTCCCTCTTATAGAAGAACTAAAATAAAGAAAGATGTAATATTGCGGATGGAATATTTTATGTAATTTGAATTATATATAATGATCAGCGCATAATCCTAGTTCTACAGCTGAGTTGGGTTTGAATGTATGTCTTTTAGTCCTTAGATGCTGAAATAAATCTGCCATGAACTTGCCGAAAATCTCTTTTGAATATCATGAGACAATTGTTAGGTCCACCATTAAACCTTCAACTTCTTTGGACCCTTAAAAATTAATATATTGCACACCTAAATTATGGCACCTACAATTGATAACACTAGGGAGAATGTGAAATGTTGCACTAGAATACAAATATCCCATGAAACCTCTCTAATATTTTAGAATTTCCTAGAATATATCTCCTTTTTGGGAATACTTTTTTATTAAGAAAAAGCTCTTTTTATTAATGTTAAAAATGTTATTCTAGGCCCACCGTCCATAGGTATGTGAGGGCCCTTATGGGTATGCCTAGGGTATTGCCTGGGCGCTCGGGTTCCCTATGGGTCCTTAACAAAAGGATCTGCAAAACCCGAGTGTCGAGACAATACCTTGGGCGTATCTGAGGACAAAGCAATATCCATGTTAACTAATGTTTTTACTATAAGAAAATATATTTGAGCCTTTTATAATATTAATGAACTTAATATATAATATAATATAGAAATTATAAACAAAATTTTAATAATATATATTATTAATTTTAAATATTAATTGACATCAAAAAAGCATATCATTTTCCATATTAAAATGTTAGCATTTCATATTAATGCTTCCATATACCATACAACACAACATGTTGCATACTAGCATAATTTCTCATCAAGAAATATATCTCAAAAGAGTACTCATATCATTAATATAAGTAATGTTAATAAAGTACTCATGGATGAAACAAGGGTTTTCCAATTAGGCGGTGAATACAGCATATATCTGGTTTATTAATTAGTGTATGGTTTACCTTCTCAATCTCTGGGAAGCCTCCCAATGATTGGAACTGAGAATCTTGTAGTATGGTCTATTCACCAATGTATGGTTTATTGCAATGTATTGGTGTATGGTTTACTTAGTGTATTAGTGTATAGTTTATCTTCTCAAGCTTTAGGAAGCCTACTCGTGATTAGAATTGACATGTAATATGCTCACAAGATTTATTTACCTTTTTTCTTATAAATATTTGCTAGAATGAATATATGCATAAAAATTACATAATTAGGGTTTATGTTAGGCTTATTAAAGCCTTACAATGTATTGCAAAGCTGAACCAATCATGACAGTCAAGAGAAAACCGGAAACTTGAACATCACAGAACATATTCTTTCATGCATATTCAATTCACTGCTTTCTAGAGACCATCAATTTTGTTGTTCAAACATTAATATCAATTTATACAATCAAACAACAGAATATGTGTTGTACCCCAAATTAAAAATTTTGCTACACTTAGGCATTTTGAAGAAATCAGTAAAAATCTTGTCAAATTTGTCAAAAAGCAGTGAACCCCGGGGACGCATCCCCCCCTCTAGGCCCTAGCGTCTTGGGAACGGGGACGTCCCGGAGACGTGGGGACGGCGTTCCCACGTCTCCGGCGGCGCCACCGTTCCTTGGCTCGCCGCTGGAGACACCTGGGCGTCTCCGAGATGCCGAGGGAGACACCTGGGCGTCCCTCAAGCGTCTCGGGGACGCCCAGGCGTCTCCCGCGGCGGACAGCCAAAAGGAAGATTAAAACTCAATTTTAAAACATTTTTTAATAGTTTATTTCTTCTATTCGAACCCTAAGGGCATGTGGGGCCCATCTAAACTCTAGCATGCCTTCAAAAAGCCCTCTAATCGTCATTTTTATTCACATTTGCATTTCTACTTGTTTGCTACAGCAAGAAGAAGAAGAGTGAAGGCTGAGGAAAGAGTGATTGGAGGAGTGGAAGGAGTGATTGCAAGTGAAAAAGGAGTGTCAAGGAGCAAGAAGAAGAAGAGGAGGAAGATTCTTCACCTTGTTGAAGAGATTTTTCAAGCAAAAGGTAGGGTTTTTAACTTATTTTTTATTTTATTTTCTGATTATCAATGTTCTTTCATTTCTTGTTGTTTCATTTTTTAATTTTTCTTATTTCATTTCTAAATTCTTGTTGTTCCATTTTCTAATTTCTAAATTAATTTAGAATCTTAGATTTTGTTTTGCAATATAAAATTTGTTGAAAAATTTAAAATATAGAGTTTTATTTTTTAATTTTAAACTAGGGCATAGGCTGAAACTATGTGTTTATTGAATTTTTTTTCATTTTGTGAAATGCAGTGTCAAAATGAGCTCCCATAGTCATGAAATGAGTGAGCATGAGATGGAAACTGATTCTCATAGTGCAAGCCAATCAAAATATGAACCTGAGCATGAGGATGAGCACAATGAGGGGGGTGAGCAAGGGTCAAATCCAGAAGGGCATACTAGTTTGTCAGAACCCTGGTGGTTCTCTGATTCAAACCCTAATTGTTTTTTGAAGGTTTTTGCAAGTTTTCGATTTTTTTGTGTTTTTGAAGTTTTTACAGGCAAAAAGGAAAATTGCGATTTCTCTAGAAATGCTTAATAAATTCATAAAAAATTCATAAATGCATTGAATGTCTCAGATCTTGCTCAGGAAACAAGGCGCATCAATATATTATCTTATGTGGGCTTTTACAATGTCAAAATCTGAACAAGGAAAGCAATACTAGAAAAAATTATTAAAGAACCTGGTATTTTTGAAATGGCGGCTGCATTAAATGCTGAATGGTACGGCCAGTAATAAGAATGAATTCTCCAGACTTCGAATACAATGCAAGTTCTCCAAGAATAGCCCCAGAGAAGCCTAGGCGCACAAGATCTTGAAGATATAAGCTGAAGGAGATAAAATATTTCCCTGTGATGAAGAAGTACGGCCTTGCTGGTATGACCTGTACAGCAGCATTAAATGATGAAAGAGGACGGCTTAATAAAATAAGGATCTCTATTCTCAGAAGAACGTTGCAACCCTCCAGGAAATCAAGGTGCTCTGAAACCCTCTGCTCAAGAGTGAATAACAAATAAGTAACTTCCTGAAAGAGAAAGGTACGGCTGTTGAAGGTACAGAAATGTACGGCCCTGCTGTAGCAGCAATAAATGAAAAGGTACGGCCTCTTGAAATGTGTGCCAGATCTCCAATAAATGCCCTCTGATGAATTCGCCTCAAAAGGTAGATGATCTTCTCTGCAAATCTCTGATGAATCTGTCAATAAACCCAAACTGTGATCCCTGTGTGAAATCACCAAGTGCAAGCTTCAGCTGGTATTGCACAGCCTCAGTCTGCCTGATCTCTGAAGAGTTTTCGTTCTCCAGAAACGATCGTCTGCCGGAAACCCTAAGGTTTGCAAACTCCGATGCTCAGAGCAAAAGACAAATTTGAATAATAACATTTCATAATGGTTCGATTTGTCCTTTCTGAAAATATATACTCCCCCTTTGAGAAATTCGACCCAAGCTCTTTTAATTAATCAATTAAATAAAATTGATTTATTTCACCTCAATACTTAGGAGAAATATTTTAATAATTAAATGGCGCCTCTTTTAAATGAATAATAAATATTCATTAAATCAACATTTAATACTTTATTATAAAGTATAATAAATACTTTATTATAAAGTATAATAAATACTTTATTATAAAGTATAATAAATACTTTATAACTGGCCAATTTAATTAAATATTTAAATATTTCAATGAAGTGACTTTAATATAAAGTCCAATTATTAAATATTTAATAATGCATTAAATATCCCTTATTCCTCCGTTTGATCATCAAACTGCTGAACTGGATCGATTCTGAGCTGAAAGGTTGAACCAGGTGCCCTGCCCGAAATAGCAGCTTCCGCCTGACCTAACTTTCTAAAAATAGAAAGTTCCTGAAAAAGCACTCTGGAAGATTCTGCGAAGGCCCAACCTGACACAACTGCAAACTGGAGCTACCAAACACTGAGTAACTGCCTCCGATGATCCTCTGCACACCCTGTCAGCCTACGAGGATCGAAATTATAGGCTAACTCCTCGACAAACAGCGTCAGCTAAAACGGGGACATGACATAGTTCCATAGCTAGTGCACCAGTTTCTACTGATTGCCCTTCCCAGCTTTTGGCAAAGTGGGCTAGGGGTCCTTATGATCCCAAATCTCCTCTCAAACAGTTTGCAACAAGAATAATAGCCCCAACGTCATCAACTGGTGGTACGAGGAAATGGCAATGCAACATTTGTGGTGATGATTGGTTTGGGAGCATCACCAGAGTTAATGCACACTTCCTCTTTTGGCCAGGAAAGGGTGTGGGAGCATGCGATTTTTTGAAGCAGCCTAAAAATTTGAAATACAGAATTGAGTTCAACAAGCTTTGGGGTGTTCCAGATGACGTGGCAATTCCAATGCCTACTACCTTGTCTGGTAGGCAACATATTCAGACTATTCAGCAGATTCAGGAGCAGCAAATGCAGACGCAGCCACGTATTTCTACTCCTACATTGCATCAGAGAGCAGGAACATTGTCAGGGTCAGCCTCAGGACCGTCATCCACTTATAGCACTATGGCTGAATCACAACAGGGCAAGGGGAAACGCAAGATGCAAAGTCAGCCTAACCCCATAGCTGATTTATTTAATGTGCACCTGAGGGATCAGATAGATGATTCCATTGGCAGGTTCTTTTTTGCCAATGGAATCCCATTCCATGTAGCTCGATCTCCTTATTATAAGGAGATGATGTTGATGGTGGCGAAGGGAGGACCATCATATGTGCCACCAGGTGAGCACAAATTGAGGACCACGATCTTGGATAACAACTATGCCAAGATCAATTCATTGATGGAGACGATGAGGGCATGTTGGGAGGAGTCTGGATGTAGCATAGTTATGGATGGGTGGACGGACATTAGGCATCATCCACTCATCAATGTTATAGTTACATGTTCAGAGGGGCCATTCTTTCTCAGGGCGGTTGATTGTTCAGGGCATCGAAAAGATGTTGATTTTCAGTTTGAGATCCTTCGGGCAGCTATTGAGGAGATTGGGCCACAAAATGTGGTCCAAGTAGTGACAGATGCAGCACATGTGTGCAGAGCTGCAGGGAGGCTTATAGAGGCATCATAAAGACACATTTGGTGGACTCCATGTTGTGTGCATGCCATGAACAATGCCCTCAAGGACATGGGGAAGATTGAGTGGATTAGATGAGTAGTCAGCAATGCTAGAGATGTGCAGATGTATATCTGCAACCACCACACTTCACATGCCATCTTCAGGAGCTTCGCGAAGAAGGAATTCTTGAAACCAGTTGAGACCAGATATGCATCCTATTTCATTCTTTTGGAGAGAATGTTTGAGTTGCAAGAGCCACTGCAAGTCATGGTTATGACACAAGAATGGAATCGTTGGGATGGGTCCAGGACAGAGCAGGGGAAGAGGGTGAAGGAGATAGTGAAGAGTGATGCATTTTGGCATGATGCAAAATATATTGTCACCATCATTACACCAGTTGTACAGGTCATCAGATATGGGGATGGGGATGCACCTAACCTTGGGGAGGTGTATGAGTGCATTGATTCTATGCTTGGTCAGATGAGGGCAGTTGTGCGAGAGAAGGACCCCACTTTAGCGTTCTACAATGTTTACATTCAGCCTATTATTCAGCGTAGATGGGACAGCCTAAACACTCCCTTGCACATGGCTGCTTATGCATTGAATCCGAAGTGGTACATGCCTAGGCCTGGGAGAGTTACACCGATTCAGGATGATGAGGTGAAGGAAGGGTTCTTCAAATGCATTGATAGGATGTATGATGTTGAAGCTGCTGGCACCATTCGCACTGAGTGGACGAAATTTGCTACTCTTAGGGGTTATAAGGCTGCAGCAAAGGCGGACATAAGAACTATGGCACAGGAGGATCCGATTTTGTGGTGGACTTGTCATGGACCGAAATCACTGACTACCACACTAGCCATTCGTTTGCTGTCCCAGGTTTCTAGTTCTTCAGCTTCTGAGAGGAACTGGTCTACTTATAGCTTCATCCACTCTCTTAAGAGGAATAGACTTACCTCTAAGAGAGCAGAGAAGCTAGTGGCTGTACATAGTGCCTTGCGTATCACTGACCGCAGGACACGTGTGTACAAGGAGAGCCCAGCAGCACGATGGGATGTAGAGCCAGAGGAGCCATCACAGATTGATGAGGATGAGGATGCTTCAAGATATAGGGTTGGTTGGTGTTCCTTTGGCGGATCTTGACCTTGAGGAGTCCAGTGGTTCTAGTGATGAGGAGTTTGCCGACCTCCCGAGGGATGATTAGAGGCCTCTGCCTCCTTCACTACATTTTGTCATTTTGACATTTTGATTTTGTACTTGTTTTGATATCATATAATCATGCTACTCATTGTAATCATCTTTATAATCAGATATTTTTGATATAATATAATAGAAATCTTCCATTTGTCGATTCAACAATTGTTACATTGTACTTTGTAGTATTGAGTATTACTATTCTAATTTCTAATTAGTAATTCGTCATTCGATACTGAAAACTTCAATATTCAATGTTCAATGTTCAAGTACTAATTTAGTATTTCAATTTTGCTATTTTACTTCTTAATAGTCTTATACATATTTTCATAACTAGCATAATAGCATTTTAAGTACCATATGTATAGTATATAGTATATACACCCCGTCCCCCCTCCCGCCCCCCCGCCGCCGTCCCCCCGCTGTCCCGAAATTGAGGCTCCTTTGTCCCCCCGTCCCAGAAACCCGTCCCGACGTCCCCCCGTCCCCGACGCCTGTGGAACATAGTCAAAAAGGTCAAAATTTGGGTTTGCATATCTTGCATGAGGGGTAAAGACTTGAAATTTCCAAAATCTGACGATCTGGGTCTACTCAGAGCCACCTAATCTACAAAACCCAGATCTCAGTTTTTCATCCCTACTTTTTAGGAAAATTGCTATTTTTAGAAATTTTCTAACAATAGTAACTTTTGTTGGGTTTTTCTGGGTTTCTTTCGAAACGGATACTGGCAAAATTTTCTAAAATTAGAAAGTTTGTCCACCAAGGTTCAAACTAATTTTGACTGGCTCAAAATACTTCCTCATCAGGCTGGTGCAGTCGGAATCACGAAAGGATCAGTTTTGCCCTATGGTGCAGGAGCACCTAGTGGAATTCATGCCTCCATCAAGCCATTTTGTAAATATTTGATTTACATGGTGTTTGGGTCATGTCATAAGGTCATTTAGACCATATTTAACATGTTTGAGTCATTCAATAGGTTATTAGGTGATTATGAGTTCATTTTGTCATATATTGGAAAAAATTGTCAATGTTGTCTAAATGCTTAGAAAATGCAAAAATGTGTAATCAAGGGTTTTTGAGGGATTTTAGTGGGTAAAGTATTAGGTGATGTTAAATAAGGTCTAATAAGACCATCCATGATGTATTTGGGAGATTTGGAATCATTTGGGGTCAAAATGCAAAAGTTGCACAAAAAGTGTAAAAGTTGTCAATCAAGTTTTGGAAAATTGCAACTTTTGGAAGTTGAAAGGTCAAGGAAGGTTATAAGTCAGTTATGAATGTGTAGTTGGTTAGAATTTGATTGTATGGGGTATAAGAAGCCTCAAAAGGCTCGAAATTGGGTTGTTGTTGTTGGTTGGAGAAGTTTGTAATCAAATCATTCATCAAAATACAATGTTTTTTCTGAAATTTTCTGAGTTTTCTGAACTTTGCTCTCATTGTATAGATCCATACAAGCTCTAATTGATCTGAACCCTGTTGGAATCGATGGTAGTCTGAATTAGCTTTCAAATGGATCAAGTTTGAGGTTCTAACTCGAAGTTTTGTGAAAGTTATTGTGTTTTTGGTGAAGACAACCAGTTCAGAAAATATTTTCCAGAAATTGCAGTCAGAAAACATGTTAGTAGTAGTACGGCTAGGTACGGACCTGTTCGGATCTACAACTTGGATGGATGGAAAGATCTTGATGTTGTGGACAAAATTTCCTTTTACTAGTAATTTTTATAATGCCATTTAAAAGGTCAAACAAGTCCATTCCTAAAAACTATTCTGAACATACAGTTTTTGGGGTTGCACACAAAAAATTGTAATTTCTTCTAATTTCTATGGTGGAAAATTCTAAAACTTTGTGAAATGATTCATTTTGAAGTGTTTTTACAATATCCAAGGTTTCATAGAATTTGAATAAGGTTTGCTATGGTTTTGGTGATGCCCTAGGCTGAGTTTTATGGGAAAAATCAGGAAATTGACTGAATACAATGAAGTTTGTGTTTTGTTGGTGGAAATGAGTAACAAACTTGGTTATTTGTGTTTGGTAAAGATTGGATTGGTCATTTTTAATGCTGCTAAAGGAGATATGTGGAAACTTCAAATGGTTATGTGCCTTATTCTCAGTTTGATAGTCTTGATTCATGCTTTCACTAGTGAAGCTTCCAACTTAATAATTTTCAGACTAGCAACTTAAACCCTTGCTTTTTCATGCTTTTTCATTTAGAACATCAAATTTTTGAAGGAGAAGGTCAAGGGTTTTAATTTTCAGCCATCCAGGTTTCTTCATCTCATTCTTCTGAAGAATTTTTGAGTAAATTTATCAAGTTGCAGCAGCTGCTTTTTCCTTGCATGTCAGTGAAATCACCAAAGTTTTCAATTTTTGATCATCTGGGTCCTCTCAAAACAGTCTTCTGAAGAAAACCCAGATCTCATCTTTTTTCAAGAAAATTTCAGATTTTAGGGTTTGCTGCTTTTTCCATCACCCCTTAGTGTTTTTCAAATCTGATCAACTGGGTTCATTCCAAATTGTATTCTGAACAAAACTCAGGTGCCAACTTTTTCGGTGAAAAATTGAAGAAATTAGGGTTTGTTGCTTTTTAAGTCTACATTCAAAATTTTCAAAAACGAGCGATCTGGGTCTTCTTATAACGAAATTCTAAACAAAACCCATATCTCAGAAAAATCTTGAAAAATTTGTCTGTATGAAGAAGAAAAACCAGCAAGCTAAATTTAGAAAGTTGTGCAAAACTTGTCTAAATATAGTCGAATTTCTATCAAAATTCAAGTTTCTCAGCATGCAGTACTCTCCCATGGGATTCAGAACCAAGCCAGTATTGTATCTCGCAGCCGCAGGCCTAACGATGTTGAGGAGTGCTTTTCAAAAGACACCATGGACAGAAAACTTCATCATCTCAGTTGAAGAGCGTGAAGGTGTGTGATATGAGGAAAAAGGGAAGGTCTTGGAAAAGAGTTGTGCAATACTCTTCCGTTGGAAATCAAAAGTGTCAAAAGCATAAGGTTGCAGAGCCGCCAAGCTATCAATTAGTGAGTCATCTTTTGAGGCAGCGATGTTTTTCAAGAATAGAACTCATAAAGCAGCCAAAGAAATGAAAAATTCTCTAAGTTTGATCACAAAAGGCGAAGAGATCTTGCAAAATCGAAATATTGCCTTAGATAGTATCAATGCACCTGACAGGGACACAGTTTCCAGCGTTTTAGCAGGATGTGATTGAGATTTAAAGCAGTTTTCTTTTAGAAGCTTTTTTTCCACTTTCTTTCTATTCTTGGAACAATTCTTATATATCCTTTGAAGAAAAGAAAGAAGATAAATGTAATAGTTGGCATTTCCTGCTTTTCTTGCTTTCTTAGGTGGTTAGTTGTTATCTTCTTTTAGATTTAGAAATAAAGCTTGCTTGTTACGCAAGTCTTAGTTGTAAAAGCAAGGAGATTTTAGGGTTCCCTACTCCTCTGCTTGTCTATAAATAAGAGCGTTTGTTCATTGTTTTTCTTAACGGTTATTGTGATAGCAAATTGCGAGCCTGTAATGCAGCAAGTTGTTATTCAGTGTCAGTTCACTTTGTGTAAGAGCAAATTGCATGCCTCTTTAGCTGCAAGTATTGTTCAGTGCATGTGTTTTGTGTTTAGTGTAATCTTTTGTTCCAGAGATTTGAGAAATAAAGTCTTGAGCCTATTTTGCCCTGATATAATGTCTCAGATTTCCATTATTTGTGTTATGCTTATATGATCTTTAATTTCAACTTGCATTGAAAGTAGGTAGATGTGTGTTGGAAAGAGACTTTATCTAAGTATTTTGTCAGAGAATCAATCCTTGTCCATTTCTAATTCTCTTGCTCTGCATTTACTTGAGAAATTAGAAACGCCTTTAGCGTAGGTTAGTCGTAGTTGAAGTTCTAAATTAGAAAATCTCAGCTACGGCACTTGAGTTTTATAAACCTTGTGCTCTTAGCTAATCAAAAAGATAGGCAACTTAGTTTTAATTTACTTTCTTTCACAACATCAGCAAGAGGGAGCTTCCCCTCCTAATTTGAAGAGCAGTTTATCTGTGCATAGCTGTCCGTTTCAAATTCGCATTCCAGAGCTGTGAATTTAAACGCCAACAATATGACAAACCCAATTTATGCAAAGAATATGACAAACCAAATTTATGCACAGAATACAACAAACTCGATCTATACAATCCAAGCACTACAACTGGATAAGCAAGGATGCACCAAGGATCTATAGAAGCAGGCGAGTAGCATTACTGCAAGAATAGGAGGTTCTCTATAAATATTAAATCAAATGCTATATTCCCACCAACAATTTGTTAATGATAATTACAGCTTCAGGCGATCCTTCCAGCTCAGTCCAATTGAAGGAAACATAAATTAAATGATAGCCCTTCGGCTATTTAATTTATATTCAATTTTGTATTGACTTACATTTAATGAGGAGGCACGAATGTTATGAGGCCGACCTCATTCCTTATTTGTTATTATATTCTCTCTTGGCAACATTATAGTTCTGGGCCGACCTTCATTGGAAATTATAATTTATCTTGGCCGGCTTATTATTTGTTTAATCTCTTCTTGAGGCCAACTTTGTTCTTGTAGAGGTGCAACCTCTCACATAGTATTGTATATATAGGAGACCAATTGACTCCCTTGTATCATCATCTAGTGCAAATTTCTTATTAGAGATTGTGAATATTATCAAGAGCAAATTCTACAAGTCTGAATTCTGTCAAAGTGCGAACTCCTTCAAGTGCGAACTGTGAAGTGTGATTTCAGTCAAGTGCGATCTGTGAAGTGAATTCCTTCAAGAGCTTCAAGTACAGATTGCGGATTGTTCCAGTTCAAATTGCGAATTGTTCAAGAGCAGACTGCTATTTCCTCTAAGGCTGAATTGAATCTGAAGGAGAGTCAGTTTGTTTTTCTGTTCTTGCATCTTGCACAGGTGCTGAATATTGGCTTTGTGTTAGGCCTCATTGTAAAGAGAATTGTTGCCACTGTTTATAAATATAAGAGAGATCTTTGTTGCTGGGTTTTTCTCCCTCAAGAGGAGGGTTTTCCTAGGGTATCTGTTGTGTTATTGTTTTCTGTTTTTGAATTATTTTTTCTGTGCATATAATCTGTTCACTAAAATTTGCATGGTATCAGAGCGGGTTTGAGAGGATCGTGATCAGATTATTGCTAATCAGCTTACCCTATTGTCAAAATGGTGAATGGTTTGAAGGTTGAAGATAGACTCGAAGGTGCATCCAACTTCACATCATGGAGATTCAGGATCATGCTTACTTTGCGTGAAAATGACTTGGGTGAATTCGTAGAGTCTAGCATTTCTGCCCCTGAGGAAGAAGAAGAAAAGTTGCAGTGGCTGAAGAAAGACATTAAAGCAATGAAGATTTTGGTTGATTCCGTAAAGGATCACATTGTTCCTATCATCTCTAAGTTGAAGACAGCGAGAGATATGCTCAAGACCTTGGAAGAGATGTACGAAATCAACAATACCAGTCGGGCACTTGCACTGAAGCAACAACTTCATCATGTGAAAATGACGAAAGGTGAATCTGTGATTGCATACTTTATGAGGATTGCAAATTTGAGAGATCAGCTCTCTACAATTGGGCATATGGTTGAAGACAAGGATCTGACTATGCTTGCTCTCAATGGGCTGCCTTTGTCTTGGGAATCATACATTCAGGGAATCAGTGCAAGGTCAAAATTGCCTAAGTTTGATCGCCTAAGATCTGATTGCATTCAAGAGGAATCAAGGTTGATGGCAAGAGGCGTTGGTCAAAGTTCAAAGAATGAAGATATTCATGTTCTCGCCTCCCATACTTCAAAGAAGAAAGGAAAGGATTCTTCAAGAGGAATCGAGACAAGGGAAATGATGATTCACCTCCATCCAAGAAGAAGAGGGATATGTCCAAGATTCAATGTTTTAGGTGTGATAAGTTTGGGCACTTCGCCAAGTATTGTCCAAATAGACCTAAGCAACAAGTCACTGTTGCGGATGTTGATGATGCCTCTCCTCAAAAGGATTCAAGGGAATATTTGTTCTATTCAGCATTATCAAGTAGTGTACCTTCCGACACCAACACTTGGATAATCGATAGTGGTGCTTCACGACACATCACCGGTTTCAAGGAGCACTTATCAAGTTTGGTGGAGAAGGAGTCTTCTGAACAAGTCATCATTGGTGATGATGCTAGCTACTCCGTGAAAGGAATTGGGACCTCTACACTTCACTTGGATTCCGGCATATCACTTCAATTGGGTAATGTACTTTATGTTCCTGGAATCAAGCGCAATCTTATTTCTACATCAGCGTTGGAAGATAAAGGATATCAAGTTGCTTTCTCCAAAGGCAAAGTTTTAGTATGGATGGAAAACTCTAGCTTCAAGGATGCTCAAGTAATTGGAGTTAGACATGAAAACCTTTACAAGGTTTGCACACGTTCATTTCAAGCTTTGGTTCATGACTCTTCAAGTCTATGCGATCTTTGGCATCGGAGATTGGCTCATCTACACTTTCAAGCTTTACCTATCATGGAGAAGATGGTGTCGGGCCTTCCTAAGCTCACTCAAGAGCACGAAGGTACTTGCAAGGGCTACGCATTAGGTAAGAATATAAAAGCCCCTTTTCATAGTAGAGAAAATAGATCTAAGTGTATTTTAGAGCTTATTCATTCTGATTTATGTGGTCCTATGTTTGTTCCTTCTTCGAGTGGTTTCTTGTATTATGTTCTTTTCATTGATGATCACTCTAGGAAAACTTGGATTTATTTTTTGAAATCTAAAGAAACTGAGGAAGTATTGGATAGGTTTAAAGAGTTTAAAGCCTTAGTAGAAAATATTTCTGGTAAAAGAATTAAGGTCCTCAGATCTGACAATGGTGGAGAATACACCTCTGGTAGTTTTCGGAATTTTTGTATTGATGCAGGGATTAAGAGGGAGTTCTGTGTTGCCTATAATCCTCAACAAAACGGTGTTGCAGAAAGAAAGAACAGAACGATTGTGGAAGCAGCAAAGGCCATGATCCACGATCAAGATTTGCAAACCTTCCTATGGGTAGAAGCTTCCAGGACAGCGGTGTATGTTCAGAATAGAAGTCCTCATAAGGTCTTGGAGAATATGACTCCAAAAGAAGCCTTTACAGGGAAGAAGCCTGAAGTCAGTCACTTGAGGATCTTTGGTTGTCCTGTCTATGTTCATGTTCCCAAGGAAAAGAGAACCAAGCTGGAGCCCTCTGGCAAGAAGGGAATATTTGTGGGCTACAGTGAGACCTCAAAAGCCTACAAGATTTACATTCCAGGTCAGAAGTTGATCGAGATCAGTAGGGATGTCGCATTCGAGGAAGATGTTGCATTCAGGAGATCCAAGGGGATTCATATGGAGATTGACAATGAAGAGTCTCCTCAGGATATGGAAGTTGACCATACTCCTGAGATTCAGAGGGAGGCTTCAAAACCAAAAGAAGATATTGATCCTGTTGAACCCTTGGAACCTACTGATGGGCCTACTAACATTGTTATTGGAAGAAAGAGACCTCTATGGGCCAGTCACACTATGCAAGAGGCTGAAAGCTTTGCAGCTCCTAGAGGCACATTCAGAGAAAGCAAAAGGCCACATAAGTTCTTCAGTTATGTTGCCTTGATGAGTCAGATTATAGAATCTGAGCCTACCTATGTTGAGGAAGCATCTAGTCATCAAGTTTGGAGAGATGCTATGGCAGAGGAGTATCAGTCAATTCTTAAAAATGATGTTTGGGATATTGTTCCTAGACCCGAGGGCAAGTCTGTGGTATCTTCTAAATGGCTATTCAAGATTAAGCATGCTGCAGATGGAAGCATTGAGAAGTACAAGGCAAGATTTGTGGCTCGTGGGTTCTCTCAGAAAGAGGGAGTTGATTATGATGAGACTTTTGCTCCTGTTGCTCGCTACACTTCAGTCAAAACCATCATTGCTATTGCTGCATCTAGAGGATGGAAGATTCACCAGATGGATGTGAAGACAGCCTTTCTCAATGGAGTGATTGAGGAAGAGGTTTATAGAGCAACCTGATGGATTTGAGATTCATGGGAAAAAGTCACATGTTTGCAAGCTGAAGAAGGCCTTGTATGGTCTTAAGCAGGCTCCTCGTGCATGGTACGAAAGGATTGATCGATACCTATCAAGCTTGGGCTTCTTGAAGAATGATGTTGATTCAAATCTCTACTTCAAGGTAATCAATGGTGATGCTTTAATTTTGGTCTTATATGTTGACGATCTGATCCTTACTGGAGAAGATCATCTGATTCTTGAGTGTAAGAAGGAGTTGACTTCTGAATTTGAGATGAAGGACCTTGGGCTCATGCATTACTTCCTTGGATTAGAAGTGGCAGAAACCAGATGAGATGATTCTAAGTCAAGGAAAGTACACCATTGATATACTTAAGAGATTTGGCATGATGGATTGCAAATCCATGTCTACACCTATGGAGACCAATTTACATAAATTAAAGGAGGCTGCAGCTAGTTCAAATTTGGTAGATCGTACATTAAGCAGTTGATTGGATCCTTGATGTATCTAGTTAACACTAGACAATTGCTATGAGTGCACTTAGCCAGTTTATGTGTGATCCAAGGCAGATACATCTTGTTGCAGCTAAACATATCCGAGATACTTCGTGACACGTTGGATATGGGTTGAGGTATACTTCAATGCAGACTTGGAGTTACATGGTTTCACTGATTCGATTGGGCAGGTTGTGTCATAGATCGGAAGAGCACCTTTGGTTGTTGCTTCAGTTTGGGTTCTGCTATGATTTCCTAGTTACAGGAAGCAGTCATCTGTAGCATTGTGAGAGGCCGAGGTATTGCAGCTTGTATGGCAACTGGGAAGCAGTATGGCTTCGTAAGCTCTGCAGGATTGTTCGGACAATCAATGAAGCCCACCATCATTCATTGTGATAATCAGAGTTGTGTGAAGCTTTCTGTCAATCCCGTGTTTCATGACAGATCCAAGCATGTTCAGATCAAGTACCACTATATTAGAGATATGGTACTACGGAAGGCTATACAGTTGGAGGTACATTAGCACTGATGAGCAAACGGCGGATATTCTCACCAAGCCTCTCGCCAGGATAAAGTTTGTGTACTTCCGAGATAAGCTTGGTATGGTGGAGAATCCAGCCTTGACTGAGTAAGAGTCTCAGTATCAGTGAGCCTTGTTAATGCATTTTCTTCTGAGACGGAAGAATTTGAGGTGCAAGCCCTTGTTAATGCATTTTCTTCTGAGACGGAAGAATTTGAGGTGCAAGCCTTTGTTAATGCATTTTCTTCTGAGACGGAAGAATTTGAGGTGCAAGCCCTTGTTAATGCATTTTCTTCTGAGTCGGAAGAATTTGAGGTGAAAGCCCTTGTTTCCACCCTCTGAGCTGAGTCATGGTGGATGTCATGTGTGAGACTCCATGACATATGTTGTACTTGTGTTTCACCCTCTAAGAGAGTCATGGTGAAAGTCACGTTGAGGTGACAAGATCACGCAAGTGATGAACACTTGTACTTACCATATTATGGTTGATATCGAGACGATATCTAATATCACGTTGAGGTGATATTCTTCTCTTCATATCTGGTTGTAGCCAATATGATGGACATCATATTGAGATGATTTGTCTTGAGCAGCTGGAAGTTCTCTCCCTAGCTGAGAGGGAGTGTTAATGATAATTACAACTTCAGGCGATCCTTCCAGCTCAGTCCAATTGAAGGAAACATAAATTAAATGATAGCCCTTCAACTATTTAATTTATATTCAATTTTGTATTGACTTACATTTAATGAGGAGGTGCAAATGTTATGAGGACGACCTCATTCCTTATTTGTTATTATATTCTCTCTTGGCAACATTATAGTTCTGGAGACCTTCATTGGAAATTATAATTTATCTTGGCCGACTTGTTATTTGTTTAATCTCTTCTTGAGGCCGACTTTGTTCTTGTAGAGGTGCAACCTCTCACATAGTATTGTATATATAGGAGATCAATTGACTCCCTTGTATCATCATCTAGTGCGAATTTCTTATTAGAGATTGCGAATATTATCAAGAGCAAACTCTACAAGTCCGAATTCTGTCAAAGTGTGAACCCCTTCAAGTGTGAACTGTGAAGTGCGATTTCAGTCAAGTGCGATCTGTGAAGTGAATTCCTTCAAGAGCTTCAAGTACAGATTGCGGATTGTTCCAGTTCAGATTGCAAATTGTTCAAGAGCAGACTGCTATTTCCTCTAAGGCTGAATTGAATCTGAAGGAGAGTCAGTTTGTTTTTCTGTTCTTGCATCTTGCACAGGTGCTGAATATTGGCTTTGTGTTAGGCCTCATTGTAAAGAGAATTGTTGCCACTGTTTATAAATATAATTATATAAGAGAGATCTTTGTTGCTGGGTTTTTCTCCCTCAAGAGGAGGGTTTTCCCAGGGTATCTGCTGTGTTATTGTTTCTGTTTTTGAATTATTTTTTCTGTGCATATAATCTGTTCACTAAAATTTACACAATTCACAGGAAAGTATGGTTAACTGTTAAATTGTGCCCACATTTTCCTTGCAAAAATGTGTAAAATATAACACCAACAAAAATCCTACAACGAATAAACTGTGCAAACACAAACATATGCAGATAAACCGAAATTTGAACTGTTATAAAGAACTATGTCAAACATTTAACAATTTGAATGAATCTATACATTGAAGATGTAAACAGTTAATGGGTATAAATATGCTTATTTTTTAGTACTTAATTTTCTCCCATTTAAATAAAGTCTCACCTTAACATGCTCATTCTCTTTTATCAGTTGTTCAAATTTGACCTGGGTGCTCTCAAGCTTTGATAATTCTCTAGTAGCAGTTTCTAGTTGGTTCTGAAGAACATTCGTTTTTTCTCTCTCCTGTAAAAACTTTAAATTTGCTCTATTTAATTCCTCTTGCATTTCCCGGAATGCATTCTGCAACTTTTTCACTTCCATCCTCTTAGAATCTTCAGCAGCAACCTGGACAAATGACACTATTGTTACAATAGGGGTCTCAAATAAACATACAACACTAGGAATACCAAAAAACTGAGGTTTCTCGTTAGTTGAGTTTTCTAATACATGAAAAAAAAAAAAAAAAACTAAAATAAGATCTGATGCATGTTCATAGGCCTGAAACAATTATTTAATCACATCTGTACAGTCCCAGACAAAAAAATATACAAAATTATGAAAGAGAATCAACCACAATTAAAGAAAACAACCATTGAATGAATAAAACACATTGTAAAGAACATTTATCATGTAGCATCTATCCTGTTCATTCAAAAAAATGTCGTCACTCTATTGGTTAGTATCCAAAAAAAATTAAAATTAATGTTAGCTTCAGCATACAAATCAATGACTTGATTTTATTACAAATCTAAACTTGCAATATGACCAAAAGTATTGATGAAAAATCCCAGGAATATACTCTATGCATTGTATATAAAGAATATAGGGCAATATGTGTTAGAATTTAATGTTTATCAGGAGGCCACATTTCACATTAGTGGCCCTAAATAAACATTTATATACACGCCATTTGATATAAGCTTTAGCCTTACTAAAAAAAACATGGCTTGGCCATACTATCATCGAGTAATCATTAACTAGGAGTAATTATTAACTAATTCATTAATTAAATATTAGTTTACTAGTTAAATATCACACAGTATTAGGTAAAAGGTTGTAATCAACCTTATATGCAGATAAAATGCATTAGCTCCCTCTATTTAAGAGAGCCCTTTGTTAGAAATGAAAATATATACATTGGGATACTTTGTATTGCGACTAAGTATTGAAATTCATGGATTCACGTAACTGCAAGATCTATTTGTTAAACATTTGTGGGAAAAGGGACAGGAAGAAAATTGTATGAGTTAGGTTTCTTGTGTTTGTAATTGTAGAGATTTGATGCAAGTTTTCTCACTATTGAACAATGCTTTCTGGGGGGTTATACCGTAAGGTTTTTCCCACATTCAATCTTGCATTTTGTGTCAATTATTCTATTGAAATTATATTTGCAAATATGTTTGCATTGCACTATTAATATTACTCATTAAGTGATTTCATTGCTTAAACCATAGTTCCTAATTTCCTAACATGATATCAAAGCTTCTTTTAGGCTATGCTAATATTGACCACAACAAATAGGAAAAGCATAGTTGCAAACAATTAAACTAGTTATTGGGTATTTGTAGATAACCTCTTACCTTGCTAGGGTTAATTACAAAAATATAATAATTCCAATTTCTGCTGCTATAATTTCTCTGTAAGAAAGTTTGGAAAACCTATTTCTATGCACTAGTATTCCTTAGAAAAAGCTTTGAACCTTAATTTTTTAAATTAAAATATGTTTCAGAATTTCTTTATTTTTTGCCCAATCTAACCTTGTAAATGCAATTACAATCAAATTTACCTACCCAATCAGGAATTTATTGCAATTAATACAGAAACATACATTGGAAAAGTTCTTCCCTAAAAACAGTCTTCATGTATAAAAAAGAAAAATTCCTAGTATATAAAGTTTATGACCTCATCAAGCTTCATAGAATACATGGTTTCAAGACATAAAATATCCTATAAGCATTGTAGTCTTGTCATCCCCTGACTTTCGACTAGCTCAATCTCAAAATTTTCACATCAAATTCATCATTTAATTGATCAACAATTTGTGTCTCCATAGTGTCCCCCGAATTGGTTTCCATTTGAGCATGTTCAAAGGTTGTTAGTTTTGAGACATATCACTAGTTGATTAAATCATGTCACACCTTCATAATTCATCAAACTCAATCTATAACTCCCGAGTTCAATTGGTTAGTATAGTCCTCAGAAGACATGATATGCTGCTGAAACCCTCTTCCAGACATGGTTTTCTTGCACCTACAACCTTACAGACAGAGTACACTTAAGAGGAGTGAGACGGAGAAGCTCAAGCCTCAGTTTTATGGTCCATACAGAGTATTGAGGAGGATTGGTGAGGTCGCATATGAGCTTGAGCTACCTCCCAAGAGTAAAATACATAATGTCTTTCATGTATCTTGTTTGAAGAAGGCTTTGGCACAGCATGTTGTCTATTCTCATGTTTTTCCCCCATTGGATGAAGAGTGTCGATTAGTTTTGATACCTACAGAGATTCTTGACATGAGGGAGAGGAGGTTGTGTAGTCGAGTGATCAGAGAGTATCTGATACAATGGAGGGACTTGCCGTTGAAGGATGCCATGTGGGAAGGAGAGATGATAGTTCAGCATCCAGCTTTGCAGTTGCTTGCGGACAAGCAATCCCTCTACAACGTGATGCCTCTACAAGTCAAATGAAAGCATTGGGACTCTCGTGCACAGAAACTCAAAACGAGTGCTATTCACTTCAATCTGAATCGGTGTTGTTGGTCGGACAATTGAAGGACACTGAAGTAAGGTTGGCAGCTTACCCAGAGAAAAAGATAAAAATGACCATCCTGGTGGTTAACATTCCAACCAACTATGGGATGTTGTTGAGCCGGAGCTTCTGTAGAGATCTTGGTGGTGCAATGCAGTTAGATTGATCGTCCGCAACCATTCCTGTGAAGGAAGGAAAAGTCAAGATAGAACCTGAACCCAAATCCCAATTCGTGGTGGTGAAAATCCCAGATCCCTCAACCCAAACTTCATATCAAGAAATGGGTCTTGGTAATTATGTAACGCTGTCAGAGATAGGAATTGAAGACCAGAACATTGCTTGTTCGGAAAAGAGACTGACAAAGGATACCAAGTTATGGACAATGCATCTACATGGGGGTTGTTTAGCTGTAGGTTCAGAAGAAGGGAAAATGATCACCTCCCCTAAAGGATTGCCACAATTGGAGTTCACTGAAGCTGAGAAAGAGGCGCTTCTGTTAGGCCTCAAAAACACCGAAGACATGGGAATTGAACTCCTATGTGTTAAAGGGGATGTGGAATTGATTGATGAGCCAATCAAAGGATATTTCCAGGTCAGAAAGGATCATCTATGGCATTACAGAAATCGGGTTTGGAACGCGATTTATTGGTTTGAAGAGTTCGACAATAGAGACATCCCGAAGATTGAAAACAAAGACATTCCAAAGATGAATGACAACAAAGTTGGTGACTCAATGGTACCTACTTCCCTCTCTACGCCATATTCTGACTTTTGTCAGGGTCCCTTTGCTTGGGCATATGAAGATATGAGAATCTTCATCCCAGAAGATTTGTCTCCTACGATACCCAAGAGAAGAGAAGTAAATCCTTTCAGGCAAAAATGACATCTTTTGGGGATTGAGTAATTTTCTTTTGTTTTCGTGATGTGTTTCCCCTTTTCGTGATGTGTTCATTATGTTGTGTTTCCCCTTTCCGTAACAATTTTGTTGTGTTTTAGGTGATTAGGCGTCTTGTTTTAGGTGACTTTTAGGAAAGTCAAACTATTAGGTGATTTTTAGGAAAGTCCTGTCACAGGTGACTTAGGGAAAGTTTTGCAATAGGTGATTAGGGAAGTGATGTTGACTCTAATACCCAATGCACAAGGCACTGGTCTATGCTTAAAACTCCAGAGATTCTTTGGTTCTCCTATGCCGTAAATATCTGCCATGGTCCCCAGACAGAGCCAAATGTTGTACCCCAAATTAAAATTTTTGCTACACTTAGGCATTTTGAGGAAATGAGTAAAAGTCTTGTCAAAATTGTTAAAAAATGTCAGAATTGGGCTTTGCATGTCTTGCATGAGGGTCAAAATCTCGAAATTTTCAAAATCTGACAATCTAGGTCTGCTCAGAGCGATCAAGTCTACAAAACCCAGATCTCAGTTTTTCGGCCCTACTTTTTAGGAAAATTGCTATTTTTAGAAACTTTTTCTGGGTTTTTCTAGGTTTCTTTTGAAATGGATGCTGGCAAAATTTTCTAAAAATAGAAAGTATGGTTGTTAGGGTTCAAACTGATTTTGATTGGTCGAAAATACTTCATCATCAAGTTGGTGCAGTCAGAATCACAAAACGATCAGTTTTGCCCTAGTGGGTCTATTTTGCTTTATTTGTAATTTCATAAAGCATTTTGGGAACTCTGAAGCCATTAATGGAGGCCAATCAGCCGCCAAGTGTCAGATTCAAACATTCAAACACTAGACATGCACGCAAATCAAAGAATGGAGAAGTGAAGCTGTCAAAGTTGAAAACTACAAAATTCTGGCTAACACTGGAGACTCCAGGCGCCCCAGCTCAGTCTAGGCGCCCAAACCTTCATGCCTCAGAAAAAATTTCATCATCAACAAGCGAGGCAAAGGAAAGCACGTGGAACGGAGGAGAAAGTTGAAATTTGCAGAATAAAAACTAAGTCTGGAGGAACTGGGCGCCCCAGAAGGAGGCACCCAACTTTTCAAGGCATAAAATGATGAAATTAGGGTTTGTGCTCCCAAACAATCTTGTTTAGATTCTTCTTAGCTCCGCAGTGAGTCCGACAGTGCAGTCATTAGATCAACCAGTCAGCCTGAATCAAAAATCAAACAGAGGGGTCTCAACCAAAAGGTAGAATGCAAACCATGAAAATATCAAAAAATATTCTAAGTCTGGGAACTCTGGGCGCCCCAGGTGGCCAGGGGCGCCTAGCTTTTTAGACGACCTAATCCAGCAATTAGGGTTTGCAAATATGCTCAATGTCTTCAGGATCCTGCCAGCTTTGCAGTGGATGCCTTCGTCAGATCACAAGACTTGTCAATCACCGACAAATCCAGATCAAACTGAAGGTATATCATGAAGGTTCAAGTTTGAAGATTGAAAATCAAGCAAAAATGACCAAGTCGGAAGGAGTTGTGCACCCCAGGAGGAGATGGACGCCCATAATTTTGAAGCCCTACATGGATAAATTTGCAGTCGACACCTCCAGCATGACTTCCTCAGTTTTAATCGAGCTCTCCACTGCAATCATCAGCACGTCAATCAGAGTTGGCAGTCATCAGATATCAAAGGCGGATCAGAGGGGTAAAACCATGGAAAATATCAAAAGCCAAAAGCAAGGATGAAAGATTCAGTAAAAATTCAACTCTGGCAGAGTTGAGCACCCCAGCTAGCCAGGGGCGCCGAAGCTTTTCAGGCCTCAAATCAACTTTTTCGGAGACATCACTCCCAGGAGACCCTCTTCACATTCTTCCCAGCTATCCAATGAATCTGATGGCCAAGCGATCGGATCAATCTAACTCGCGGAATCGAGGATTCATCAGAAGATCAAAGGGAAATAAGCAAAACTTGGGGAACGGTTATTGTGATAGCAAATTACAAGCCTATAATGTAGCAAGTTGTTATTCAGTGTCAGTTCACTTTGTGTAAGGGCAAATTTGTAGGCCTCTTTAACTGCAAGTTCTTGTTCAGTGCATGTGTCTTGTGTCAATGTATTCTAGTTTGATGGCTAAACTGTAAGCCTATTTTGCTACAATCCTGTTGTCCCAGAAGTGTAATATTTTGTTCATGAGATTTGAGAAATAAAGTCTTGTGCTATTTTTCCCTCATATAATGTCTCAAATTTCCATTTATTGTGTTATGCTTATATGATCTTGATTTCAACTCGCATTGAAAGTAAGTAGATGTATGTTGAAAAATATTTTATTTAAGTATTTTGTCAGAGAATCAAACTTTGTTCATTTCTAATTCTCTTGCTCTGCATTTACTTGAGAAATTAAAAACGTCTTTAGTGTAGGTTAATCGTAGTTGAAGTTCTAAATCAGAAAATCTCAACTACGGCGCTTGAGTTTTATAAACCTTGTGCTCTTAGCTGAACCAAAAAGATAGGCAAATTAGATTTAATTTACTTTCTTGAACACCATCAGCAAAGAGGGAGCTTCCCCTCTGAATTTGAAGAGCAGGTTACTGCACATAGTTGTCTGTTTCTAATTCGCATTCCAGAGGTGCAAATTAAAATGCCAACATACAATAACATTTGAGCCAATAAATTCATCATTATTGCTCTCTATTTAAATTGTATGATTTATTTAAGTTTTAGCAGCAATTTCCTTCCTTCTAGTTTGCAATATTGTTGCATAAATCAACATTCAGCAAAAAAATCAGAAAAATGCAAAAGCAAAAACAAAAACAAAAACCTTCCTATTCGCTGGTCAAAGACTTTGAAAAGACAAAATTCAGAAAATCAGATCAGATTTGGGTTTGTAATGTCCCCATTTTCGGCATAATCACTTATCATGTGTCGGCTAGCCTAATTGTTCCTATAGGCTAAGCCAAAGAGGCAAGGGAATACTTTGGATAGTTAAATTATATATATTTAACTATTTTTCCTTGGTAAAATGAAAGTAGGATATGACTTTGGATTTTTTGGAGAAGTCAAAATATTAAATAATTTGCTAAGGGTGGGAGCTAACCACTTGGAGAGTGGGAATAAAAAGGAGAAATAAGAGAAAAATGGGAATTAATACAAATGGCAATTAAAGTAATATTTTATTTATCAAAATATTATATTTTGGACAAGGTGACCGCCCAAGTTTGTACAATATTATTTTATTACTTCATATTAGCTGCCAAACTTGAGGAAATGAATAAAGAAAAAATAAAATAAATCATATTGTATTTGGGCAACCTAGTTGAAGATTATTAAATATGGCATTTGGGAGTCATTTTCAGGATCTTATGTTATTGTCATTGGTTATTCGGAGAGTTTCTCTTTGGCTGTAACAAAGTTTCAGCTTCCTTCCAAGGACGAAATCCCTTGGGAATCCTGTGAGTTGGACGAAAACCTAGCTCACTGTGTGAAGAGTTAGTGACAGAGCTTTAATTGGACTTCATTGCATCATTTTGGCACCTTATTGTTGGATTGTTTGCTGAGTGTTGGGCATTTTTGGAAGTCGTGGTTATTCTGTGTGGACAGTTTATATGCAAACTGCCATGGTAACCTCCTGGGCGTGATCTTTAATGATGGTGAATCAGACGTGAGGGGAAGATAAGGGTTTGCAGTGCTTTGTTAGGGGATGCCCTGATTTCTTCAAGTTTATTGTGACCTTATTGACTTAGGTGTTGTACCCAAACCAAATTTTTGCTTCATCAAGGCATTTTTCTTAAAAGAGTCTAAACCTTGCTAAAATGATGTCAAATACAGTTTTTGGGCAATATCAAGCATGGAGTTTGGTCAGTGTTGTGTCAGTCAAAGGTAGTATCTATTGATCAGAACCTGAATCAAGGACTCAGAACGAGGCATTTCGCGATGGAGGAGCATTTCACAACGATAATTATACCTTTGCATGGTCATTTCAGTGATCAAGACGAAGATTTCAATGATCAATTTATGAGGATTTATTAGGCAAAAGCAAAATTGCGCCCCTGTAGCCCAAGGGCGCCCTTCTCTTTGAAGGTCCAGATTTTGTGGCATGTGCTCATAAACACAGTCAATCTCTTCAGAATTAGCCTAGTTATCCGATGAGCTACCCTGCGAGGTTATCCAAGGTTTATAACTCCGGTAACTGACGTCAGAAGTTGAGGTTTAGAAGATTGAAGATTGTAGAAGCTTGTCACTTTTCAACTTTTGCGCCCCTGTAGTTAAAGGGCGCCCTTCTTAAAGAAGGTCTAGATTTTGGCATTCTTCCCTGTTGATGCATCTAATCTCTTTACGACTAGTATGGCTATCCGACGAGCTACCGAATGCAGACATCCGAGATTCAAAGCTCCGGCAGTCAAGGTTAGAAGATGAGGTTATGAGGAGACTTCACATCATGAAAAGTTCTCTAATAGTGAAATTGCGCCCCTATAGCCCAAGGGCGCCCTTCAAAATGACTCCTGAGATGGATGAGTTTGCAGATGAGGTCTTCCTAACATCTATGCTACTCTAGTCCGGTTTCGCAACGCACCCATCAGCCTGTCAATCCGATATTCTGAGAGATCCTGGCAAAGATTCTACCAGGCACGTAAATCAGCGGGTGGAGAAATATGAACATACACTGTAGCCTCTGTAGACCAAGGACGCCCATCCTTTAGGCCTGTCAAATGGTGTTATTTGCTTTTGAAGTCTTCACGAGACTTGTGCGCAATTACTCCAGCTATCCAACGAGCCCAGCCGTCAGCCTTCGAGATTTGGCAAACGCTCGTACGTGCGAGGTCTTTGCAAAATACTGAAAAATGAAGACAGCTTCAAAAATGGCCAAGTATGGAGCGTATATTTTAAATAAAAAAGGCTATCGTCTCTTTGAGGTCTTAGAAGCAGTTTTCTCGCTTCATCACCTCCAGAGACATCTCTTGTAAGTTGTTCTAGCTATGCGATGAGACAGATGGTGCACGAACCGGAGCACTCCAACTTTCGATATCAGGGGTCAAAGTAGGGCATTTGGTTGAAAGTCACAATTTTGATAAAATGGTGTTTGAGCCTTTAGAGGCCAGGGGTGATTTTCCTTTTGAGGTCCTTAATGCAATCCTCTAGTGCTTTTCATACAGTCCTTGGATGCATAATACTTTCAGTCATGCAGTGAGCCTACCATCTAGTCAGCAGGGTTCACCATTCGTCGTCAACAACATTTTCAAGCGTCAGATGGCAGAATGGAGAAATGGCTGTCTAGTGACTGAAAATCAATTTAATCAAAGGCGCCTAATTTTTTGAGGTGTTAAACGTTGGATTTTGCAATTGCTGCTCCCAGCAGACATTTCATCTTTGTTCTGCAGGCTTCGCGATGAATATCTCGGTATAGTCACAGCCTTGCTCAGTCATCCGGAAATCAGTGCTGAATATGGTCAAACTGTAACTTTGTAGTCAGCTACAAAGTAGGAAGTTAGTAAAAAACGTCATGTCTCTTGCAAATGGACGCCTGGAGGGTCAAATACAGACTTTTCGGAATCAGTGAAGTTTGCTCAGTGCATCTAGATGTTGTGCTTTTTTGCTAACTGATTAAAAATAATATTTAATATTTATTTTGCATGCTAAGGCATTAAATGGCGATTTTCTTCAATAATTTATTATTGGTGCCTTTTTAATGATGAAACTCAAATTCACATGTAAGGGCAAGATGAATATTTTTATTATTATTTTGTAATCCGGACTCCGAGTCAGTATCAATTCAACTGGAGGGGGTCCAATCAGAACAATTATTTTCAAAGTCTGGGTTCTATTCTTGCAGTCATGCTTTTATGGTGCGATTTTGCTCTATTAATTCAAGCATGGCGTCATATTTCATTCACATAGCTTGAGCAAATTCGTAATTCTGCAGAGCAAAGGAAAATTTCCTTCAGAGTTGGGCAAATTTTCATCACCAATCAGTGATAAAAACATCAGATATTCCTTTTGCAAGTACAAGTCCAGATTTATCAGCAAAATTCAAGGCAGAGTGACAATTTTAACAGAAGAAGAGCATCGAAACCTCATTCTTCTATCTTAAATTCTTCTATTTCTCGTCTCAAATTCTTTCGCATGTTTGAAGAATTGGTAGATTTTGAAAAAACAAATCATCTGGGTTGATTCAGAATAGCTTCCTCGAGAAAACCCATGTGCCAGAATTTTTCAAGAAAATTTACTCCAGAGCATCAGTTCTCGAGGCTCTAATTTTCTCAACTGAAAATTCCTTGCATGGTCAAGTAGAAGTCATATTTTCACATGTCTAACATTCTGGGTTGTCTTAGAATCTTTTTGTAGACAAAACCCATATCTCAAATTTTTCGCCGAAAATAACCCTTTGATAAGCTATTTTTAGCCTCAACAGGCTATTTTTAGCTTTCCAGAAAAGTTGTCAGAATATAGCCGTGTTCACAATCAACAGGCGAGTTTTTCAAAGTGCAATTCACATAGACTAAATTCATGATTTCATCAAAAAAGTTGAGACCGATTTGTATCAAGTGCATTCAGAGGGTTGACAGGCGTAGTTGCTCAAATCCATATGGTTGCATGCCTCGTATGGCCGATTGTCTTCCAAAGCCAGTTTAGAGGGTTGATACCATTGAGTTTTGTGTGTGCAACAAGTTCGTTTGCATTTCTCACAACTAGAGTGTTCACGGTCAAACTTCACAGTTTCGTCATGCAACACTCCTCCATAGAGAAAAGTGTGAAAAACGTGAGAAGCGTCAGAAGCATAAAGCTGTAAAAGAAATAGTGGCCATCACTTCAATTATGGAGCTACCAAAGTTATAAGTCAATGAAATGCTAGTTTGAGTGTGCAAAGATTGCCAAGATTGCTCATGTTGCTGACAAGTAGTGAATTGTGACAACCTTTAGATGCTGATGCAGTCAACAACCTCATTGAGGGATTGTTTGCTCAAGATCACAACTAGTAGACTTCAGTTCCCACCTCTCAGGATAGACATTAAACACAGGAGTTAAACTTGGTGTTACCTTTTCAAGTTAACTCGCTATCACATCTCATGCATGTCTATTTGGGATTATCTATGTTCACTTGGAGTTTTATTTAGGTTTTTCGTTAACTGATGGTAGTGTTCCAGTTAACTTGCTTTCAATAAGGATGTGCATGCTCCCACATTGTCCATTTAGATTAGATGTACCGGTTAACTAATGGTAGCTTTCCAATTAACTGTACAGTTTACTTTATTAGGGTTTAGCAATAATCTTACATGCATTGCAAGACTGTAGTTGACTCAAGGTGATTTTAGGGTTCCCTACACCTTTTGATGTCTATAAATAAAAGCTTTTGCTCATTTGTACAAAACTTTTGCCTGATAGCATACATGCTGTGCCCACCTTGCCTGTAGTATTGCTATTATTGTATCTGTTCAAGAACTTTTACACAAGAGAGAAATATATGTTGTGCCTACCTTGCCTGTAATATTGCTCGTTTTGTATTTGTTCATGAGTATTTACTATTATGATGAATTGTTATGCCACTTGGGTTTCATGCAATTATGATGGTGAATTCTTGCTTTAGTTAGATATAGTGGCTAGTTTGATTGTAGATTGTATGCGTGTCTCGCCTATGCAATTTATTGTCCTAGTTGGCTATCCTCCATGTTTTGTGTTCAATAAACTCGTTCAGATTGAGCTGATAGATGTGCCACCTTGCCTTCAAGTTGAGAATCTATACTTGGTTATTGTGTGTTGTGTGAATAATAAACTTATTCAGATTGAGCTGATAGTTGTGCCACCTTGCCTTCAAGTTGAGAATCTGTACATGGTTTATCGTGTGTTGTCATTTCCGATAAGCCTATTCAGACAAACAGATAGTTGTGCCACCTTGCCTTCACGTTGTGAGTCTGTACCCGGCTTATCGTCAGATAATCATTCCCGCTCTGTTTCCTCGTGCTCTAAATTCTTGAGGGGATTGGATAGTTAAAGTTACTTAGTTTTGAGTGTTGTAGTTAAGTCTTGCGAAACCAGAAAATACTTAGCTACAACATATAGAGTTTTTCTTAAACCTTGTGCCTCTTACAGCTGAGACAAAAAGACAGGATATAGTTTAGTTTACTTTTTCTTTTCAAGCACTTTTGTCAGCACAACGAGGGAGCTTCCCCTCCTAATTTGAGGAGCACTCATTGCGTAGTGTGCATAGCTGTCCGTACCAACTTGCACTCCGGAGGTGTTAGTTGTTACGTCAACACTAGGCGCAGCAAAATTCACCTTCAAAAGCTTGATAGCAGCTCCACGTGAAGTCTTATGTGCAGAAATTGGCTCATATGAGGGTCGACTCAGATCATGGAAGCTAGGCGAGTTAATCTGGAAGCTTTTCAGACCTTTCTGGGGGTCGTGGGAGATACCTAACGGCAGGATGTGGTCAGCTTGTCAGTCTTAGGCGATTACCAAGCTGCTGTTAATATTCTCAGATCTGCGTGGACTCCAGGTTGGAAAATATTTAATGTTTATTGCTGTTATTGCTGTCATAAGGGTTTCAGGTCTGTCAACATACATAAGTTTGTGTTATGCAAGTCTGAGTATAATAACCTGTGTTTAGTCCCTGCTGGAAACAAAATGAACATTGTAATTGTGAGCTCTATGCAAGAATATTCTGTAATTCATCCTATAGCTGTATTTAGGCATTTGAGCCTATTTCCTCCACATTGTGGGTTCATCTCTGGTTAAGCATAAGTCTGTTACAGATTTCTGGGCAATCTACCAATTTGATATAAATTTCTTAACACCAAAAAAATTGTGAAAATCAGACTCCATAACCCTCTAAGTATTGTAGTAAATCTGATATTAAATTCTGAGCAGCATTTCACTGAAAAATCATTGTTAAAGTCAGAAATATCTCAGAATTAGTTACCTTTGCTGTTCTTGTGTATGCAATGTCATTTCAATCATTATATTTCTCTTTGGGTGAAATGAATTGAAATAGTTGGTAAAATGCGACATCTATCAAACTAGAAAATTTGCAAAACTTTACACCTCCTGGAAAAGGATCTTACATTCATGGTGTAAGTTCTAATGTCGGACGCCAAATTGAAATTTGTTTTATGTATACTTCCAATTGTACTCAAAATTGACCTCGTTTATTGGCGAGAAATGCAAAAACAATTAAATTTTGAAAACTATTAAGTTTTGGGAAAATCTGATTTAGGGGAATGTTCCTGATGGTATTCCGAGAAATCTGGCCAATTTTCGCAGCGACCCACTTTCCTATTTAGGAGAATTTAAAGTTTTAATTTTATGGGCCAAATTTCAGAAAATATTAAATTAAAATCCCTATTTGTTCGAAAAGAGTTTATTTTTCTAGGTTTTGGTTGCAATGGTGTTTTTGTCATCCTGGCAAAATTTCAAGGTAAAATGTCTTACCAATCAAAAGTTATGCATGTTCCCGTTTTGCAGTGTTAAGGGGTGTCAGGGGTTTGCCAAAAAAGTATGTGAAATTACTTTAAAACTTTTTGGAAGCATTAATTTTTCATAAAAAGAGTTTTTCAAGCATCTAAGGGTTTTATTGGTTGATGATAAGAATTGAGCAAGGTTCCGTACACTTTCCCTTATTAATGCTACTATGCTACCAAATCCAAAACTTCAAAACCTTCTTATTACTACCTTGCTCCCAAATTCAAAACTCCAAAACACTTCTTTGTTGCTCACATGCTACCATATTTGAAACTTTGAAACTCCCTATTGCTACCATGCTACCTCATTCGAAAATCCTAACTCTTCTTTATTGCTCTCATGCTATCAAAATTTAAACTTCAAAACCTCTTTGTTGCTAGCATGCTAGCCAATTCAACACTTCAAAACATAAACTTTTTAAAGGGAAGAAAGGAAGCGGTTATAGCCAATGCAATTTACAGGTGAAAGTTATGCATGCCATGACTATAGAACATGCATTAATGGATTTGTTTAAAAGACCTTTAAAGGCCCTACGACTCCATGCATACAGAAAGTTTTCTAGCTACATGGGAGGCGCGACATAGCATAGAATAGGCATGTGAACTCTTGTAAAGAACGTTTCAAATGAATGTTGCTAGTTATGAATGTGAAAGCATTAGGAAACAAAGTGTTGTTTGACAGAATAGCTCAAAGAGATGTCATCACATGGAACATGATTATTACACAGTATGCACAAAATTGATTTTGTAAAGACTTTAGAAACTTTCAAACGAGAGTGACTGGCATGTTATGAAATTTCCTAAAGGCTGCCAGGGTTTCAACCTACACCAATATCTTTTCATAGGCCGTGCCAAAGTGAATTTCTTGAAAGGGCTTTAGGAAATTTCAAGCAAATGCAATTAATAAGCGCAAAGCCAACCTTTATTAAAATTCTCCTTGTCTATGCTAAAATGAGCGTTGAAATATAACTAAAAGATATATAAGGAATGTGCATGTTGGTGGTAACATGCATTGCAATGTTGCAGAATATGCACAAATTGATTTGTTGAACTCCACAACCTTTGCTACCTTCCTCTCAGCCTGCACTTATCTTAGTGAGTTGGCAAGTCTTGTTGTAAAAGCAAGGAGATTTTAGGGTTCCCTACTCCTTGCTTGTGTATAAATAAAGGTAGCCTTGCCCATTTTTCTTTAACCGTTATTGTGATAACAAATTGCTGAGCCTACTTTGCCTGCAAGTTGTTATTCAGTGTCTGTTCACTTACTGTACGAGCAAGCTTGCATGCCTACTTTTTGCTGCAAGATATTGTTCAGTTCATGTGTTACTTGTGTTAAGTGTATTGTGGTTTGATCGCTAAATTGTAAGCCTGTTATTGCTACAATCCTGCTGTCCCAAAAGTGTAATCGTTATTTGAAACTTGAGAAATGAAATCTTCTGCCTGCTTTGCTGCTTTGATCTACTGTCTCAAGTTTTGTTTTATATGTTATGCTTATATAATTTTTATTTCAGCTTGCATCGAAAAGTACAACGAGTCTTCAGGTGTGCGTTGAGAGAAAGTTTGTTTAAGTATCTATGTCAAGATCATTCCTTGTTTACGGCGCTAGAGTTTTATAACCTTGTGCTCTTAGCTGACAACAAAAAAGATTGGCAAATAGTTTAGTTTACTTTATTTAAGCATAATCAGTAAAGAGGGAGCTTCCCCTCCTAATTCGAAGAGCAGTTTATCTATGCATAGCTGTCCGTTTCTAATCCGCATTCCAAAGGTGCGAATTGAAATGCCAACGCTGAGAAATTTAATTTTTATTTAATGGTGATAATATCATTAGCTGAGCATCTAATTTACCTTTCTGAAACTGTTGTCTTCTAGGTTAGAAAAACGGTTGCAATATGTGGTCTGCAACCTTTTACAAAATTCAGTTAAAGGTGATAAAATTGTAAGCACAATTTTCAAGCTTTAGACAATCGAATAAACTGTTTCTTTTCCCTACAAAATCTTCAAGCATAGAACATAAACACAGACAGAACTTGGTTGAAAACCATCTGCTGTACATCTTTAATGTATCTTCCTTTTCTTTTCAATGACAAGTTACGAATGTTTTCGGTCCTCCCATAAATTGTTAGCTCTTCACTTCTTACTAATGTACTCAAGTCCCATCGACATATTTTGGTCATTGAAGGACACTAATTTTTAATTCTGAAATGTGAAGCTGACATAGAGGTTGACAATTTTATTGATGACATGAAATTAGAAGCATGTGCCTCTTTAAACTTAAAATTCAATTCATGGGAACTACAGAAATTAAATTTTTCACTCAAGCTCTCTTGTGGCGTATTTTCAAAAAATGGTATTCCATTCAAAACAAGGAAATAGAAACGCCAGTTTTTCCAACTTTAACTAGACAATCTGTATGCTAAAACAGTAAGTATCAAGGCATTACAAGTTAAATCTATATACACAATTATTTCAATCTGTGCATATCATCACATAATATACAATTAACTTCAAATTTTTATTTTGAAAAAACACAACACATATTATAAGATCAAATAATAAGAATAAAAATATATACAAAGAACACTACAAACATCTATGGTTACACATGAAAAAACTTAAAACATAACAAAGTGTCCTAATCTCTTTCCAAAAATACAAAATTAATCAAATAAAAAATACCAAGATCCAATTAGGCATGAAATGTATTAGGGCATGATAAAGTACCCTTAGTCTTTTTTCAAGCTCCAAACGCCAAGTGAGTTCTTCGCATCTCTTCTCAAGCTTATTCTTTGCTTCTTGCAGAGCACCGGTTTCCCTTGCAGACTAGCATATTTCATTTCCAGCAATATTATATTAATTAGATTCACCAAGCAATTTTTCCTCAAATCTAAAGATATAATTTTTTAACAACCAATAATATTTCTTATGTAACCATCTCTGTCTAACTACATTGCAAGGCAGAATATTTATAGAATAGTTGTATTAGAACTTCAAAATTAAAGAAACACAAAATCAGAAAATAACATAAGGAAGAACCATTCACATCAGCACAACTCTACCAGTATATCTCTCAATGGAAATAGTAAATTTTTCACTACACCTTACCGAGGCTTCTCAATTCCATTAGAAGAAATAGATCTTGAGCAAATCTTAGATTATCAATCACTTCCTTACAGATAACAAAACTGTCACCTATATGTGCACCAAAGCAAAGATCTCCCATCAGGGAGGGCTCAAACTGACAAGTAAGCCTCCTGCTAAACAAAAGTATGCAGAATGGTTCACCCAATCAAAGGACAATAGGAAGACCAAGGGCAAAGAAAAAGCTATAGTCACATGTTCAATTGTTTCTTATTTTCTTAGCACTGATCATTGTTCAAGCAAATGTAAGGATGCAAACTTCCAAATTAATATTTTGAGAGACCATAGACGAAGTTCGGGTCTCAAATGTTGTACAAAGGGTCACAAATTTAGCATGTATCAAAACTAGACATAGATCAAATAGATTGGGTGAGGAAAATGGTGGTCAAAACTACACATATTCAAATGTTCTTTTCAAATGACCGCATCTTACTTGCTCTCTTCAAGAATTTTTTGAGGAAGGAATTCCTCAAACGTATGGACACTAGTTATGCAAATCATTTCATTATGTTAGAGACAATGCTTGAAGTGTAGGAGTCTCTACTATTGATCATGGTTAGCCCAAAATGGGGTAATTGGCTTAATGTAAACACTACTAAGACAAAACTGCGAAAAAAAACACTCTTGATGATGATTGGTGGTCCGCTATGTGGTAGGAGAATTCTGATTTTTTATTGTATTATTACATTATTAATTTCTTAATCTTTATAATTTGATAATCTTATTCATTTTTGTATTACCATTCACTCCTTGCCATTCAAGTCTTATTATCCTCATCTCTTTTAAATTTTTTGTTTCTAGATATATTTGCTCTTCCATCTAATTTGTTGTAGATATCATTATGCCAATATGAAGTCTCCTAGTTTTGGAACAATTTAAGAGACATTTGACAATATCCTTAGGCAGATGAAAAAAGCAATCTTTAAAAGGGATAATAGTTTGAGATTATATAAGCAACATATCAAGCCTATTGCGATGCAATGATGGAAAACTATGAAACCCAAGTTCATATTGCAATATTTATTTTAAATCTCGAATGGTATATACAAAAGGCTGTAAAGATGTCTCCTTTTGATGATCAAGAGATGAAAAAAGAGTTGGTGAAGGCCATTTGAAAGATGTATTCGAGTGAGGAGTCAATTTACTTGGCACACAATAGTTTCTCTTCACTAATCTTCATGGTCCAACATTTGGAACCAAAAGGGAAGGGAAAATAGAGCTACCTTAGCTCACAACAACCCTACTGGATGGTGGACATGGCATGCCAAGGATACACCAGAGGATGCTTGCCATTTGCCTCCTTTCACAGGTTATCAATTCAGCTGTTATAAAGAGCAATTGATTAACATACAATTTCATGCACTCTATGAAAAGGATTAGCCATAAACATGAGTGAAGAAGTTGATGGTCGTGTATAGCACCTTAGGACCTCAGGAGCAACAAACTTGAAAGCAACAACAGACACCAACTTTATGGTGGGATCTTTATCCTCGACAACGCACAAATTGATGAGGAGGCGTACGAGGGATTGGTTAGGGTTCCCTTAGATGAGGCAACACCTCACAATCTCCGACTCCGATTTTGATAAAGTGTTAGTGGATGCAAATTACCAACTACAGCACATTTTCTATGTTTCTTGTCATTTTGTATTTCAAAATTGCAACCTGTAGGAATTTTATTATAAGTTTTAGATAACATAAGTGCACATTAAAAATGAACACAATTAACTTTTGTTATTTCTTTATCGGCTTTCATTTGAAACCTCAATTTTACTCTAATGTTATGTATTAACATTCTACAATGTATACAATTAACACCTTATCAGTGTTATCAATTTAATATTTGAACTTTCTTATAATTTTAAATCTTCCTTATTTTTAATACTTGTTCCCTATAGTCCCTTGAAAAAAGTGTCTCCTAAAAATCAATTTCGGAAACACATCAACCCATCCCTTCTCGTACTTGTCCCATAAACTTGGTGTAACATAGATTTTGATTAATTTAAACTTATTTATAATTGACAATGCCAAGCTAGCAAAAAGCACTAGTCAGCTCTAAGTAAGAATACATGTCGCTAGTTTTATTAATGTAATGTTAGTTTTAGTGTATATATATTTTAGCAATGGCCCCTCCAAGTGGATGATTAAACTTGAATTCTCATAAGTCCTTGCAAAACAATCATAGGTACTCAAATGCAAGTTCCATAATAAGGGACAACATGAGAATCCTCATCTGGTAACTATCAAAGAAATTGCCATTCAGAACAAATAATGAGGCAAAGTTTGAAGCTTTATTTTAAGGATTAAAAATATGTGAACAAAAGAACATAACATCAATCGATGTCGATAGAGTCTCTATAGTCCGCATCAATGTGATTTGCAATAGAAAATCCACGAATTGGAAGTAGACCGAACGGATAGATGCTATCACCTCATTTTTTGATAGATTACAACATTTCTATCTAAGGCTCATTTACCGAGAAGCTAACAAGGTTGTGGACTTCTTAACTAATAGAGGTGTAAAACAATATAACCTATTATTCATATCAAGTCATTCAAAACTGTGGGAAAATGTTTAAGACATTTAGTACACAAAAAAAGTATGCAATCTAGAGTCTAAACCAAAATAGAAAATTTGATTTCAAAGTTTCCAAAATGATATGGAACATTGAGATATTGAATGCTATTTACAGGGTCAATTTTGCTGCTATGGTATCTAGGATGGTCTTTTAAAGTAGGAGATTGAAGGTAGGACTTCGAAGATAGTGTCATGACCATTTGAGAACTGTAATACAAATGCATATAGAAGGATTTATGCACAGCTATAGCACCTATTTATTTTTCACCTGTCGACTGTGGAGAGTGCAACTATTAAAGGAGCACTTTTCCCCATGCATAATCATTCAAGTTATCAATTTTACATCAAAATTTCATATTTGAGCATTTTTTTCAATATAGGGCATCCAAGGAGGAAAACCCTTGGTTTGTTTGACGTTTTAGGTGATGAAAACCCTTTTGGAGTCCACATATGGGATCAAGGACAAAAACCCTTTTTTCCCATTTTGAGTGATTCCTATTGGTTCTTCCACCTAAGTTCCTCAATGAACTCTAAAGATTAACCACATATTATACTTAAGGACATTACGAAGTTGGCCAATGAACAGGGAACTCACTTTCATGATCTATTCCTATACACCTCAAACTCTGCAAAGCCTAGGTGGATTCCCCTTATAGTATCACTATAAGATATGCACCATGGCAATTAAATGATACCTAGTAGACAAATTCTCATACATTACAACAAGGATTAAAATATTATGACATGAAAAATATCCATTATCCCTGTGAGCAATCAAATCCTTGTATGAGAAGGTAAAATAATTATAAATAACTTTAAATTGTCTTATGATTTATCATGTTAAATCAGTTCTAGGATATGAGAATGAATATTTCAATCAGATCAGTGCGTATTTAGGTCTATAGAGTCCCTGAGTCACGTAAATTTCTGCTCACAGTGACCTAACACATTTTAATGGCCAATTGAACACTACAACTTTGCAATAGTGAGAACTAGGAAGGGCTAATAGTGTGACCCTGCTTAATAATCCATTTGCAACAACAATATCCTTTGTATTTCCATGAAAGCAATTACTCCATTTGTTAAATAGAAGCTACCAATCAAAATACACAGTGTAAATAGTTTGTAATGAAGAACTCAATAATACTTGATCATTTTATTCAAAAGGAATATTGCATTACAAAGTTTGAGACAATGTCACATTGAAGAATGTTTTCATATATGCCTCAATCAAGATGTACATTGTTGATACAAAGAATTTCTAGACCTTGAACAACATATCCTATCACACACTACAAACTAAGCATCCTACCCAAAATTGCATTTCGAAAAATTCTTTACAATGAGGCTCAATTCCGTTTTTATAGACTAAGAGACTATGCAAGCTCATGAGCCAATTCACATGTGTCATGAGTCACATTTGACAACCAAAATCTTGCTGAAACAAAACAGGTATAACAACCCATTACAAGACAATTTCCCTTTACATTTTGGAGCCAAAAAACGTTGCTAGAGCTGCTAGACAAACATGTGACCTTGAATTGCTAATGAAGACAAAACTTGATGACCCCTACTGACATGACAAGATATTTTACCCAATATATTTTTCTAACCATGAAGCATACATCTCACTTGTACGCCATTGGAACACAAGAACCTTTGCAACCTTGTTTATATGTGGTGTGTACCTAGCACCTAAGGTTGCTTTAGTTTCTTTAATAAAGCTATCCAAATTTGATTCAAACTTTATTAACTTATTCATGCTACTATTCAACAAAGTTGAACCAGGTCCATCACTTGAAAAAATTGAGCCACATAATGAAGGCAAAATGTTGTTGAAATCAGACTTCCATTTGTCAAATGCCTTAACCTCTCAATTATCGTCCACAATCTTAGGCATTCATGCCTCCTCTAACTCTTCAAAAGAATTCAGCTTGCCCTTAATTTGAATGTGCACCTTTACTTCATAGGCAAATATATCATTTAGTAATCCTAACATCTCATGAGTGCTATCTAACATGGCAGGGGCGTTGAGATCAAATTTAGCTTGCATATATATCCCTCCAAATGTTGACACCCTAGGAATCCATGAGCTCAATATTTCCATTAAATTTTCCTCATATGCAGGTAATTGGTATATGAATTACTCCAATTGTTGTATCCATCCAATGTATCATCTAACTTGTGCAAGATACATGCAAGTCTATGACCTAATAAATCATCAACCAAATTTTCAGCTCTTTTATTCTCAATTAGAATGTCTCCCTATCTTGGAAAGTAGTATCAATGAAGCTTGATTGAGGGGTGGTTGGTTCGGATACAATACTTTGTGGACAAGTGTAGAAACCCCAATTTCCCCGTTTCCTCTGTATTCGTCTATTTTGATGATTTTCTGAAGGTTTTAGGGTTTTGACTGTTTTTTTGTGAATTTTGAGTTTTTTGCATGTAATTGAAAGATGGCGATTTTGCTTGGAAATAAGAAATAAATTCAAATAGAATTAATCTATCCTGACGACAGTAGTATTTGAATGCCAACACGATACCAGTCTATTATTTGCCTTCTGGAATGATTACAAAATTGTTCTACAGACATGCAAAATGAAATAATGAATTTTTTATTGAAGATAACCTGGTATTTTCTGCTACAGCTGAAAGTGCAGATTTGTACGGCTGAAACCATAAAGGCTCCACTCCCTCAGAACGTTAATTCCGGATGACTCCCAGATGATTGGCGCCTCCAATGATGCAAGACTGAAGTGGATCTCAAAGGCATTTCTCAGAAGATAAAGAAACACGTCCTTTGCTACAGTACGGCCTGACAGGGCAGTACGGCCTGTCAGAAACAGCCCTTTAAAATGAACGGCCTCCTCAAATATTAGTGTGCCAGTCTTTGAAACAGGGCGCCTTAGCTTAATAGTTCCTCTGAATGACTCTGCAAGTCAAAAACCTGAGAATAACCATGAAGAAAGATAGTACGGCTGGTGAAGAGGTACGGCTGAGCAGCAATAAATGATTTGTACGGCCCTCTTTTAAAAGTCTCCAGAATAGCAATACAATGAACCCTCTGGAATGGTGCGCCCTGATAGAGATGTATCTTTGAATCAAAACCCTGGCAAGACCTTCTGAGATTTGAATCACAAGAAGCTTGGAGAAGTACGGCCTGTACAAAACAGTACGACCTTTAAGACAGCAGCCTCTAGCAATAAATAACTTTGTACGGCCTCTCTATTAAATCTCCAGAATCACAAGAATATGCGCCTTTATGAATAGAAGGTATTCTGAATGATTAAATATGCTGAAGCTCTGCAAAAACAATAAACTCTGATGTCTGTATCAACTGTGATGCTCTGTAATTCCTCCTGCATGAAGAAATTTCTCAACTGGCAATAAATCAGATGTTATTTCACATCCTCTAAACTGCTTCGATGGAGATGGCTCGTTCCCCAACAAATAACGAACTCAAACCCTAAGGTCTTCGTCCTCTGGCAAAGCCTGGTCAATTTTCCGATTCTCCAATGTCATAATGGCCCAAATCCCAATGCAAAACCTCTTTATTGCACAAAAGTGCGATTTCCTTAATAATAGGGATTATTAAAATATTTCAACTTTTTAATCTTTTATTATTTCAATAGTTCTCAGCCAAATTATTATAATAAAATATAATCCCGAATTTGGCCCCCTCTGATGATGGCGAACCCCTCAAGAATAAATCACTTAAGTTATAATTTAATTCTATAACTTTATATTATAATCATCATTAATTAATATTTAATTAATATAATTAAATATTAATATCATCCTCGTCTCTCATCCGATGACTGATCCGTCTGAAGCTGACGAACTCTGAAGTGATTCCGGATGCCGCCACAGCCAAACTGCTAAAAATAGCAGTGGTCCCACTCTGCCTGCCAGGAACTGCTAAAAATAGCAATTCTGCAAAATGTCTCCGATCGAGCCCAAACGAAAGCCAATTGATCACAACTGCCAATCAGACGCTGAGCCAAGCTCCGAAACGACCCTCTAACCACTCTGTCAGCCTACGAGGGTCTTATGATAGGCCAATCTCACGATCACTGATGCTCGCCAAAAATGGGGACATGACAACAAGGGAGTAAAGACTCCACCTTATTATATTTGTGAATCAATTTTATGTCATCCTTCTACAGCTTGTCAAAATCTATCTGCAGTTTATTTGTTGCTGCTTCACTAAATAATGTAGTACCCACAACTAGAGATGCAGCTTGAGGAGCAATCATGTCTATAAGTCTCCTAACAATAAGACTTTTTTTCAGCTCTTTTGTTGAGGTTATGTCCCAACCTGGTAGTAATAAACAACCATTCTCCTACACTATTCTTCTTCCCTCCTCAGGGGTAATGTTGTTAACATGAAAGTCAACTTCTTGCATGACTTAGTGATTTCATGCATCTCTTCTTTTGTTGCTTGCTCCCTTTCTTTATTCAACCTTTAGAAGAATATTTCAATTTTATTCTTAATCAAGAAATCCTTAAATTCCTTGTACTTTACAAACTCATTATCTGATAGAAACTTTGTGCAAGACAAAGCTCTTATGTCATCGACAACATTACCTCCTACATTGAGGTTAACCAACATTCTATCTTGAGGAGCACCATCTATTTGGACTCTAGGTGGAGATTTTAGAAATTGGTTTACCTCCTCAATGTCCATTACATTTTCTCCACCCTCCTTTGACGTTGCATAATCAAGTTGGCTCAAAACATCTTCCTCTAATCCCTCTTCTTCATCACACCTTCTAAAGTGGCTCGACTCATTTTAGGGTTTACCATGAGAACTAGGGTTTTGAATAATTGAATGCAACTAGGGTTTCAATGGATCACAAACAACTTTAAAACACATAGAACCCTAGAAATTGAGATCCTCACAATTGAAAAGCGACTTTTTATAATTTTACATGACAATTCAAACTTACCCATTCTCCTTGATCAAAAACCCTAATTTGCAATCAAGACTCTAAAATCTTGTCATCAGATCAATTATGTCGTGTGGTGCGCTTTTGAATCTATGACATAATGAATTCAATTGCTTCTAATTGGAATTCTTAATGGGAAAGCAAAAATTCATCACTTGTCGAAATAATAGCTCATACGAGCGACATAGAGCACCTCCTACTAGTCGTTCTTAGTTTTGAATGTGGACCGTTGATCTTGGTGAGTGTGCATGGATAAACTAGTGAATCGCATACCATACAACGCAAAAAACATTTAAAATTCCATTAATGAAGTTGCACTACGAAGGAGATGTGCATTGTAATAGGAAACTGGCATTTGGGTCTGTGATCCCAAAACAAAGGAATGGAGTCTTTCACCAATTTGGACACAATGGAAGACACGTGTCGTGTTAACACATTAACACGTCTTTGAAAAAGTAAGGACAAGTGAGACTACGTTGTGAAGAACATTCATGCTCTAATAATGTCACCACCCATAAAAACGATTTGAGTCATGGGGATGGCCCCACATAATCTTTGGGTTCATACTCCTTGATTCCATGTTGTCCAGACTGATTGTTGTGGCTGACAAGCGTCAACGAAGTGCATTCATGCGATTTCGAAAGGCTCACACTTAGACATATCGTGCTACAAAGAAACCTTTTGTTGCAATGAGAGGTGGACACTAGGCACCTAATCACTTGTATATATCCTCTTCAGGAGTCATGTGATTATCGAGGACCAATGCGCATACCTCCCACATGTCACAATAGTACACTAGTGTCAGCTCATCATCAAGGTTTTCCAAGAAACCGCACTACACTAAGTGAGCTCCATACCAATAACATAATGCCATCTACAAAGATGGTGGGCCCATGTATGCTATGTTAAGTAAGAGTCATCTGGGGAAGCAACATGGATTCAAAACACACTAGCACAACTTCTGAAGTGTCATGTCCCTGAATTGGAGGTATGGCGATTTAATTAATTTAATTAATTAAGTTGTCCAAATTAATAATTTATCAAAATGATAGCTTAATTGATTATTTTAATTAAATAAAATGGAGATATTTAATTAATTATTTATAAAGTTATTCCAATAAATTACTATCAAAAGGATGACTTTATATTTAATTAATTTAATAAAGTGACAAAATAAAATAACTTCTTGGACACTTGTTGAGAAATCTATTTAAGAAATTGTTGGCTAAGCATTTGAACACTTGACTTGGTTTACATTTCTCATTTCCTACATGGTAAATAGCTGAAGCTAAATGCTTAGCTTGCTAGAGTGCCGAAGACTCTAGGGTTCCAATTTCAATTGTGCAACACAAATCCTAGCTGGGATTTTGGGGAAGATATTTCAGTCTTTCCACTTGTGCTAAAATTTTGTGGCCTTTGGCCAAATTTTGAAGAAAAGAAGAAAATCGATTTTGAAGAAATATATTCTCAGCCTTGTGGAGATAATCTTCAATCCTTTAGAGAGGACAATTTTGTGTTTGGAGGAGATAGATTTCATCATATTGCTGGATCGATTTTTATATTGGTTGCTGGTGAAAATCGTAGTCTTCATGCTTGCTGGGACGCACTTATGACTAGGTGCGATTTTGATCTAGGAGAGTTGTGAAAATCTACAAATGATTTGCAGAGGTAGCTGGATGTTCATAAGTCTAGACACAACTATATAGGAGGCAGATTTACAGTTTTGAAGAAGATTCGAATAATATTGAGAAGGCTGCCATCGAATTCAGGTTCCTGTTTACTTATGTTTGCTTTTGTTTTGGGTGTAGTCGCTGAAAGTTTACATTGTAATTACTGTCATTTCAGTGTACAAGCATTGTCATTTCAGTCCAGTCGCACCAGGTCTGATCGCTGCCTTAATGCAGCCAACAGTTTATATAATGTCAGTCAAGTCAATACATAGAAGGAGTCACAGATTGGCATAAAAGTTCAGTCTTTATCAGCATTGTAATTCTCACTGAAGTTATCATAATAATAATTGATGGTTGGCTGCCAATTGTTTGTCTAAATGCCAAATAGTTGTACCTTCTTATCAGCATTATTAGTTCGCATGTAAAGTGTTTGACAATTTTCCTAATTGCTGTAGGTGCATATTTTGCATAGTTTAAGTCATCATATATGCATTTGAAAATACAAAAACACATTGTACATCATTTTAGTTCATTGGATATTTGTTTATTATCATTGGAAAAGCCATTATATTTCATTTGCATTCATCAAAAGCAATCCAAGTACAAACTGAAACCAAAAACAGCAAGTCAGAAGGTTGCATAAAAAGTGTTTGTCAAAATTACTAAGGCAGAAAATCAGGACTTTTACATCAGTTTTGGCAACATGGCTTGAAAACGCACTAGCACAACTTCAGAAGGCTCGGCTTTTCTACACTTGCACTAAGAGGGATGGACGCACTCCAATGAAATACGAACATAGGGAACAGGAGTGGACCAACAATTATGTCATGACTAGATCGAAAGGTTATAGTGAAATCCACGCATCAAACCAGCGCACTAGCACAACTTAGGAGCATGCACATATCAAGAAGATGTACTATCAAGGATGGACGTGCTCAAATGAGGAGCAGCCATGTGGACAAGAGCAAGGACCATCATACAAACGCTTGCTTAAAATTAGACTTTTAGGCGCATGGCAAAGTGTAGAATTAAATGGGTGGCTAGTTACTAGGACATAGGGACCAACGAAAAAACGAATCCATTACATAAGGTTGTCACTTAAGTGAACATTACAGGCTAAATCAGTCAACAACAAATTATAACATTAAAGCACAAGCATAGCGCAAAGGGTTTACGCTTTTAGGTCAAATGAATAAGCCCTTAGGAAAATACACTAAAACCTTAGGAAACTGCAAGTTTCAATAGTGGCTCTTGTTTGGGGACGCATGCTTCAACGATGCATGGCAAGAATTTCGAGAAGTTTGGGATGCAAACCACAAAAACACAAACACACTAAACAAAAAAGAAACACACTTTACTATGAGTAACAAACAATCATTGTTGCACGAGACCAGACAAGGAAAGAAACTATAAATACATGCATCAAAAACATATGAAATGAGCTCAAGAGAAAAAATGCTTCAAAAATTGTCCATTCAGTGGCAATTCCTCAAACTCTCCATTCATGCTTTCCAAGGAATAAGATTTTTCCCCATGAGTGTTCATAACAATATATACCCCTAACCATAATAGATCAAATTTGCTATGTTTACCTTTAACCTGAGATTTCACATTCCACATCAACACCAGATCACCAACTTAAAAATTCCTAGTAGAAGCTTTCTTGTCAAAAAGGTATTTGACCTACTTTTGTTTCTTCAAATTGACTGCCTTGGCTTGTCTTCTTGATTCATCTAATTCAATTAACTGGTTCATTCTAGAAGACATTGCAATATCAAAATCTTCATCATGTTTTGGAAAGAACTTGTAAATTGGCAACAAGTTGTTTATTGGCATTTTTGCATCCATTCCATATACCAAATCATAGGGGGACTTTACTGTAGACTTCTTGATTGTAACCCTATCAACCTATAAGGCTAATCTAAATTTTGAATCCCATGAATTTTTGTTTTTCCTATCATCTTCTCTATAATCTTCATCAAACTTGTATTGCTAGACTTTGCTTGTTTACTACCTTGCGTATAATAAGACATATGACAAATTTATCATATATCCAAACCAAAAATCAACAAACTCTTCAGACCTGAAGCACATCGAATTATATGTTACTAACTTGTTAGGGACTCTAAATCTAGTGACAATGTGCTCCATTACAAAATATACAACCACCTTAACGGTTGGTTTCCTAGTCGGCATGGCCTCAATCACTTGGTAAAATAGTCAATGGCTACAAGAATCCATTTGAATCCACCACTAGATCTGTCTATGATTTCACCAATAAAGTCAATTCCCCACTATTGGAATGGAGCTTCTACTACAAGAGGCTTTAGGGGTAAGACTCCAAAATTCTTTAACTTACCAGAAAACCTCTGGCATGTATCAAATTTCCTTATAAATTTTTGTGTATCAGCAAACGCTTGTCCTCTGAGCAATTTAGTGATCTCAATATCAATGTTGAATGCTTGAACCTCGTTAATACATCTACGTCTCCTGCCAATGACCTCTTGCTGTGTAAAAATGCCTTTTACAGCAGCATGGGAAACATATGCAACAATTGTGGCACCTACAAAATAAAGCCTGAAATTCCTTACTGCCTTGACTATTAAACATACCTTTTTTTCCATTGCATCATATTTTAGCTCTGCAACTTGAAGGGATTTACTAAAAAAGGAAATGTGTTGTTCATACACTTCAATTTATTTTGTAATATAACAACTCTACGTAAAGATGTGAATGAAAACAATTGAAAAGGTTTTGAGAAATCAAGTGAAATCATTATTGAGGCTTGCTTAATGGCTTATGTAACGCCCCGCCACACAACCCTAGGGAAAGTTGCAATTTACTAAACAAACGAACTAATTTTTATTTTTTTAAATAAGAACAATTAACATACATGTTCACTTAACCATTGTCAACTAATCCCCTAAGGTTGCGAGACAGTGTTACTTAAACCAAACACGGAACATAAATTAAAACCATATCATATAATTACTTAACAATTAAAGTTCACATACATTCCATTCATAATAAATTTACATCTAAGAATATGAAGTGCCACATGATTCCAAACAATATAGCTTACAACATGTTTACAATAAGATTACAATACTCATTTCCCGAATGAGGTAAATCCAACAAATATGATAACATATTACAAATTCCGCCTCGATAACAAATGAGGGGTAATAAAATACAATCAGTACTGAGAGAACAAGGCATGAGAAGAAACTGATTCCCGCGAGCTCTCCATCTGGAAATCTCGACCACACGAACAAGAAGAAGAACCAACGGATTAAGATGCACGCCACCCGACCACGTAGAATCCAAAAGGTCCCACTCCCTCTGTGCTAGGAGATAGTAAAAAGGAATTCCTACACAAGACCATCTACCACTAGACACAGGCTAAAACATAACTGAACAGAAACAACCACAATCACAATGACACTTAACATCCACAATCACAATGACACTTAACCACTACAGACACAATATCACTTAACCACTACAATCACAACGTCACTTAACACGAAGTTACAATGCTTCCAAAGAACAATGATCATGTACATTGCACAATAACTGATTAACTGTCGACATAGGAAGAGTTTCATGCATAAATTGCCATGAGTTACCCTGGCTCAACCTTCCTAGGCTACCAGACCCCCATCCTGGGTTACCCTGGCTTGCCTCTACCAGCCACCGGACCCTCACGCAAAACTATGCGTCCCATCTCATCTCAAGCCTTATCACTTGCTTCACGAGAGAGACATTCTTTATCTTTATTAGTGTGAAAGATCCCCATTAATTCTTTTAAATTATCACTTAGTTAAACTCTAGGTGAGTTACCCTGGCGCCCCTTTGTGTGCCGGACCCCCACAAAGAGCCACTCTCCTATCGACAACACACAAGGTACAATACCACAATAGGTAACTAGACAACATAACCTCTCCAATCCAAGGAGGAAACAAAACAAGGAAACTCACTCCGAACACTGGAGGAAACCAAATACGAAAAACACACTCCTTCCAAAGAAGGTACAAATCTCATTACCCTCTCCTATTTCCCAGGAGGCACAAATCCCCGTTTGTGGAAACCGGGTACAACATCATAGTACAACTCTACACCATTCCCAAGGCGATTCACAAATTGAACCTCTACACAAAACATCCCACTCTAGAGAACTTCTCTGGAAGACTTAGATAGACCCTTAACCCTATTTGCCTGACATGGAGAATGAAAGAAACATGATAGAAAAGCATTCCAAGCAACTCAATATCTAATGTTAGGGTTTCCTAAACCCAGTCAAACACAGTTTTCAATCTTGCATTTACTCAATCAAATATACCAAATTCATTTCCCAACATTGAAGTATTTACAACCCAATCATTTACTCTAAATTTCACAATTAACTTCCCTAATCAAAGCGTTTCAATAAATAAAGTCATCTAAATAAAATAATCAACCCTTACTCTACGTTTAACAGTTGCATTCATAATCGAGGTATTATAATAAACAAATTCATCCAGTTAAAATAAATCATTTTCATATCTCTAAGTTTCACGAATATATTCAAAATCAAGACATTTAATAAATAAACAATTAAACTAAATCGCTTAATCCATATTTCAACCATACAATAAATTAATTAATCAAAATCAATATTTTAAATAAAACGTTTGGTCATACGTCAATTATATTTCCTCTATACAAATGAGATAATCATTTTAATGCTCCTCTTTTAACTATTAAAATATCGTTTATCATATGCCTTTGAAACATTATTTTTATATTTAATAATTTCCTGATTATCTATAATAATTCGAAAAATAGAAATTTCTAAATAAAGGTAATTGATTTTAAAATCAGCTTTTTAAATAATCATTAAATTATCTAATACTCACTTGGCACCATTGAGGAATTTAAATTTAATACTTTAATCCTATTTGTTCAATCAATTTACTAATAACCTCATAGCATATCCCTGATTTCCTCAATTAAACTATATTCTTATAATTTATAAAAATAATCATATTAAAACCATTACCACAATATATAAAATCTTTTATATAATAAAATCATATTCACAAATTCTAAAATAGAATTTACCTATATATATATATAAATATATCAATATATATATATACACAGAATATATATATATATCAATCTATATATATACATTAATATATACATAAAATATATTTTAGATTTATAAATTTATATAAATATATACATATATATATATATATATAAATCAAATAAATTTAATATATGAAATCTCCGTTCAAAACCGAAGCCACAGATTTCAAAAAAATCCAAGAATAAATAAAAAAAGCAAACAAGTGCAGTGCCGCCCCCACCCACTGCCTGTGGTACGAAGTACCACAGTGGACAGGGCGCAGCCCCACTGGGCTGCGTACAGCAGCCCTCGGCTGCTGTGAGCAGCCGAGTGTGGCTGCGTGTGGCCGACCATGGGGTTGGGGTGGTACGGCCTTGGGCCGACCACTCCCCCCCAAAATTTATATTAATTTTTTTTTTTTAAATTCTTTTATAATTTTTTTATTATTTTTTTTTATATTTTATTTTATTTTATTTTCATAAATATTTCGTACGACACAAATTACGAAAATAATATGAATGTAAACATCTATATATATAAAGAATGCACAGTTTATTTTACACAGTAATTTTAAAACCTAATATATATATATATATATATATTTTAAAAAATAACATTATATATATATATATTATATATATATATATATATATATATACAGAAATTCAACACAATCATAAGAATAAATTGTTTTCCTCACATACCCACTACAGATCAGGGCAAACAACTCAAACAATAACAAAAATATTTTTCTTTTCAAGGTACTTCAATCATAATAACAAATTGATTTTCTTTCCAAACAATAGCTTTCTCTATTAAAATATATAGAAGAATTTCGAAGGGGTTTTGCTAAAGTTTTCTACAGAAGATTCGAGAGTATAAATACAATAAGTTTTCAAATCACAAACTTCATTTAATCACTTTTCGAAAACATAGCAACCAGATTTGTTTACAGATCAACTAAGTATTAATAATTTAAAAGGAGAAAATCTGGAGTCCTTCGTCTGAAGAAGAATCCCTTCTGTAGCCTCCTCTCGATCTCCTCCTGCCGCTCTCTTCTCCAATCTCACTTTTTTTCAAAACCCCAATAATTTTACCTAGAAAACACAAAACCCAAAACTGTCTTTTTTCCTCCCCCTTCTTTTCCAGATCCCAAAAACAAAGAGAAAAACTCCTATGCCTCACTAATTTCCTCATAAAAATAATAAATCAAAAAGGAAAGAATCAATAAAGCTCTTCCGCTTTCTTTTCTCAAAAATCCTCTTCCCTTATTGGTCCTTTTTCCAGCTTTTAAAAGCACAACTTATCTACAATTTTAATTAAAATAATTTATTTAATCAAGATATTATCTACACAAGATTTGCTAAATTAATATTAATAAAAAGATAATATTTAATTACCTTCATCAATATTAATTTTAAATAATTATTTACATTTTCAATTAATTAAATCACTTTTTAATTTACAATATATTTAAATTTGACTTTTAACTAACAATTAAATCAAATAACAATGCAATATTAATTAATTATCTTATAAAATAAGATTAATTAATTAAGCACTAACCATAAATTAAATAAATCCATAACAATCAAACTACATAATGACAAGGACAACACTTCAGTCATGACACCACAACTTACAACAAGACGACGGACTTGGGATAGAAAACCTAGCTACTATCTCCCAATCGATTACCGTTGGTAAATGGACACGCTCGAACCTGTGAAACTAGGTGGAGTCGATGTCATGTGCCTGTCAACCTGCAACAAAGAGCATGTCGAACGTGCAATATATATATAATATGATCAAACACACCATGAAGAGGAAATCTCAGAATTGTAGGGCGCTCGCAAGCGAGTGATACAATCCCGTCCCCTTCACCAATACAGTATCACTAACTGACGCACCTAACATCAATGATATGATCACTAGCATAAACATCATTAAATCAAATATCTTCTACGTTAATCCAAAACACGCCATAAAGATAACATCAGAATAAAATAACATTACATCAAAATATAACTTTCACATCATTTAACAATTGCAATCAAAAGCAACCAATTTCTAAAGTCAAAGCATATTCAGACACAATCATCAAATTATAATATAACATATGCGTCACTAATCAGTTCATGATCAAATGATCACCAAGTTCCACAGTCACATCATAAGCATAACAAAGCATTACCAAGAAAACACTGTTGATCCAAATATCCAAAACGGAGGGGTGTTACAGCTTATTTGATATTTTGAAATGCTTCAGCAGGTTCTTTGCTCCAAGATATGGTTTGTCCCTTCTTCAGAATTTTTGAAATGGACTTGGTTTTCTCTACAAAGTTAGGAATAAACCTTCTTACAATATTGATCTGACCAAAGAATGAGTGAATGCCCTTGATGGTATTCAGCTAAGGAATCTTTTCAATGGCAACTACTCTCTCAGGGTCAATTCTTATACCTTCTTTTGAGACTATGTGACCAAGCAATTTTCCCTCTCTCATCCCAAACATAAACTTCTTTGGATTCAAAGAGATACCAAACACTAGAGTCCTACTAAATATCTTCTCCCATGCATGCAGTGGTATTTTTCCTTCTTTTAGAATGCAGTGAGGTCATCCTGATATACTACCATGATAATATCAATAAGGTCAAAAAATGCTACATCCATCGCCCTTTGAAAAATAACTCCAGCATTTTTCAGGCCAAACAGCATCTTGACATAGAATCACTTGCATGTTATACGTGTTTCCAAGACTGATTGAGCCCTAAGCAGCAAATGTTTATGTGTTACCAGCTGGCCACACCATTCTACTAGGCTGTCATACTATTCAAAGGTTTGTTTTTGTGATTGGTACTACAGATCAGCAATAACATCAACATTTTTAGTCATCACCAACATTTCTGGTCATTATTGCCATCTTTGTAGTGATTATACAGCAGGATAACCCTCAGCACACTCCATAAAACAAGCTATACAGCCTTGTTTTTGACTGAAAAAAAAAATATTAGAAAACCACGCCAATATCTTCAGAAAGCTAGCTTAGGTAGATTTTTTTCACGAAAAATATCAAATCTAAAACAGATGGAGAGTGTTGTACTTAGGGTTTATAGAAGATGTAAATTTGTGGCCCTTCCTTCACTAAGTGCTTTCAATCGCATTGCCATCTTATGGAATTCAAGCAAACTTCTATTTTCTAATACGTAAATGGTTAGAGACATTGGTTGGTTGGTTGGTTAGCTCTTCTAAATAAATGTCAAACCATAGGATCAAATTTTGTTGTTTATGCCCAAATCCTTAATGACATAAAAAGAAAGGCCTCACAATATAAGCAAATTCTTGCAACCAAAGACCTTTACTCAAAGACACCTTTAATAATAGGACACTTCAACAGTTTCTTCTCCCCTCTGAAAAAGACGAGGAATGTGACAATCAAATACCTCTGAAAAGTTGCTTGAGTAGTCTTTGGAGTAATGATAGTACTCTGATGTCATTCCTAAGAATAGTACTACAATATGGAACAGCAAACATGGTAGTGTTTTCACATGTGCCAAGACACTGAACTAGTTCCTCTACAATTATTAAGCACTTCTTGATGGGGGCATTGTGCAAAACTCTATTTTGAAAGTTGTTGGTTCAAATCATTTGCCACTGAGTTTAGTATTCTCCCTCATTTTTCTGCATTTGCATCTCCACTCCCCCTCCTACTCAAAGCTGATGTGCCTTTATCATGACACCAACATGATCTAGTTGGCAAGTGGTTCAAAGAGAGCTGCCCATGCAAGAGCTATGTTTAATTTTTAAAGCAACTAAACCATGTCAAGTCTCAGCTAAAAAGCAGCAAGAGTCGCTCAGCTGAGACAGTTGCTAATCCACCTTTGGTTTTGAAGAAAACTCGTCTATCTTCCCCTCATTCCTCTTATTGGAATCCTTCTTTGGAGTGGAAACACAGCTCTTACGTGAATTCGCAATAGAGTAATGTTTAGGGGAGGCATCTTTCAACCAAGTAGCTTCCTGTTTTGGCTGAGATTTAAAATCTAAACACTTTGCTGCTATATGCCCAATTTTGTAGCATCTTCTGCACCTAAAGGATAAACCTTCATCGTCCAAAGGTTGCGACCAACAGTGGCCATTCCCATTCAAGATTATTTCTGCCGAAAGGTCTTTGGAGGTGTCTAGCTCTACCAAAATTCTGGCAAAGGTTGTATGAATGAAGTTTCGTGAATCTTCATCTGTAGATACAAAGTTACCGATAGAGTTTCCAATGGCTGCAAAACAAGACTCAAACCAATAGTGAAGGGGAAGATTTGGGAGGCAAACCCATATCAGCATAACTGAAAATGACTCATTGGCTAGGTTAAAGTTTGGATGCCAAGATTTTAACATCAACATGCTCCCACCTGTTGTGACCTTTTCACACATCGCCCCATTGCAAATGGGGACCCTTCGTTTTTTCTACTTTTGGGTTTTGCCTTGGCGTCGCAACTGCTTATCACCAGTCTCTTTGCAATGAGGAGTTTGAGTTTTGAACGGTCACCCGAGTCAGTTGGAGCAATTGAGCCTAGATCACTGTGCAAGCGTCATCACCATGCTTAGAAGGCCTAGGAGACGAAGATCGACTGTCATTTCAGTCAATTCCGACACCTCCAAGTTTTTAGGGTTTCTCACCCCGGGACCCCTATTTTTTAGGACCTACTTTTTTGGCACTTTTGGGAAATTCTGGGATCCCTATTTTTTAGGGTCTATTTTTGGAAAGTTGCTATTTTTGGAAAATTTCTATTTTTAGAAAGTTTCTATATTTGGAAAGGGCTTGAGTTTCAAAAATCCACTCAGAAGTTCGAAAAGATCAACGAAACTCTCAGAAAATCGATTCGAAATTTTTTGAAATTTTGGTAAAATTCTGGAAAAGGTTCAAAAATCTGGAAAATTTGCTTGAAAATGATGAGAAATCTGGTGAAAATCTGGAAAAATCTTTCAAAAAGTCATTGAAAACGGTGAGAAATCTGGTGAAAATCACAAAAAATGATGAGAAATCTGATAAGTTCATGAAAATCTGAGAAATCCATGGAAAGAATTTGGAAATCTGAACATCCATGGCAAGGTAATGACTAAAAATTCATGGAGAAGAGTGAAGTCTGTGAGAAATTCGCCTAAGTATGGAGTTTACTCAGCTTGGAGAATGGAGGAATTAACATCAGAAATCTTCAGCCAGACAATGGCAATGGCAAGAAAGAAGTGTCAATGGCAGGCCATTCTATGAAGTCCACCCTCTAATGGCTTCAATACTTCCTAGGTCCGCCTTGGACAAATGTTAAATGGCCAGACATTCAATGAACTCCGCCCAGCAACAAGAAGATAACAGCTCAACATGATGGCAAGTCCGCCCTTGACCAAGCAAAGCAATGGCAACAAATTTAAGGAAGTTTGCCTTGGAAAAGATGGAATGGCCTGAATAGAGCTGAAGTCCGCCTATGTTCAAATGTAGATGGCAAGACCATGAAGAAAGTCCGCCCCTATACAAATGGCCAAACATTTGATCAAGTCCGCCCATGTCTAAAGTTAAATGGCTAGACAAAAGCCAAAGTCCGCCCTTGAGGAATGATAAAGTGGCATGAAATTTAGTGAAGACCAAATGTGAAATGGCAAGGAAACAAGGCAAGTCCGCCTTGAGCATAAGACAATGGCTTAAGAAGTGAGGAAGTCCGCCCTAAGGCAAAAGATGAAATGTCTAAGGCATAGCCAAGTGAAATTTGAATGGCCTAAGGCAAATGAAAGTCCGCCTTGAGCAAGAGTTGAGTGGCTGGGTAAAAAGCAAAGTCCGCCATGCTTAGAAGTGAAGAAATTCAAAAGTTTTTGCCTAAGTATGGGCTTTGAGAGATTTAAAAAATGTATGTTTGGCCTTGAAAATTCCGCCATACTTAGGAGAGATAGAAATATTTTTTTTCTAAGTCTAAAACATTTTGCCAAACGGCTTAGGAAGATGTGAAGAAAATTTCGCCTGTGACTTAGGATGGCAAGAAAATATGGCCAACGAAAGAGGGTAATGGCGAAATAATTTTGGACAAAAGGAAAATATGGCCAAATAAAATTGGACATGGCCAAATAATTTTGGAAAAAGAAAGAAATTCATGGCCAAATAAAATTGGACATGGCGAAATAAATTTTGGAAAAGGATAGAAATTTGTGGCCAAATGAAATTGGACGGAAAGAAAATTAAAAGCTTGAAAATGAAATTTATAAAAATCTTTCAAAGCTTATCTTGAAAAGTTATCTTTAGGAGAGAGAAAATCTAAAATAAATTCGTTTTGTTTTGTTGCAGGTGGATGACTACGCAAGGTGAGGAAAATGGCAAAGAAAGTGCAAGACCAACAGGAAGTCCGTCATGAGTTTGGCATCATGAAGACAATGGCAGGCTCATTGTCAAGTACATTCAACTTCCACAAGCCAAATTCAAAATTGAAGACAAACCTACCGGCGAAGTTTATTTGAGCACAAAAATGGCCAAAATATTGAAGGTATTACAAAGTAGCCAAAATTTGGCTAAGTATGGGAAATTTTCCACCAAAAAGGTTCAAATTTTCCTTCATTGCGGCAAAAGCACAAGGGAGTTCTTCTCCAAATTCAAGGCGCTTGAAGGAATTCCAAAGCAATCCGAGTCTAAACAGGGGCTCCAAGGCGAGGTGAGAAGAAGAAGCCAAAGTCATCCAAGATCAAAGCACAAAGGATAAAGTCATCGGCAAGAGAAATATTCTAAGGCAAGAACATGGAAAAAGAACAAAGCGACCAAGGAAGGCATCCAACACGTTGAGGTGGCGCCTCGTCATCTTCTGACCAATCAAATCATTCCAAATCAACATGCAACAACTTTCTATTTTATCTGTTGGTTCATATTTAGCAAAAAGGACAAGTGTCCTCAAGTGCAATTTTCTCATTGGTCGAAGGGTAGCAAACCCTAATTAGGGTTTTATTTGTAATCTTGGCCGTTCATCCTGAATTAATCTTGGCCATTGAATTGTAATTGGGGAGCCTATAAATTGAGCTCACCCCCTCATTTGTAAAGCATGGGAGCATGTTGCAAAACATGTTGAGATAAGTAACTGTTGTAAGATTGCCAAAGTAATAAGTAATGCATGCATTGTTCTGATGGTGATTGCTTCTCTTATTTTGGAGTTGTCATGGTTCTTATCCCTCATCATAGTTTAGATTTCTTTTCATGTATGTTAGATGAATGCAAGATTTGATAAGTATTGATTTATGGTGAAACTTTTTGCTCATACTTTCTTTGAACGGATGATTTTCGTTCAATGCGTAAAGTTAGCCTGAGCCTACTTTGTGGATTCTTAACTTCTATTTGGATAGTTATTGTTCGATCTGATGGTAATTATTCCTTACGTGAAAATCATAAGCACATTCCCTTGAAGATTGCACCCCCTTTGTGTAGTTGTCGTTGAGCGTGGCGAAGCAAAGCGTGGTTATTTGTTTCACCGAGTCAATATCATCTCTTGGATTCTTAGGAGTAGAATAGTGCTTCTGATCCCTTCTCCTTTTTTTTAGTTTCTTTGATCCAACTGGAATAATAGAGCTTTATTGTCCAAACCTTCATTGTGAATTGAACAAGCCTAGTGTAAGTCCCTTTGTGTTACCAGCATAATCACATCAAACCACAGAGCTCATCCGCACTCATCTTAAACATTGGAATTACCGTATGATCCTACTTGCAATCTTAGCATACAAGGTAGTTTTTCAAGAGGGGATATAGCGTCTTTCGACTCTTTATTCTAGAATGTTTGTTGTGTCATAAAACACGCATCAACACCACCCCACAACCAAATGTATCTAAGGATGGTATTTCTTTCTTTCTTACTGTCAAAAACCACAGTAAAAAATCCCCTTGCACAAGGATAAATCTCTAAATTCTCTTCCATTAGAGGAAGCCACTATTCTGAAATCCACTCATGAAGCTCTGAAAGACTAGACCAAATCAGGCTAAACCTGCCCATTAATCCATTTTCGGAGAAAAAATTTTAATTTCCCCTCACAGCTCCAATAAAATGGCATCAAATTCCAATCTCAAGGGTTTACCAAAACAGTGGACAGCCCTTCTATTGGTTGATTCTGAAAGCTTTGAATTCCACGAAGAAGCCACAGCCCCAGACGAAGCTCCAAGCAATATTGCCCCCACAAGCAAGACAACATTCCTCCTCACACTATTGACGGCCTCCAAAAATGAAGGCTTTGTTGCAAATTCCATCCCGAGCACACACTTATTCGTCATAGAGGGTCAAGGAGCCACCACAGCGAAACCATTAGATCCATCAAACGCCAAATGCGAAGGCAAGGGCAACGGAGGCGAGCCAGATCAAAATCTGAGCGACTAGGTCACGGGTTTGGCCTGGAATTTGAAGCAAGAGGCTTGTCGTAAGGCATCAAGCTCACAAAAACCGTCAAACCAGTAGGAGATGCATCATTTAACCTGTTTCCACCACCTGAAGCCTTCCAAGAAGAGGCGCAACTGATGGAATTAGCCAAACAATTCAGCAGCGCAAGAGTATTCAGGAGTGCCATCATTATCAGAACAGAAAATTCTAGATTATTAATATTATTAAATAAAAATGAATATTATAATAATATTATATTAAATATTTATTTGATAATTTATATTATTAAAATATCATATATATAATAATAAATATAATTATATTCTATATAAAAATAAATCTAACTTTTGTAATAATTGTATACATCATTCATATAAATATAAATATAATTTATATTTCTAAGTAATCCCATTCCAACCCGATGAACATTTCCAAGGACATTTGATGCTGACATTGTTGTTCCACGTTTATCACCATAGTAGTCTGAGATATGTACAATGAATAATAAATAAATTAAAATAAAAATTTGGCAACACCTTCAAAAGAAAATGATTTCACGATATAAATTAGAGTTAAGAAAAAAAAATAGTTGTGATCCACGGAATTGCTCCCGTTTTAGCTCATGAAAACAAATTAGAAAGGCATCGTGCAATGTAGACAGTAGCCCGACTCGCACAGTGATGGGACCCTGGGCGTACCCCAGGCCAAACCAGTAAGGAACCCGGACCCAGACCGAACCCAACCGGCTACAAAGGCCATATGCAAGGGACCCGGCAACTTAGTGTGTGTGTGTGTGTGTATATATATATATATATATATTACAATTTAAAATACTGAAATATTCCGAGCCAATTTTTTTCTATTTTCTCAATTTACAAATTACAATCAAGTACCCGTTAAGGTTAGAGGATAAACCAAAACGTATTGAAGCAACTCTAACCAGTATGTACACCAGGATCCCAATGTGGGCAAGGTGTGAGCATTGGTCAGAGGATCTAAAACAAATTGCTTATGCAGGAAGCAACTCTAACCAAGAATGGCGCCGATGATGGCGAGCATATGGTCAGAGGATCTTCTATTCTAAATGCTGAAAGGGAACTCAACACCAAGTATGTGCTACCCAATCCAGAATGGAGTGAGGGGCGACCATATGGCGGAGTGATTACAAATAATAATGCTTGAAAAGAAATGCTGAAAGCTTGAAACTTCTCAACACCCAGAATATGCTTGCTAACCCAGAATGGGAAGTAGCTACCATAGGGCGGAGATTTACTTATTACAAAAACAACTTCATAATGAAAGAGAGTATTACAAATCAGTTGTGAACAAGACTGAAAATGACTGCCAGTACTACTGTCAGTTTACAAAGTAAGAATTGTTTGCCTACCACGAGCATAGGAACATGAAAGATTAACAGTACCTCAAATAAATGTTTCTTCTTGGCTTGTTCAAGGTTGCCAAACAATAACTTCTCTTAAAAAACCAGATTTATAAGTCTGATTTCACAGATCTGCACTTACAAATGAGTAACCAGCAACTTACAAATTCAAAGAAATGTTCATAACTTCCTCAATAAGCATCCGATTGACATGCCATAAAATGCAATGCACTCAGAGGACCTAGGCGACCAAGATTGACCCTTAAAACTGAACAAAATACTTCACATTCAATCTGCACGAATTCCAAGACAGTACACAATGGTACGGCCCAGCTGAAAAGTTCGACCTTGCTTTAAAAATTCAATACTCAACTAAAAAATCTGAAACTTGGACTAATGGTTCGCCCTTGACAGACTAATGAATTGAGACACTACCCAGAACTACATTTTTTGTATTTTTTGAGATATGAATAAAAATCTAAATCTGCTGAAGCAACAATGCAATTTTGTAAAACCCCTAATATGCAGAAAGCAGAACTAAGAATTACAATGCTGATTACAATGCACAAATTTCAATGAACTCACAAACTAGATTGAATCACCACTAGTTGTCTTGCAAACAAGAAGCGATGCCCGAGCTAGGAGGTCTTCATTCCTCGAAGCAACCCAGAGCCAAACCGGCAGCATAACAGTACTGTAGACCAAAGATGTGAAATGATGCTCAAAGCATTCCTTTTATAACTTCCTGTTGACTTCTCGAAACCCTAAATCCACATCACTGTCAAAACCCTAGCTCTTTCTCCAAGATGGCGTCCTTTTTCCTTTCAAACTTAATATTGATATTTTACATAAAAATCATCACTTTGATAAATGCGCCCACCTTATACTTGTTTTGACTTTGGTAAATAATAAATTAATCTTAATGAAGCGCCACCCTCAAAAAACCCACTTTTCAAAACAACATAAAGTCATTAGACTAGGCCAAGGGGTCAACGATCGAATATAAGATTAAAACGTGACTTTTAATTAAATATATCAACTTATCTCTCCAAAAGTGCCCTGAAGCCAATAATGATCAAATCAACTGACCAAACTGAGGTAGGAAGTCAACCAAGCTGAACCCAACTGAAAAACTACCAAAAATAGAATTTACTAAAAATAGTAAATTCCAGAAAATGCTCTGAATGCCGAAATGAACATACCACTGCGAAGCTCTCTGAAAACCCAGAAAGAATCCGCCCTTAAAACCACCAGCTCCGAGCAAAAACATCCTCAAAAATAGAAAACCCTAATTTTACCTTCCAACTAGCCTTCGGGTTTCCAGAAAAAGGCCAACGGTCACTGAGAAGATCAGGATTGAGAACGGGACATTACAAATACACACACATATCTATACATATATTTTTACTATATATAAATTTAAATATAATTGATTTATATAGTACAGCCGTACCAAATCCAGGGGAACAAAATTCTGTACCAGCATGTCCAAACTCTGAACCCAAAACAGTAACTCGGGTTTAAGGAAAGAAATCAAGAATGTCAAAGAGCTGGTGTTTAAACAGTAAAAACAAAACACAACCCTCTCTGCCAAAAGATCTGGCAATGACAAGCCTCCCATTCTTCAATCCCAGCCTCTAAACCCTGTTTCTCAACTTTATGACCTCAAAGTTGATGCTGCCAGCTCTATGTAGCATCCATATCACTTTGCCTATAGCATTTACAGTCACAGTCCACATGATCTGCAAACTCTTAACAATCTCCAACTAAGCCTAGTTCCTAATCCCTGTACTAAAGAAAAGCCCACGTTAGACATAAACATTCAGTATGGTGGTGATTTTACATCATTTTATACAACAGAATCACTTAAAAAGTAATTTTTCTGTTTTCTATCTCAGTGCAATTCAATTCAGCAAGAACAAATGCCCCCATTGACCTTCAATCTATTACCTATTAATGTAAAAATTCAGGCACTAACTCTCATCTTTAAAACTACTTAAACATTTACTGAAGATAGTTCTGCTGTTACTGTTGGTCATTTTTTGATAGTGCTTTCAGGAGTCATCTCCCAATTCAAACTAGTTATGTTTCCTAACATTCTGTAATCACGTTTCTAAAAGTTCTTGATTGCCTGCCAGACTATTACTATGACTTTTGGTCTCTCTTTTCTGAATGAATGGACTAAAATTTTCACTTTTCAAAAGAAATAAAAGTCTCCATCACTGGAAATAACCATCCATTCTTACCAGTTGTATTATTATTAAGTTAACCCTCAATAGTCTACACCAACAAATAAATAATGTCTTTAAGACAACTCTATAAAAAAAGGTATTCTTTCTATGACAAGTAAAACCCTCTAACATGCCAATCAATAATCAAGAACTATCCCGACTAGATTTTATTTTTTAAACACTAATAGTTAGTAAGGATTGCCACAACACCATGCTGACTCAATGTCATCATGATATACACCTTGCAATAAGTTCAAGTAAAAAGGAAAATGTCTGAAACCCAATAAAATGTATTCACACAAAGTTTGAAATTAAAAATGCTATGACTAACCATAAAGATTAGATGTCTAACTTACCATAATTGCATACCAAATTGTGACAGAGAAAATCTAAACATATCAAAATAGAAAGAAAACCCAACAGAATAATATTAAATCAACACTACATACCAGCTTCAATCTATGTAGTTCCCTTGTGGCAACCCTACATCTCCATCCACATTGGAAAGCAATTGTTGCCTTACGCAATTTGCAGAAATATGATTGAGCTTTGTACATACGCCATTGTCTCTTCAAAACAAGGAAAAGAAAATCAATTAGACTCAGAACATATCAAGACTGAAAAGTCATCAAATATTGCTACATTAAAAAAACCGAGTAATTCCAATATTCAGCATCTCTAAATTTGTTTAACTAATAAAGTTTCAATGCTTGTGTAAACAAAAGTATCCAGGGATTATTTCATTTATAACTACAATGCCAACATTCGAATAAAACATGAATACAATGATAAAATGAAGCCAAGAGAGGATCTATCCTTTCCCTGCTGCATAAAAAAAGCTTGGTAGGATAAACAATTATTGAGGCTCAAATCTCGAATGACTTGGCTTCCTGAACAAGATGACAGTTTCATATATTTTCATCTAGCAACCCATCAATGATATCAAAAAAAGCATGATCAGTAAAATATTGCTTGCCAATGGCGATATGGTCTCTAATACAGAAGAAATCAAAGATGTTGCTCATGATCATTATCAACTCCTTTATCAAAAGCCCAACCAAGAAACCAAAGCACATTAAAAAATTATTTTGCCAAGCAATCAACATGCAGAAGCTAAAACATGATGTTATTAGCATGGCCAAAGATAAGGCCCCCAGCCCTAATGGGTTCCCAAAATCCTTCTACCATCAACCTTTTGACCTCTTTGTCATTGATCTTGTCCAATTGATTGAATATGTTCAACAAGCAGGTAAGTTGATGGATTCCATTAACTCTACCTTTTTAGCCTTGATCCCAAAGGAGAAGAATGATTTCTCTTTCAATACATTCATGCCTATTCCTTTATGCAACTCCTCCTACAAGTTCATAATAAAATAAAATAAAGTGTCCTTATGACCACTTTTCACACTTAAAACACCTTTTTAAATAATTAAATATAAGTTGTCATTTAATTTTACTTTTTTGACAACTTCAATATTTAATTATTTGACTGAGTTTCCCTTTTAAATCATCCCAAGATCTTACGAAAGTATGAAATACACCAATTAAACTCCCTTGATAATTGGACCAACTCCTTAGGTGCATAGGACTTCAGTCCACAGAAAATTGATGCTAACCAACAATGATGAACCTCTCCAAGAAGTTTGGAGTGCTCCCAAAATGTCAGATTTGCACATTGAAAGTACCATTATGCACATCTTGGCTCCAAGAACTTGTTGCAGACAAAACCTTTTTTTCTGAAAAAGATTGCACTATCCAAGAAAGTTGAAGTTTCCATGAATCTTGGAATGCATCAAAAAAGGGGACATTACAAGTCCTTCCCTAAAACTTCTTGTCCTCGAGCAATGTCAGTTCAACTCACCACCAATTCTAACTGCTTGAATCATTATGCAAACATAAGAATTCCAAACACACCTCATCAACTTTTTACCAAAACCCCATTGCAAGTCCTCATCACCAATTCAATCTTTTTTTCTGAAAAAGATTGTACTATCCAAGAAAGTTTAAGTTTCCATGAATCTTGGAATGCATCAAAAAAGGGGACATTACAAGTCCTCTAAAACTGCTTGTCCTCAAGCAATGTCGGTTCAACTCACCACCAATTCCAACTGCTTGAATCATTCTGCAAACATAAGAATTCCAAACACACCTCATCAACTTTTTACCAAAACCCCACTGCATCTCTTTAGGCAAACTTAAAAATTCCAACTTTATTGTGCTAATGTGATATACCATATTTTGATGCCCAAAGAGTCTACTTTCTTCTCATGTCAAATGACATCTCTCTTGCCAAAGAAGTCCATGAAGATTACTGTCCACAATATTCTTATGCACCCTTTTAAATGTGTTCAACGTTTTAAAACAATGTTTCTCCCCATGTGGGCTAGGACCAGAAAGATATGCAGGTCGAGAATGAGTCATGGAAACCATATGGTGCTTGAATTTCCACCCAATGTGGAGCTACGATGGTTGAAATACTCATCCTCTTCAGCTGAAACCAGTTACCAATATTTTTCATTGATTTAGTGGCTTAAAAATGATAAATCAACTAGATGTTGAAGTCTGACAACAACTTACAGACTGATTTTACCAAAATTAGCATCTTGGTATTGGAACAGTAGACGCAAAAATGAAACCCCCATTCACAAACAAGAAATGTCAGCATGGCAATAAGTGAAAAGACTTATGTAACAACTGAAAATTCTGTCCCATAGTCACCATCAAGAAAATGCTCCTTTCCTTGTCTGAATAAACTTGCCAATCCACATTTATTATGTAATTATATGGTAGCTGATTAGAATAATGGCAGTAGCATTCAGACTGAATTTTTGATATATAGTCCTCCATGGAACATTCCTTTTGTCACCACTAACCTCCACCAAACTTTGTTGGTGATGAAAACTCAACAAAGTAGCTCCAACATGCTTATGTTATGCTACTCTAATATAACAAGAAGTTCTTATTCTTCTATCCATCATGACAAACAATCTTCTCCAATATGTACTATCAATTCCACATTGATTCAGCTCATTACAAGTGCCAATGTTAAGAGAAAAAACTAATGCTGTCCTAACTACCAAACTCCAAACTCTATAAAGAGGAAAGCCCTTAGTTTTTAATGTCAGATGTTTCAATGAAACACGGGGGTCCTATATTCTTATCTGAAGACAACCTTAAGCAAAAGGATTTAAGTGTCCTTTGCTACAAGTTGTATTCTTCCCTTTCTCTTCAATCTTATATTACTTTTCATTATGGCAAAAGCCTCGACATAAATATCTCCTATCAATAATACCTTCATACCATAAGGTATGATCATGAAGATAACCAAATTGCATCCTATTAGTTACTGATATAAAATTTTCAGCATGCTGAAAACCCAGATTAGTATCCCATGGAGCAATTTTCTCATGTCTAAAATATTCACCTTGATCCCATATCAATATTGGGAATTTGCAACACCCAATCCTTGATCCTTCTTGTGATGCAGCCAGCTCCTACTATGCCACTCTAATATTATCTCAACATGCATCTAGAAAAGTGTGTTATCAAAAGATATCTCTACATCCATATCAAAAAGTGGATTATCTGAAAAAGACTGAAATTTATTCTTGTTCACCTGATTAGACCAATTTTCATACTAGCACAACCATATACTTGCATCTTCTAGTTTTCCTGGAAATTAATATAAATCAAAATCCTCTTGAAGTCTATCAAGTTTATAAATCTTAGCCCTTCCTTCATTTTCTTGCTCCCTAAGCAATTTGGAACATCTAGTTGATCTTCTACCTCTAGCAATATCATTTGGTTTCTTTCTAATGAGTTCTTGGTAAACTTAAGCTCAAAGGTGAGCTAATCAACCTTTACCTTCATTTCCTTAGACGCAGATATGGCCTCATCTACAAATTTAATGGCCACATCTTTGTCTTTACTCATATGCCGATATTCTAATTCATTGTTTCCATTGCATTCTTAACAATTTGTAAATCTGCAATAGTAGTAATTTGCTTACTCTTGTCAATATTTACTAAATCAAATTGCCCAATATGTTCTCTCTTTGAATTTTGTGTTAATCCTTCAATGAGCTTTTCTGTGCTATCCAACTCTGTTAGGACTTGCACTTCATTTTCTCTTGTTACCATCAACAGCTCCTTCAAATCAACCTCACAATATCTAGTGTCGTGAATAGATATTGAACTTTTGCTAGATTCAATCCATAAATCAGCATTACCTTCTAAGAAATACCTTTTAATTCTTTCTGAAAGACATTTTGATCAGTTTCCTGCATCTACCACTAATTTTCTGAATCAGCATTACTGGATTGATCTAAGCGCTCACCATTATCCATTCATCTGGAAATTTCACAACCTCACACTCATCATTAGTAACTTCAAATTTTTATGATTTGCATACCTTTCCACAAGGTCATTATGGAGTCCAATCTTACTTACTCGTCATTTTGAGTGTTATTCCTTCAAAAACTCAAGTTTTTCAGAAATTTGTGATAATAACTTTTCTTCCTCATACTCCATCATCACAATTTCCTCCTTGGATTCATCATCATTCTGCTGGAATAAACATTTGATAGAAGTAAACAACTCATGCTTGTGGCATAGGAGTATCCATCACCTTCTTTCCTGGCTCTTCATTAAATTTTTCATCTCCAATGCTCCCACATTTGTGACTTCATGCTCATGATTCCTCACATGTGAAAAAAAGATTCTAAGTTTGTTTTTGCTCAAATTAGGAGTGCCTTTAATCTGTGGATTACTAGAAGTTAATCTCTCAACTATCAAATATGGCTTCAATTTTTCTTCACACTGTTTAACAACAACATTTTTAGCCAACACATGTGCTGCTGGTGAAACTTCTTGCATATCCTTATTCACATTGGCCAACAAAACTAATAAGAGTAGCTGAGCAATATTGTCACTCTCATTTAAAATCAAAGTCATAATGGTTTGTATTGCAGATACAACATTTTCCTCATGATTTATAGTAACAATAGCAAAAGAATATTGAAATCATAGTTAGCAGACTCGGCAAGTACTCGCCAAAAACCTCACAAAGTTGTTTTGGCTCCGTGGCAGTGCCCCTCAACCCCATTAAAGTCTTCACTCCTAGACCCCCACTAGTTATTGGGATCTCTTGTCATATAAGAAATTTGATTACAATGAAGGGGCTTGGGAGTGGAGACCAAAATCAACAACTTAGACAATTGTATTTATAACTATCATAATATCATTGATCAATGATGAAGTATCATACTATTAGTATCAAAGATTCAAATGTCATTATTGTTATAAAATACAATACAACTTTCAGCTTTGCACAAGAAAGATAGAGGACAAATCAGAGGCAATCATTGATTTGGATGACAATGATTGTTATAGTGAAAGGAAAGAGCAAGATAAGGAGACCCCATTGTTTTTTGCTGATGAGATTCTTATTTTGAAAGGTAGGCAATGGAGGATGTGGCTGCTAGATTGCAATTGGATGACATTAATGAGGCAAAGGAGGAGCCATTGCCATCTAGAAGCGGGATCGAAGTCAAATGGGACCCACAAACACAACTTTCAATGGTAAGTGAGGAGCTGCCAGTTCCCGGATTAGAACCTCTCCCCAATTTTTGACTAGACCAAGGAAGACGATGATGTAAATTGTTCTAATATGCAATTTATGAATTATATGATGATTTTTAAAGGCATAAATCATAAATTCATAATAGTTGCCAACTAACTATTATATCAGGATTCCACATGATGATATAGTTTTGTACTCAATATGTATTATGTTGGCGTTTAAATTCACACCTCTGGTATGCAGATTTGAAAACGGACAGCTATGCACAGATAAACTGCTCTTCAAATTAGGAGGGGAAGCTCCCTCTTGCTGATGATGTTTGAAAGAAAAGAAACTAAAACTAAGTTGCCTATCTTTTTTATCAGCTTAGAGCACAAGGTTGTTTAAACACAAACGCCGAAGCTGAGATTTTCTGATATAAGAAGTTCAACTACGACTAACTTAGACTAAAGGCGTTCCCAACCTCTCAAGTAATAGCAGAGCAAGAGAAGTTAGAAATTAACAAGGTAGATTTTCTGACAAAAATACTTCAATAATCTCTCTTTCAACGAACACCTACACACTTCACTGCAAGCTGAAATAAAGATCATAAAAGTAGAACATAGATAACGGAAATCTGAGATTTTGGACCAAGGCAAAAGAGGCTCATGATTTTATTACTCAAATCTCTAAAACAAAGCTCACTTCTAACATGCCTTGAACAAGAAATTGCAGCTAAGGAGGCTTGCAATCTTATTCTTAACACAATAGAAAACAGCAATCACACTAACTCCTTGTTGGCTAAAGAGGCTCAACAATTTGCTTATCACAACACAAATGAACAATAATTGAGCAACAAATAGAAGGCACAATAGGCTCAGCGTTTTGTTCTCACTAGCACGGTTAAAAGAAACTAAATGAGAAAAGGCTCTTATTTATAGAGAAGCAGAGGAGTAGGGAACCCTAAAATCTCCTTGCTTTCACAATCTAGGGCTTGCTCAACAAGCAAGCTTTATTACTAAATCTAGAAAGAAAATAACATCTAAAACCCTAAAAAGCAGAAAAAACGGGAAACGCCAACTATTACATCTTATCTTCTTTCTCTTCTCAAAGAATGGATAAGGATCATTCCAAGAATAGAAAGAAAGCGGTAAAGAAAGCTTCTAGAAGAAAGCTGCTTTAAAGCTCAATCACATCCGCTAGGAAATTAGAAACTATGTCCCGGTTCGGTGCATCTATGCCCTCAATAGCAAAACACCGCTTTTCAAGAATATCTTCAACATCTGCAATAGATCTCAAGAAATCTTCGACCTCACTGGCCGCTTTCTCGAACTTTGCTGACATCACTGAAATATGGCCTATCCTACCGCCAACTGGATTGCAACTGCGAACAACACTTTGGAATTGATCCTACACTTCATCAAGCCCGACATTCTTTGGCAATGTCTTACGTTTTTCCTTCATCCACATCTGTGCAATCTTCTTGCTATATTTATCTTTATGCATATTCCATATCCTTTCGCATTCACCCTTTGAGAGAGAAATGCTTTCAGGCCATGGGGGAATGGAAAAACAATTCTCAATCACATTAGGCTTTATACTGCAAATCAATCTACCATCTGCTGACTGGATCTCCCTAGTAGCCGGGTTGTAATGCTTAATGCAAGCGATTACAAACTCAAGACTCTGAACTGATATAGGGATTGACGCTGCTGCGAGGAGTCTGGAATGTTCTAGGTTCTTGATTGAAGTGTTGCCTGCTCTCTCCAAGGCATGCAAATCGAACACCGGCTTGATATGATGCAAGTCTGTCTCAGCTGTTTTGATGTAATTGTGAAAGAGAGCTGATTCAGTCTTGAAAACATTGGGAGTGTACTCCATTTTAGAAAACTTGAAGAATGACTGTAAACTCGCCTAGGTTCTGACAAGTTTTGAGCGATTTCTATTTTTAGAATGCTGATTTTTGTGCTCCAACGAACAAATTTTTGAGAAATTTTTCTGAGATATGGGTTTTGCTCAGAATTTCGTTGCAAGACAACCCAGATCATCCGTTTTTGAAAATTTTGAATTTTGCCTTAAAAAGAAGCAAACCCTAATTTCTTCAATTTTTCCTGAAAAAGCTGGCACCTGGGTTTTGTTCAGAAACAGATTAGAAATGGACCCAGTTGATTAGATTTGCAAAACCCTAACGCTTGATCGAAAAAGCAGCCAACCCTAGGTTTTGAAATTTTCTTGAAAAAAAGTTGTGATATGGGTTTTCTTCAGAAGACCGATCGGACAGGACCCAGATAGTTGAAATTTGAATGCACTGAGGTTTTCACTGACATGCAAAATAAAAGCACTTGCTGCAACTTGATGAAGTTCTTGAAAATTTCTTCAGAAGATTGAGGCAAAAAGACCCAGATGACAGAAGAAAGGAAAGCCTTGGCCTTTTGCTTAAAAAATTCAATCTTCTGGAACAAAAAGCTTGAAAAAAAAGGGGTTTATGCTTGCTGGTCTGAAAAATCTGATGTAAAACCAGCAAAGATGGATTCTTGAATCACAAAAATTCTTCAAACTTGCTCCTCCAACTTTCTCCTCTGGATGCTACCTGCAAAAATAATGAAAAATACATGAAAGAATGATGTTAAATAGACTTTAGGGCTTTGGATTAGGTTTTGCTTTCTTTGCTTTTATTTCCAAAACCCTAAAACTCAACTTCCTTGAACTTGGACGCCATCTTCCTTTTGCAATTTTGAAACTTTTTTTTTTTTTTGAAAATCTCAAAAAATTCTCTAAGGCATGAACATTTGGGCGCCCTTCTTCTACAGGGGCGCCCACTTCTTCCAGTGTTAGTTAAATTTTTAACATTTTCAACTTTCCTTCATTTTGACATGCTACTTCGCCTTTGATTTCCCGTTGACGGATTGACCCAGCAGGCGAGCTAAAGGTTTCACGGCGGAGCTTGACTGATTCTAAGAAAGATGTTCTCGAGGCATCTCTGGCGAAAGACTTCATCTTGACCTCCGAGTTCATGGGAGCCTTTTCCTTCGAGGGGCTCCAAACTTTCACAGTGCTAGCCATTTTTCTAATCGTCAATTTCTTCATAAACTCCTCTCCTACAGATGATTTCATTGAATCTGGAACTCCGGGCATCGGATCGACTGACGTTTGAGCTCATCGCGAAGCTATCGAGATTTGAAGAGGGGTCTTCTGGAACGATCCTCGCCAAAAAATGGATTTTAGGCCTCCAAAAGTTTGGGCGCCCATCTTGGTTGGGGGCGCCCACTTTTACCACGCTTAGTTTATTTTTTGATTTTCTCTATCTGCTTCTGAATCTTGGTTCTCAGCTTTTGTCAGACCCTACTTTCAGCTCCTTGTATCTGGTGACTGTGAACTCCGATTGACGTGCTGGATATCTCGCTGGAAAGCTGGATCAACTGCGAAGAGATTACGTTAGTCACTCATCTGCAAATTCATTCATTTAGCCCCTTGAAAACTTGGGCGCCCTTCTCCTCTAGGGGCGCCCACTTTGCCAACACTTAGTCAAATTTTGTATTTTTCAAATCCTTCACTCTGTTGACTTCAGTTTGGATAACCCTGTTTGACGTTGAATTCCGGATGACTGAATGATCAGATAACCGCACCGTTGGATTTGCTGCGAAGTTGACAGAGAACTGAACAAATTTGACTGGAGGCTTGAAACCCTAATTTTATCATATGATGCCCCAAAAAGGTGGGCGCCTTTCTTCAACAAGGGCGCCCAAACTCAGCAGTGTTAGAAAATTTTCATGAATTTCCAATTTTCTTTCTCGTTCTTCGTGCATGTTCATCATTTCATCTTTTGTCGAATGTTTATGTGCTGAAACTGGCGCCTGGCAGTCGAATGACTTCCATTGATGACCTCGGAGCTCCATATATGCTTCTGAAAAGCAGAATAGACCCAATAGGGCAAAACTAACTATTTTGAGATTCTGACTGCACCAGCCTGATATAGACCTATTTTGAGCCAATCAAAATCAATTTGGACCCTGTCGGACCAACTTTCTATTTTTAGAAATTTTCTATTTTTAGAAAATTTTGCCAGTATCCATTTCAAAAGAAACCCAAAAAAACTCAAAAAACATTACTATTTTGAGAAAATTTCTAAAAATAGCAGTTTTCCTAAATTTTAGGGATGAAAAATTGAGATCTGGGTTTTGTAGGTTAAGTTGTTCTTAGCAGACCCAAATTGTCAGAAATTGAAAATTTTGTGTTTTGACCCCTCATGCAAGACGTGCACACCCAAATTCTGACCTTTTTGATTGATTTAACAAGACTTTTACTCATTTCTTCAAAATGTCTAAGTGTAACAAAAATTTTAATTTTGGGGTACAACATATTAGAATGAATCAAATTTAATAGAAAACGCTTCTGAACTCATGACAGACTCATTGGATACATTTTTTCATTGAATTTTGCAAAAAAATGTGTTTTTAAAGAAATTTAAGCAATTTTTTAAGTTGTCGAGTATTTTAACGAGTTTTTGGCGATTTTTTCTAAGTCTTTGTTGAGTCGCAAATTTTGGGTCTGTCGCGTTTTTTGCAGAGTCAAAATCGGCCAACTATAGTTGAAGCATTTTAAGAATAAGATCACCATATTTTGAATCTTACATCACAACACGTAAACCAATTGTAGCAACAATTTCCGAAATTGTTACCCTCTTAGCAAAAGAACGATTTTTGATATCATCCACACCTCAAACACTTTCCACAATCAACTAATACATTTCCCTGATGATATTGTTTCCATATGGAGTTTCTTGAGTTGTTTATCTCATAATTTCATTAAACCAAATGGTAACTGCAAGTTTCAAATCTTTAATAGGGTGTCTCATAATCTTGAGCTTACTTAAAGCAATCATTGACCATATCATCACCCATCCCAAAATCTCGACATCTAACTATTTTACAATGGACAAACTTCCACTTCCTCTAAACTGCTAAGTAGAACATCTTTCAATTAGGGAAACTACTCAAGTTTCTTCCCTTTTCTATAAAGTCTCATTCCCAAATTGGCTAAGGCCATGATTTCACAAACTGATGAAAAGAAGGCTCAAAAAATTTCCAAATTTTCTATAACAACTGAAGAAATGATACTCTATAACAAAGTGTTAGCTCTAAAAAGAAGCATAGAAGGACCACCAACTTTGATACCACAATAATAACCTCCACAAAGCATTAGCTCAAACCCCAACAATTTTTTAGCAATCAGCTCAATTCTACTCTTTTTGATCATCCAATTTCTAAAATGGGCAAGGTGAAAGCATACGATGTAAGAACGACGATAGAGAAAAATTAATTGAACACTATGGTGCCAAGCCAACCAACTTATAATTTAAAACAAACATAGAATCACTCTAGCAAAGTTGTTTAATAGTGAGTACAAACAGCTCCATCAACGCCAAAATGGTGGATTAACACACCCAATCCAGTCACAACATGCAAGGCAGACAATTGTAGAAAATTAATGGGACCCGATGGCACTACCATCCAAGAATCTATTACAATGAAATAACAATTACTAGCAGTACATCCTTCAAGTATTACAATGAGAAAAGATAAGAAACAATTATTTTCCTTCAACAAGTACATTCAAACATTTTGTCAAACATTTAACTATTATTCTGAATTTTAGAACATTTCGTCAAACAATTAGCTAGCAAATTGAAACACATTAAATATTTACCCAGATTGAGCTAAGTGATGATCAAGTGTTGTAGTTAGGTCAAATAGTTTGATATATTGCTTCTTGATGTTGTTCAACTATGATGTGCTGATTAAAATTTGTTATAAGCTCAATTCCACATGATACCCCTCTTTGTCTCTATGCTAAAAGTCTGATCTGCACACTTGTAACATTAAAATCTACACTTTAAAAGTTGGTGTTGTTCAATTGATGTCTGAAACAGCCATTCTTATCACCTTTAGTGATCAGTCCAAATTGAAATAACCTGAAATACTGATTTTTGCCCTTCACAATGTTGTACGGTCATTGAAATACCATTATACATAAAATCAAATTCACACACCATACTATTATTTTTTATTTTCTGGAATATATAAATCACACCAAACATTGCATCCACACAAAAACCCAAAAATCTTTGTAAAACCAAAATACTAAAAACCACAAACCAAAACCAAATACCCAATGAATCTGAATCCCAATCTGCAACTTTCAACACACTAGTGATTCTTGCATGAAACCACTCAAAATGGAAACGAGTGTTTTCATCCCCAAACCAACCTTTACTACATATTGGTATTCCCTGCATGGAGTTACTATAAAAAGGAGGAAGCTTTTCATCATTGAAGCTTTCAAATATTTGAAGGGTTTCTGTCCTTGGGAAATGGAGAAGATGAACATATGTTAATTCTTGAGAAATGAAATAACTTCAAAAATAATGTAATCTCTTTTTTCAAAACTCTTCTCCTTTTATAACCTTTTTACAGCTGTTTTTGGAAAAAAACTTTTATTTTCTTTTTCGTCACTTTTTCAAAAAAAATTATTTTTGTTGCTTTTTGAAAAAATGCTTTTTCCATCTCATTGTTTTTTCAATAAACCATTTTTCCCTTAATAAAATAGCATAAAGAGTCCTTATGAGAACCTTTCAACACCTTGAGCCTACCGACACTTTATCTGCAAACTTAAAACACCTTTTTAAATAATTAAATATAAGTTGTCAATTAAATTTACTTTTTTGGCAACTTTAATATTTATTATTTGTTCCTTTTAAATCATTTGAAGGTCTTACTAAAAATATTAAAATAAGTCAATTAAATTGCCTTGATAATTCCACCAACTCCTTAAATGCATGACTTGAGCCAACAAAAAGTTGGTGTTATCCAAAGATGGACTTCTCCAAGAAGTTTGGAGTGCTCCCAGAATGTTGGATTCGCACATGGAAAGTACCATTGTGCACATCTTGGCTCCAAGAACTTGTTGCCGCTATCAAAATTTCTTTGAGGAAAGGCTTGCGCTCTCCAAGAAAGTTGCAGTTTCCAAGAATACTGGAATGGCTTAGAAAACGGAACATTACAAAAGCCTTTAAAATTTGAAGTCAAAGAGAACTTCCCTTAATAATTAGAACAGTTTACACACTATTTTTTTTTTGTGTTACATCAAAACATTTGAATTAAAATGCTAACATGTAGAAAATATACAATCTTCACCATCATCGTCTTCAGCCTTGTAATCTTTTCACTCAGATTTGGCACTAAAACATTAAACTTGTCTTCAAGCTAGTACCAAGCTTAAGACAAGGAATTATCCTCTAATCTGTTGTAATCCCCTAACCTCCTAGTTAACTTACCTCACTAAGGTTGATCCAAATGCTCTTGTGAACCACAGAATATGCCATAGAGCTCTCTAAAGGCGCTATTGAATTCTCTATTAGTCCTAGCAAAATGTTTTATGAATCTTTTTTCCTCAAAAAGATTGTACTTCCCCCCCTTAATCAAAAATCTTGTAAGGTGTTGGGCTCTACCAAAATGCTCTTAATTATAAAACTCAATTGATTGGTTTACAAAGATGGCATTTGATAGTTAAATTTCTAATAGAGCCTCCTTTCCTAAATAGAACAAGCCAAAGAGATCAAAACAAATCAGAATTTGCGAGAGAGAGAGAGAGAGAGAGAGAGAACAGAACGGAAAAACATCATTTGAAGAGATCATCCTTCCAAGCATGAAAGCATTCCTTTGATTAACAATAAGTGTGTTGTTTTTCACAATGCCTCATCACAGCATAACACAACTCAATTCAAAAGTCGGTACATCTTTGCACATACATCAATTGAACCTTTTCATTTATGAACATTCTCTAATATAATGAAGCAAACATGTAGAACTACAACTACCATATCTCAAGTCATAGTGAAAATTTTAAAAATCTAACAGCATAAATTCAACAAACTCTTTTGCTAGCCCCTTAACTTTTGCTAGCCCCTTAAATTTTAAAGTTACTAAGGAAAAATTCAAACAATTAGTTTCTATTACAAGGACACCCATACTTGTAAATAAATTCAAAACAACCAGTAAAAAGTGCATCTTCAAACACTGCATTTCAATAGCTAAGTGTAATCAATTTTCAATCTGTAACTTGAACCAATTTGAATTTACAATCAAATCCTTCATCCTGAACAAGTTCCAAAAAAGTATGAATTACAAAAGCATTTGAATTAACCACAACTCTTGTGCAAATTAAAAAAAGCCAGATTTGTTAAAAACAATTTCGCAAAAGAGTGCAATAAGATGATCACATCATACTTTATAAAATGATATCACAATATACTACTTATAAAAAAAACTAAATCATACCAGTCATTTATCCATCTTTGATAAAGAAATTTCAAACAAGTATAAATTAGGAACGTATTATAATTATATACAGTGCTTGTGCAAATGAAAAAATCAATAGTTCAACACAATTCCACTAAACAGAACAGAATTGCAGCCTACTTTGTAAGATGATGTCACGGTCATAAAATTACTACTTTAAATAGGGTTTAATTAAACCAATCATTTTACGAGGTAGCCACAAATTCAATAATTCTAGATTCTTTGTAATAAGAATAATTTGCCACTATAATTTGTAATCCTTTGCATAAGACATACCTGAATTTTAATTGCAGCCACAGTTTGCTTTTTCATATAAAATTCTTTGTGAGCAAAAGATGCACGAATTCCAGCCTGGACAACAATGGCAACAGAACGAAGAAGCATGTACTCCCTTTGAAGCATCCACCTACGAGTATGTTTCTGAATAAGAGTAGTTGCAGTTTCTCTCCGTTTAAGTTCAAGAAGTTCACGAGCAAGAAAACCTATTGATCCGGTTTAGGCATCAAAAGTGTAAGCATTGAATCGTAAGCATTGAATTGAACAAAAATCATCGATTGTATAAAAATGAAAAACTAAAAATTGACTTTTCATAAATCCCATCTTGGAAATTTAGGCAGCAATTAGAATTCAAAACTAGAACCAAAAAGATTTTGATGATTAGTATTAGTCTTGCTTGCTTTTCATGTTCACATTTCTCGTAAAGTTATATTGTACTTCCACCTTAAACATAGACCATTTTCTGCTACATTATACTTCATGTGTATCTAAGCATGTAAATTTGGAGAATCCAACATTATATTAGAAAGAAATGAGAAATTGTCCACAGAATATAGCAACAAAATCCGAACCCAACATCATCTCAAGGAAAATATATGAGTTACAGAAAAAGAGCGCAAATCTTAACCTTCAAGGCTAATTAATACCAAAGATCCAATCTTATAAAAACCCCACCTAATGTATGAAGAGATTTATTGTTTTGCAATAAAAACAATTAAAATTGAAATGATTGTTTTTCTTTTTATCCAATGAGTGAATTCTCCTATCTCAAGAACTTTCATTCTCTTGTTAAACTCACTATCTACCTGAGCATATTAAAGTCTAATTCATTTGGAAAAGGGGAGGAGGGCAAGGAGAGACCCAAGGAATTTAATACGTCCAAATAAGTTCAGACCAAAGAGAGAAGATAGAGAGCAACTTGGGGAAGCAAATATTCATGACCGCCCTATGTAAAAGTATTGATCTAGCATGTTGTATGTCCATTGCCACAAACACTAAGGATGTTATTTGGATTGTTAATATATATATATATATATAAATATTGAATGAAGTTGATTGTCATAAGAATGTATTTGTTTTAAGTATCATTGTGAGTAGATTATGTGTTTGCTTTGAGTAACGTTGTGAGTAGATTATGTGTGTTTGTATTAAGGCTGCATCCCTCTACAATCCTTTAGTGGACCCTCTATCCATGACTTTATCAACCATTTTCTGAGGAACTTAGTGTATAGAAATTGGACAAATAGATAGTGTATAAGGAGGTTTATTTCAGCTTGAATGGGTTTAGTGCACATCAGTGAATTTCTTTTGCAACACAAAAGTTGCTTGGACACACCCTTTCATGGTATTAAAGTCATGCCACCTATTTGTAATTGCTTATAGTTCAACATATTTAAAAATGTGAAGATTTTGAAGAGTTGTTTAAAAAAAAAAATTTACCCCATATGCTTTGACAAAGAAATGGCCATCCAATTGCATTTTTATCGGCAAAGAAAAAGTCAAAGTGTACCAAAGTACAGCAATGAGTTCCAAAAAGGCAAAGAAAAAGTCAAAGTGTACCAACAAATGCTTACGAAGTATATGGGAGGACTCTTTCGGCATATCAAGGGGTCTGTTTAGATAGCCAAAGTGAAGGCTATTCATGACTTTTGTACCCAGGAAAATTATCTTGAGATGGGTGAAAAACACAGCAGCAAGGTGGAGAAAATAAGTACAAGGGGACAGGCACACGGAAGTGCAACAAGAACGCCACTACCACAGTCAAAAATAAGGGCGAAGAAAAACATTATTGTGGTCATTATAGCAAAGAAACATACACCAAAGAGACATATTGGAAGCTACATCTGGAGTTGAACACATTCAAGAAAAACAAAAAGAAGAATTATGCCTATTACAGAGGTGTAAGGTAACAGAAAGAGTGCAGCTCCAAAGGAGATGGAAAATTATCATGTGCCACTGTGAGAAAGGATTTGTGTGTAGATAATAGTGGATCCCAAGATGAAGATGTTGACCAAACTTTTTCATAAGTTTCCACTCAAAGTGAAGAAAAATGATGCTATGTTCCATATATGTTCCCAACCATATCTAAATTATCAACATCTAGATCCAAATCGTTGGTTACAAATAGAGAAGCACCCGAATGCATAATCATTGGGTTGGCTGCAATAGCGAGTGGAGATTTCAGTCAACAGACAATGCAGGATTAGATTTGGACTTGCCCTGGATTTGGAAAATGAGGTACAGTCAATGTGATGCCATTGAATGTATGTGGGGCCGTACCAAGTAGCTCATAGCTCTTTTTTCACAATGCCAATTTTTAAAGAGGAAGAACAAGTGTAGGCAGGTCAGAGATGGCAAAAATAATCATTTCAAATTCTATTTTGCAATTCCAAGATCTCCATGGTAACTGTTTCGCATGCTGGGCAACTACCTAATGCAAGTGGCAAATGTGCTTTGCTTATGTTCAGGGAAAAACAAGAAACACAGATCGCTGAAATGAAAATGCTTCATGGGCATCAATTGTTGAGTTGTTATTTTTTATGTTTTATGCACAAGCTTGAATCTTTGATTCAGGTAAATCTCCGAGGACAAAAACCTTCAGCAGATTGGAAAGGGTTGGACAAAAACCTAACTCTTTTCTAGGAGTGGATTCACGACAGGGTTCACATTGAGCTTACTGGTTGTTGGCGTTTAAATTCGCACCTCTGGTATGCGGATTTGAAAACGGACAGCTATGCACAGATAAACTGCTCTTCAAATTAGGAGGAGAAGCTCCCTCTTGCTGATGGTGTTTGAAAGAAAGTAAACTAAAACTAAGTTGCCTATCTTTTTGATCAACTTAGAGCACAAGGTTTTTTAAACACAAACGCCACAGCTGAGATTTTCTGATATAAGAAGTTCAACTACGACTAACCTAGACTAAAGACGTTCCTAACCTCTCAAGTAATAGCAGAGCAAGAGAAGTTAGAAATTAACAAGGTAGATTCTCTGACAAAAATACTTCAATAATTTCTCTTCAACTAACACCTACACACTTCACCAAGCTGAAATAAAGATCATAAAAGTAGAACACAAATAACGGAAATCTGAGATTTTAGACCAAGGCAAAAGAGGCTCATGATTTTATTACTCAAATCGCTGAAACAAAGCTCACTTCTAACATGCCTTGAACAAGAAATTGCAGCTAAGGAGGCTTGCAAAACTTATTCTTAACACAATAGAAAACAGCAATCTTACTAACTCCTTGTTGGCTAAAGAAGCTCAACAATTTGCTTATCACAACACAAATGAACAATACTTGAGCAACAAATAGAAGGCACAATAGGCTCAGCGTTTTGTTCTCACTAGCACGGTTTCAAGAAAATAAATGAGCAAAGGCTCTTATTTATAGACAAGCAAAGGAGTAGGGAACCCTAAAATCTCCTTGCTTTCACAATCTAGGGCTTGCTCAGCAAGCAAGCTTTACTACTAAATCTAGAAAGAAGATAACATCTAAAACCCTAGAAAGCAGAAAAAACGGGAAACGCCAACTATTACATCTTATCTTCTTTCTATCCTCAAAGAATGGATAAGGATTATTCCAATAATAGAAAGAAAGCAGGAAAGAAAGCTTCTAGAAGAAAGCTGCTTTAAAGCTCGATCACATCCGCTAGGAAGTTTGAGATTGTGTCCCGGTTCGGTGCATCTATGCCATCAACAGCAAAACACCGCTTTTCAAGAATATCTTCAGCATCTGCAATGGATCTCAGGAAATCTTCAACCTCATTGGCCGCTTTATCGAATTTTGCTGACATCACTGAAATATGACCTATCCTTCCGCCAACTGGGCTGCAACTATGAACAGCATTCTGGAACTGATTTTGCACCTCTTCAAGCCCAACGTAGGAACCATCTTCAAGACTGTACCGAGAGGGGATCTCTATGACAAATTCGCTGATGAAAAGGAGAGCTTCAACCACCCTTTGTCTGTAGGTGATGAATTCTTCGGATATCATCTCATAAGTTTTAACTTTGAAAACATGACGTTCTCTCCAAGCAAAGATTTGCCTTTTGTGCTCCTTTGAAACTGCTGAACCGTAGGCTGTGTCTAAATCAGCAATGATAATCTCATGCCTAGGTTTTACTTCAGCCAATGTTTGTTCAAATCCTTGGATGCCTTGACGAAGTTCATGAGCGTTTTCTCTTAAATGGAACATCCGAGCCAAGATCTCCTTACCTCTGACAATGAAGCTCTCGATCCACTCCTGAGTCTCCTTCCCACATATAACCAGCTGTCTTAACTGATGGTGATCAGCTGGTGTCTCCAAGACCTGGGGCAGCAACTGGATTGCTTGTGAAGAACCATGAACAAGGTTAGAAATGAAAAGCTTAAGCTGCTGATTTTCAGCCTTGAGGGCTGCCTTGTCTTCTCCATCTTTCAACACTCTTTCATGAAGGTTTTCGGATACAACTTTGAAGAGACTCAAATCTGCATGTCTAGTATTTCTACCGAGATTAGCCTTGACCATGACAAAATCATCCATGTTTACCTCATCCCTATTCTTATCTTCTGGGGGCACTGCAGTCTCTATGACAATCTCGTTATCAGGATTCCTATCAAAATGAACTTGCTTCTTTGCCTTCTTCTTAGGAGGTTCCTGATAGATGTTATCGAGATCATCAACACTCACTTGATATGAAGGCCTTCTCCTAACCCTTCCTAAGGAGTTCTCAACACTATAGTATCTTTACTAACTTCCTCAGAGGTACTGCTGCAATCTCTTCATCATCTTCGATATCAAGATCAATGTGAATTGGTGAAGAACCCGTCAAAGGTACAAACATGTGTTGAAGGCGGCTCCTCTGCTTCATTCTAAGGTATGAGCTTGTCAGGAGGAACTTCTGAGTCAACTGTAGGCTGTTCCTGTATGACTATGCCTGAGAAATCCAACCTTCTTTTTACATTTTTATTTGATCTACAACCTTTGACGCCATCTTGAGAGTGACTTTTACCCTTTCCTTTTGACTGTGCTGTAGAAGAAGAGGGAATTATCCTTGGCGGCTCTGCTACTGGAATAGAGTTCTTCCTTTTAAGCACTAAGAAAACCTTACTATACTCAATGACTTGTTTTGTTCTGTCTTCAACTGAAAGAGATTCCTTGTTTGCCCAATTAACTTGCGGAAGAGGCTGATCCTCGATTCGTCTCTGAGTGTACATCGGTAGAAGCACATCTTCATCATCATCAGAGAGCCCTTTTATATCTTCATTTAAACAATCTTTCATCTGATGGAGAGATAGCCTGCTGTAACTACGCCTTCGCACTTCAAACTCATCTGCACAGTTAGCCCAAAAATCTTCAAGTGCAGGTATGTGATTGTAGTTCTTCTCCAATCGGCTGGCGTAGACACCATGAGGATCAAATGATCGCCTCTCGCTGTAGGATTTTAGGCCGAATTTATCTAACTCTTCTCCAATTGTCCTGGCATCTGCAGCAGTCCTGCATGTATAAATACCAACCCTAATGGAAAGTGAAGAGAGGGTTTCTTTCTATTTCTCAAGACTGTGTGGACACCGTGAGCTTGCCTCAAGAATTCCATGAAGATGACCTCATCTGACGGATACCTTGGCAACATGAGCGGGGCACCTGAATAACCATAAACCCTGAGATAGGTAAAGGTAGGAAATTGTATAAACCAATCCGCCCATTCCAGCCATTGCTGCCCTGCAACTGAAGAGATGTGGACGTGCAATTGTCTAAGTCAATTAATCGTGTACATCAAGAATGCCTCGTTCACCCTTTTGTAGTGGTGCAACGACTTTGTGAATTCCAACTGGGGATAATAGTTATATATGTGTTGTACGCTCAACGATCCCTCGGTGTTCAATCCTCTGAATTGACCTTGATAGGCCACCAGGTAGACTAGATATGACACCATGTGGAATACATGAAACTGGAAATATTCTGTTATTTGTTGATGTAGGCAGTCACTAATCAAAGTAGGCCAATCATAAAACTCGGGTTTTTCATAATGTGAGGTATGGCATAAAACATCCAAGGTTGGAACTTGGTGGCATCTTCTCGGTGACCCCGTTGAGCAAAGTGATGATGATGGCAACCTCGTCCCTGAACCTCTCCTCGCCTAACATTCGGGCAATGTCTTTATGTTTTTCTTTCATCCATCTCGCAATCTTCTTGCTATATTTATCTTTATGCATATTCCACATCTTTTCACATCTCATCCCTTTGAAAGAGTTACGCTTTCAGGCCACGGGGGAATGGAAAAACACCTTTCGACCATATCAGGCTTTAGACTGCAAATCAATCTACCGTCTGCTGACTGGATCTCCCTAGTAGCCGGGTTGTAATGCTTAATGCAAGCTGATTACGAACTCAAGGCTCTGAACTGATATAGGAATTGACGCTGCTGCGAGGAGTCCAGAATGACCCAGGTTCTTGATTGAAGTGTTGCCTGCTCTCTCCAAGGCATTTAGATCGAACACCGGCTTGACACGATGCAAGTCTGTCTCAGCTGTTTTGATGTAATTGTGAAAGAGAACTGATTCGGACTTGAAAACATTAGGAGTGTACTCCATTTCAGAAAACTCGAAGAATGACTGTAAACTCGCCTTGGTTCAGACAAGTCTTGTGCAATTTCTATTTTTAGAATGCTGATTTTTGTGCTCCAACGGACGAATTTTTTAGAAATTTTTCTGAGATATGGGTTTTGTTCAGAATGTCAATGCAAGACAACCCAGATCATCCGTTTTTTGAAAATCTTGAATTTAGCCTGAAAAAGCAGCAAACCCTAATTTCTTCAATTTCTCCCGAAAAAAGCTGGCATCTGGGTTTTGTTCAGAATATGATTAGAAATGGACCCAGTTGATTGAAATTGCAAAACCCTGACGTTTGATCGAAAAAGCAGCCAACCCTAGGTTTTTGAACTTTCTTGAAAAAAAACTGCGATATGGGTCTTCTTCAGAAGACTGATTGGAAAGGACCCAGATGGCTGAAATTTGAATGCACTGAGGTTTTCACTAACATGCAAGATAAAAGCACTTGCTGCAACTTGATGAAGTTCCTGAAAAATTCTTCAAAAGATTGAGACAAAAAGACCCAGATGACTGAAAAATTGAAAGCCTTGGCCTTCTGCTTGAAAAATTTGATCTTCTGGAACAAAAAGAATGAAAAAGCAAGGGTTTATGCTTGCTGGTCTGAAAAATCTAATGTAAAACCAGCAACTATGGATTCTTGAATCACAAAAATTCTTCAAACTTGCTGCTCCAACTTTCTCCTCTGGATGCTACCTGCAAAAATAATGAAAAATACATTGAAAAGAAGTGTTAAATAGACTTAGGTTTTGATTTAGGTTTTGCTTTCTTTTTGCTTTTATTTCAAAACCCTAAATCTCAGCCCCTTGAACTTGGACGCCATCCTCTTCTTGTTGCAAATTTTGAAATTTTGAAAATCTCCAAAAATTCTCTAAGGCATGAAACTTTGGGCGCCTTTCTCCAAGAGGGGCGCTCAACTTCACCAGTGTTAGTCAAAATTTCAACTTTTTCAACTTTTCTCCATTTTGGCAAGCTACTTCATCGCTGATTTCTCGTTAACAGATCAACCCGATTGACGAGCTGAGTGGTTCACGGCGGAGCCTGACTGAAACTGAGAGGGATGTTCTGGAGGCACCTCCTGCTAAAAACTTGATTTTGACCTTCGAATTCATGGGAGGCTTTTCCTTCCAGGGGCGCCCAACTTCTTCAGTGTTAGCCATTTTTATGATTTCCAAGTTCTTCCTTCTCCCTTTGATTTTCTGATGAATCCTCGATTCCAGGAGCAACGCTGACCCGACTGACTGTCTGAATGTTTCGTTGGACAGCCAGACTGATTTTGGTGAGGTCTTCTTGGGTGCTACTTCTGCAAATTCCATCATCTGAAGGTTTTAAAGCTTGGGCGCCCTTCTTCAACTGGGGCGCCCACTTCCACCAGACTTAGAAAAATTTTCAATTTATTCATGTCTTTCACTTTTACGGGCGATCCTGTTGAATCTCGAGCTCCGGGCGTCGGATTGATAAATGTTTGAGCTCATTGCGAAGCTGAGAGGATTTCAGGAGGGGTCTTCTGGAAACACTTTCGTCAAAAGTAGCTTTTAACCCTTCAAAAGCTTGGGCGCCCCTGGCAAGCTGGGGCGCCCAACTTTACCAGAGTTAGTTTATTTTTTGCATTTTTCACCTTTGCTTTCGGATTTTTCCTTTCAACTCTCATCGGACCCTCTGTTCAGCCCTTTGAATCTAATGATTGCGAGCTTTGTTTGTCGTGCTGGATAGCTCACTAGAAACCCTGTTGAATTCTGAAGACATCTTGTTATAACCTTGACTGCAAATTCTTCTGTTTGCACCCTTGAAAAGTTGGGCGCCTTTCTTCACCTACGGCGCCCAGTTTCTCTAGACTTAAGTCATTTTTACACCTTTTCTTTAATCTTCTTCTTCGAGTTTCAGATCTTCATCTATACCTTCCACTTTGACTCGAATTTGCAGGAAACTGGATTATCGGATGCTCTGACGGGGATATCCATCGCGAAGCCGACTGAAAACTGAGCAACTTTCATTGGAGACCACAACCCTAATTCACTCATCTGATGCCCTAAAAAGATGAGCGCCTTTCTTCAACAGGGGCGCCCAAACTCAGCAGTGTTAGAAAATTTTCATAACTTTTCAACCTTCTTCCTCGTTCCTCGTGCATGTTTATCGTTTCACCTTCTGCTGGAAGTTTGAATGCTAACATTGACGCCTGGCAGTCAGATGACCTCCATTGATGACCTCGAAACTCCAGATATGCTTCTGAAAAAGCTGAATAGACCCAGTAGGGCAAAACTGATTATTTTAAGATTCTGACTGCACCAGCCTGATACGGACACATTTTGAGCCAATCAAAATCGCTCGACTTCGGACCAACTTTCTATTTTTAGAAAATTTTGCCAGTATCCGTTTCGAAAGAAACCCAGAAAACGTTACTATTTCGAGAAAATTTCTAAAAATAGCAGTTTTCCTAAAATTTAGGGATGAAAAACTGAGATCTAGGTTTTGTAGGTTAAGCTGCTCTTAGCAAACCCAGATCGTCAGAAATTGAAAATTTTGTGTTTTAACCCTTCATGCAAGACATGCACACCCAAATTTTGACCTTTTTGACTGTTTTAACAAGACTTTTACTCATTTCTTCAAAATGTCTAAGCGTAACAAAAATTTTAATTTTGGGGTACAACACTGGTTTCAGATTTGGAGCTTCAAGAACAATTGCTGAGGAGAGCGATTTAGGAAATTTCACGAGTCTTTTGCGAACACGAAATTTCCAAGGTTATGTGATAAATCAGTGACCTAGCTGCCTGCCGGCTTGGTCGATTTTAATCAGAGGCTGAATAATCTTAATTCAAATCAGACTATCGGGAGCTGCTTGGAATTGAAAAAATCAAAGTTGAGTTGGTCTGATGTGGCAAAAAAGACAAAGAATGAGTTTGTAAGGAAGAGTACTGCAAATCTGAACACATCTCAGAAAGGACAAAATGCACAGCAGATAGAGAGACAAATTCCACTACAGACAAAGAGTCAGATCGTAGTCTAAGGAGAAATCACAGGGCCCCTATCATTGAATCAAATATTTATAAGGCATCAAATATTTCTAAGAGGTGTCGTATTTTCTAAGGTTACTGTATGCTTCCGTATTTTTCTTCTGGCCGCCAATACTAAGGAAATCGTGGTGCTCAAGAAAGACAAACACCTGCTGCCATATGTAAAGGAAATTGATTCTTAATGGGAGGGGAACTTCAATAGTCGTCAGCATAAAAGATTGGGCCAAATTGTGGAGGATTGCAGATTCGAATAATTCTCCTAGTTGCCACCCATTGCATATAATATTATTAAAGAGGAGAGTTATTCCACATGCCGTATGAAAGGAGCCAATATTAATATCATTTACCACCAGTGATTTTATTGAAGACGGGAGTGATTGTATTGAAGACCAATATCTTTTCCTATCAGAATTTGTAATTAGAATCTTCCGCCAAAGTGACTGGAGTCCAAACCCATACAAACAACTTGATCAATATCGCTACCAGCATTATTATCTCTTTATATTTGCGTGAGCCTTTGGCAAGGACATGGGATTTCATTGGCATTGCAGCAGCCATCATGAGGAGCATATGGGATGGCTTGAGTAATCTGGGCGCATAAGAGTTCATTCCCAGCATTACACATCACACCTGGAGCCTTTCTTCAGCAGTACAAAGTTTCTGGACATCGCTGGCATCGTATACTTCCAGGTCTTGTTATCATTCTGCCATTGAGTGTTTGTAAGGACATGTTCAAACATTTTACTAGTTTTAATTGATTTAAGTTTGAGTCTACTGTAATTTTCTGAGTATTTTGAGTTAATAAATCAATCTATTAGACTCTCAGAAATCGCTTTCTTAGGGTTGTGAATGAGTATTCTGCTAGAGACTTGAATTTACAACGAGCTGTCTTAAGTCTGGGACTGCTGCACATATTCTACACACTTTGGAACGTCTTATTAATCTGCTATCTCAATATTACTGCCAATACTATGTCTGAGAACACATTGTCAGGACAGTCACATTAGAACTATAGAAAGAAAGTGATACTGTATTTTGTTCCAGACAGTTGCAATATTTGTAAAGTTTATAACCTCTGTGGTTCTTCAAATGCAAATGCTATAAAGTATCTAGTTGCTGTTCGTTTCTGCATATTATCTTTATGCAACATATTGATCACTGCTTGATAAACGTTAGTCTTTCAAACTGAAATTACAAAAAAATTTATCACTTCGGGAAAGGCTTATTACATGCCTATATTTAACATCTAAAAAAGACATATAAAGCAATTCATGACACCATCAAGGTGACCAATTGTGCAAAGAACGCAATTTTTTGATGCTATTTTCGAGTGTTTATTGCCCCTTTCTAAAGGATAAGGATAGGGTTTACTTTAAAGCAACTTTAAAGACATTATTATATTATTGTTTTCCCTTTAAAGCATTTGCAAATAGGCTTATAAACATGGGTTTTAAACACATTCTAAAGTAGAAGGAGAGGAGCTAGTGTCGGATTTACGTTGCAAAGATTGTCATTCAAAGGTTGAAATTAAGTCATCATGTTTGAGCGTAGCAAACAATGGTGAATGTAAAGCTTATCTTACAGAAATTGTTCAGCTGTTATTGTTATTCATTTACTATCAAATTTATGTTTGTAATCCTGCAACTTAAATTGAATTGACTAACACTATTGGGCTTCCCAGTGATGCTCATTGTTCATTAAAGTAATAACTTCGCATATTGTTTCGGCAATTTCTCTTTTGGAACCACATGATCTTTGTCCTTTTAATCATTTCCTATTGATGTAGAATACTGAATTCAATTTAGTCAGTAGTCAACATCGGTTGATGTTATCAAACCAAATTTTTGTTTACAACCAGATACTAATCTCCGCTTTAACCAATAGAAGGTTATACTTGTTCATGTTTGAAGTGTTTACCCTTCTTAATTTGAAAATCTCACTGCAAATCTAGACTGTTGACAATTTCGTGTTGCATCTAGGGAAAAAACACTCAATTAGATATTTACATTTAATGCAAAACCCCCCAATTAAAATCTTGTACAGTGTACATACTTGAAAATTTTGTTAGTTTTAGGTTTAATTAAAGTCTTTGGAAGCACCCCCTTATAATTTCAAGAACAGTTCTACTGTACACATTGTTCCATTTTGTGTTGTCTAGAAAGAGACAGATTCTAATGCTAACACACATGTTTTTTAGAGAGCTAGAAATTACTTTGACATTCAATCCTGCATTTTTAAACCTTGCAGTTCTTAGAGTATGTCAAATTCACCTATGTTAAGGTATTCAAATGTATATATGAGTACTTTGTAATAAGAATACAACCATACGAAAGAAAAATAATAACATTTAGAAAGCCATAGAATAGCATATAAGAAGCTATATTGCTGCAAGGCTAATCCAACAAGAAGTCATGATTTAAAACTCCATATAAAAACCTATATATAAAGACGAAATGGTACACCGCTGTATAGTAGCAATGATTTAACATGAACATTCCAAGAATCTAATTATATCAATTATCATGCATATCCTTAATGATCTACATACCACGGCAATAAGTTTGAATAGTAATGACAGCCTCGCATGTTCTAATGAACTCTTTGCGTGCAATGAAGGCACGCACAAAACGTTGAATAACTTTTGCTGCATTATTTAGAGCATGTGCTCTTCGGACATCCAAATCCACTATCTGCCCAGCCCTAAGGAAAACCTTTGTTTTTCCTAACTGCAAATATAACAAAATGTTTCTTCAGAGAATCATATAATTGGCTAACCATTACACACAAAAGCAAAACAAAACCGCATATACAAATTTGTCATGTGTGAACAATGCACTTATCGACATCCGTATGCATGTATGTACACATTTGGGTATGCAAGGCTAATTCTCTTATATTTAAAGACACACATGCTCCCTCCTAAGATTTTCTAACATAATAATTGCTGATGTTGGCACCTACTATAAACAACAAAGTTTTTCAAATATCATGATTGAGAAGTAAAGGATTACTTGGAAATTATGAAGATTCAACTTTTGCAGCAACTTTTCAGCAGCATTTTTCTCATCATAGCTACAGGTGAAAACAAAAAATACAAATAATCACAGCAAGTATTGAAAATTACATTAAAAGTGGTTAGGCGTTGATTCATAGAAAAACACTCAATAACCATAATTAGCCCTTAACCTAGCCACATCCTTATTTTGTTTCATCACAAATATTAATAGATCTTCAAATTCAATCAGTTTAGACAATGCACACAATTTCAAACCCCATTCAAAATTCATAGTCAGCTAGTCCTGTATAACCAACTAGAAACCTTGGCAAGGAACCTAAAATAAAGCCTTCAATAAAATTCATACTTTCTATTAATAATCTCAGGTGCAAGAAGTCCAAAGCGATCTAAAAACTCGTCATATGTACATCGTGTTGGATAACCTGCACAGCTTATCCGCACTGCTTCGAGAACACCCTGAAATTGAAAGATATATCTCATGTCATCTTAGCATTCAATGTGAAACCAATACAAGTCTGTATTTACTAAGTTCCCAAAAAAAAATTCCTTTTTGTAAAATGTAGAATGAAATGAAACATACCATAAATGCACTAACAAGCATAATGCAAAAATAAATACCTTAGAATGAAGAAATTCAAATGCAAAATATTGGCCACAATAAGAGAAGAAACCTAAGGCACATCACTTACATCTGAAACTAAATACAAATGTATGGGAATTTATGCAAAGAAAATTCAAACCAGATTAAACTGACCCCACAGCGAAGCTGATGTAGAACACTTTGATTTTCGAAATTCCCTGGCTTGTTATCTGCATTAGGCTTTACACAACGTATAAAATGTGGTTCTGTGTAGTTAAGTGTCTCCAGCAGAGCTTGCAGTTGTTGCTAATAAAATTAAACCAATGACCATAGTTAACTAGATAAAAAGAAAAGACATAACTCAATCATGGAAAAAATAATACAAGAAATAGACAAGTGGTAAAACTTTATTCCCCATTTCATGCATAGCTGCAAACTTCAATGTTTATGAAAATACTGAATCAATGTGGAAAGAGCAAAACTCAATTAACTATAAAAGAAAAACAACTAAGAATACAAAGAATTTTTATTCTCTAAAATGCAGTTGAATTTTGGAAGGAAATTTGAAACAAAGTTTGAATTCAATTTTTTGCTCTAAACAAAACTAGAGCCAAGAAAGAGCATGAAACAAGTGATCTAAGCACCAAATCACAACAGAGTAATCATAGAAATTAGTTTAATTATATTATGAGTCCATTAAATCCCTTTGTCTGTTTTAATAAGAAGAATTTCACCAATAGCAAATCCGTTTACTAGGTTTTTTAACTTCCTCTAATAGAAAAATTTCAAAAACAAGGAACCACATATGAATAAATAAAACGACCCAAAAGTAAATAACAATGCAGGTGAAGTAGACATGATATTTCCATAGTCCATTTGTTTAGTCTAGAGTGCTTCTAGATTCAACAATGTGTAGTTTTGCCTTGACGTCTCAGATCACACTCGATAATCCATCATCAAAAAGAGGAGACTAAAGATATGGTTTGCAAACAAAAACTTTAAAAGAAAGAGAGGTGACAAGAGGACTATAAACCAAGGGACAAGAGAGCAGAAGAAAAGAGAAAATACAAGAACGAAGCATAGATAATTTAATCAAAAATTGAATCAAATGTACAAAATAATACATTAGTGAATGCATATAGATATGAAAAAAAGAATGCCTAGATGTAAACATAATATTATATAAACATTAATATAAATAGGTCAATATATAAAATTGATATATTGATATGTCTAAATACAATCATAAATATGTAAATAAATGGTGGAATTGGAAAAATCATATAGCAAGATAAGGACTATATCACAATTGCGGTAAATGTAAAGAGTAAATTATTTTTATAATTGTTAAAAAAAAATCATAATGAAAGTTCTATCACTATTGATTATTGATATGTGATAAAGTTCTATACTGGAGTGCATAAAATAAAAATATAGATAAGAGACAAAATATTGAAGACAAAATGCAATCATAATAATAAATAAGTCAATGGGGTTGACCCAACAGTGCAACGGTTGAGTTGCAAGGGCAGCAGTTGGGCTGTCTAAGGTTCGAATCCCACAGTGGAGAGTGGGAATGCCGCAGGGAGATAGTGGCAGCGGGGTCAACAAAGGAAGTAGCGACAGTGGATATGGTGGTGGCGGTTCAGATGGCGGGGATAATGTGGCCTCACTGGTTCATAGCTCCAGTCAAGCATTCAGGGTGCTGCCCCTTAGCAGTGATTTACCAAACAAAAAAAAATAATATATAAGTCAATACATGTAGATAATGAATAATAATAAATATAACAACATTGATCTATGAAGAAGGATATAAAGCTATACACGTTCATGTATAAATGAAGGATATAGAATCGGGAAATAAATATCCACCATTAATATATTAGTCTAGGATACGCAATAAGGATGAGAAATGCAATTATAAAATGTAATGTCCCCTTTTTCAAACTGAGTTGAATCGGAGTACCTAAAGCCTATCTTTATTCCCCGTAGGTTGAAAGGAAACTTTAGAACGGCATAATATAATATTAATTTATTAAGTTGTCCAAAAGCACCTAAGTTATACCACTGGAAAATGACACTTTATTTATTATTATTAAGTTCAGCCAAAAAGCAAATAAAAATATTGGAAAGGTAATTCATTCTATCAATGCAAAATTTCCAAAAATCTTTGTGCAAAGCTTTGGTACAGCAATTTTTCTTGAGGACGGAAACCCTCTTAGATCTCCAAGAATCGGAAGGCAACAATCTTCTGATTTCTTACAAGTTGGCTTCATTCAATGGTCAAATTTGAACTTCAGTGGAATTTACAGCTTTCAGGCAGATCAAAAAATTCAAAAAAACATATATATTTATATTTTATTCATTGTTGCAGCCAGTGTGTGTTGAAATAAATCAGGGTACAGAAGTATATTAATATTCAGGTAGGCCATCCACCCTTGTGGCTGGCCGTACCAATAAAAGAGCAGAAATCAATTTTACTTTTTTTTGGTAAAGATAATGCTGTTGACATGCCAGATTGGGGAGGTGTAATCATTGTTTTGATCATCCTAGAGCAGCCATCCAAAAATTTAAATATAGAAGGGTCCTAACTGCATCACAGCTGTTTGTGAAGGGGAACGTAAAAATTCAAGGGAATCAAGAAGGGAATGATTAGCCGCCAGCTGTTAGGGAGCAAAAAAGACAAAAATTAAAAGTAATCACCCCTTTTCCAAAGGCAGCATGAAAACAAAAAGGTATGACCAGTGGTAATCTGCTGCTGTTCCATTTTAAAGTTGACATGGAGTGCCGAATTGCCAACAAAAACAAACAAAAAGAGAAGATTCCTTGGGGACCCACCGCCACTACAAAGGCCAGCGCAAGAGTTGAAAGGGTGGTGAGAATAGAAGGTTTCAACAGTTTCTTGTTGTGTTTTTTTTAAGGGAAGCGCAGTATCTCATCCATGTCATACCTGCAATTAAAGTTCACATCAGGTTCTTTGATTATTTAATATTATTTAAAATTCAACTGATTATTTCATTGCTAAGTCATGAAAATTGTGATTTGAAATTTTTATTTAACAAGAATGATATCCTGCCATCATTTATTCGTTTAAGAATTGCATCTGAATAACCCAGTACCCACAAATAATAAAAATAATTGCCGGAAAACCAAATTATTTTTGGGAATTACTGGAAAAATTCAGAAAGGAATATTTCATAAAATGACATAAATGCCAATAAGCAATGCTATAATAATATTGTGTAATTAAGTAAAATATTGATCTATATAGATAAATAAAATGATAAAAGATCGGGGCCAATTATTGGTGGAAGTTAGAAGACACATACAAGAAGAACTGTTTAAATACCATGATAATATAATAGAGTAAAAAGGAGAAGAAAGATAAGAGTCTCAAATGATTTTCTACTGCTTTTTCAATCCAATGGACAGAGACCATGAATAGTCTAGCCTCACTTGCTATGAAAATTTACCTTGAATCGTGTAGCAACAGAAGAAAATCTGTAGGTAGATTTTGAACAATGCTCAGGCAAAGAAGGAAAAAGGCTAGCAACAAAAGTGCACTTTGAAGATGACAACAAATTATTGTGCTCTACGATAATGTAGTCTCTGTTTTTCTCTAGGAAAAGATCCGTCTGATATGTCACCTGAACATTCAGAAATGGAAAATATTCTTTACACAAGACAAAATATCATCAATATATAAAAGGAACCATGATAAACACAATAAGGAATACTCAGACTTGAAAACTTGCAAACCCAACAATAAAGCTCAGCATACCTCACCAGCATAATGAGAAATTGTAAAATCTGTCTGTGCTAGCTTTGGCTTCTTGAATCGGTGATTATTCCCAAAGTTCTGAAAAAGCTTGGTCGCAAATGTCTCACTGGTAGATTTTGGGAACATGCTGAACCATTGAAGTAGAAAAAGATCAAATGAAAAACTGGTTCCTAGTTACAGCCAAAGATAAAACATAAACTATAGATACTTGCTATGTCCGAGGCATAGGATAAGACACTAGAGAAACTATTTTTTGAAGAGCACCACTAATAATGAACAGGTCAGCAGTCTAATCAATTTAACTTCACAGAAATTAAAAACCTCTTGTCATCAATGAGAATTACAGAGATGACTGAGTACACACAGTTTTAAAAAATAATCAAGTTTTGAATTTAGATCCATTCATGATATGTCTTTCAAGATAACATATCATGTCTCATAAGACTCTACACTCTTGCTGCCAATAAAAATTATGGAATCTTGTCTGCAAGTCAACATAATTTTAAATAGTAGACATACTATTGCTGTCAATAACAATTATGGTATTTTTTTAACAATTCATCATAATTTTAAATAAGAAACAAATTAAACACATCTTGCCACGAACAACAATTACAGAGTTTACATGACAAGATACACTATCCTCAAAGGTGTATGAAGAATGCATTCAAACCCAATTACACAATTTCAAATGAAATAATATTTGAAACCACACTACAAGACATTGAACTTACCATGATTCATCTAATAGTGCAATAATTCCAATAGGTTTCTGCAAGTCACATTTAGAGGAAAATGTAAGAAGAATGCACAAACCAAATAGATAAGGGAAGAAACTCTGCTCCAAATAAAACAAAAGAAACATGAACAATTATGTGGAAAAAAAATGCACTCAGTAACATGACTGTCAACAGATTAAACAGAGTTAAAACTAATTACCCACTTGAAGTTTCGACAGTGCATACCATTTGGAAGTAATCTTTTGGATAATCTGTAAACATACATAATGATTGAAGCAATGTTCTGAAGCTGCTGTGCAACTTTAGTTTTGTGGATATACTTCATGTTGTCTACATATTTGGAGACTTATTTGGGGACTAATGTGCTTGGGACCGATAGATGTTACATATTCAGGTGTCTGCATTTCAGTTATTGAAAGCTTCTACAAGCCAATTTAATTTAAAGGTTTCTACAATCTTATACTGTGAACTGTGAACTATATAACATGGTTAAAAGAATAAATTACGTAAAAAGATAAAAAATTATAAGAACAAAAATTTGAAGTCCTTATTTTATAAACTGAGTAGATGCCGAGTAAGGTTAGCAAAACAATATACAAGAGCTCAGAACTGACCAAGTTTACAAAAAGGAACATCAGTATTAGACCATTCATATAGCCGACTAACATTGATTATGGAAAGACAGCATAGGGGAGTGTTCAAATAGCAGCAAACAACTAATAACAAGGCCCGAAAGCATCAGCATCAATTTTTATACCATCGTCATCTCTTAGAATTGCCCTTGAAACAGAGTTTACAGACCTTACAGGATGTTTAAAGAGACATCAGAAGCTTTCTCCCTGATGCATCTGCTGATTCCAGACAGCAGTGCTGGAGACCATTGTTTCTCTTTCTATAGTTTGTTGCACGATTTCAGTAAGTGGACGCCTTTTGCTTTCTAGTGATTAAGCATGCAGTCAAATGCATCTCATCTGCTTTAAAGCATTTTGAAATTCAGTCAGGCGGCAGAGACAGTCTACAAGCTTGTCATTGCTTTATCGGAACCGCTGAATGCAATCAGTCTAGTCATGTAAGAAGTTAATAAGCAATTTCATCGGCTCAGTTGAATTTCTGTGTCAGTTCTCTGAGCCTCTGTCCTATTAGAAAACTCAAGGATGGTGACATTTGTATTTGAGAGAACAAGCTGAAGGTTGGCTTTGGACAAATCAATCAAATGAGAGTTTTGCATAAATATGCAGCATTGTTCAAGGAATTTGCAGTGTGGTATGACTTTGCATTGGTGGGGTTGGGAGGTGATGTTTTTGGGTCCTACACTCTGTGTTAAGACAAGAACAACCAATTTCATGAATTACCATGGAGAATTGTCTCTAGAAAAAGCTGACAATCAAATGAGGGTTCATTTGAGGGGCAGGGAAGTTCTCTCAAAGTTGGTGGTCAGATTTTTACTTTAGAATGAATCCCTTGGAGATAGAACTTGAGTAGACGTACTGTACTAACCTTCGCTTCTGAAAAAATTAAATGGATAAATGTTGTGCTGTAGTGAAGAGAAGCTCCTACCTACGCAGAAAATGTCTTTGTGGAAATATATTTCGATTGCCCTTCTGTTTTACATCAAAGTAAAATTCCTTTTCATTCCTATCTATTACTGTCCCTTATGTTCTGTTTATTACTAACCTGGGATGATAATAGCTTTGCAGGGTTCTGACAAAAAGAAAAGGCATCTTAATGGTTGAATCTTAACCAAGTAATCAAATAGGGAACTGCACTGCAGCATATTGGAAAAAAATCTAATTGCATTGCTTAGATATAAAAAAAATTGCATTGCTTAGCTATTAATTACATTGCATGGATATAGCTAGATTAAATTGTTCAGATACTTTTCATAAAAAGTTTTTTTAATTTAATTTAGGTGTGAATGCATCCAGAATGTGCAGTGATCCCATTGACATCTTCGTGTATGCCCAGGTAGCCTTGAACAAATGTACAATAAATTGAAGACTCTCAAGCATAGGACAAGAGGCTTGCAGATCAAATATATTTGGAAAATGAACCAGATGTTTTAAGCACACCCCATCAGCCCCCATTCTCCCCTCCCCCTCACTCTCTGTTTCATACACATTCTCGTGTCCCAAAAATAACAGAAACAATAGAAAGCCCCATCTAAGCTTTGAGATGTCTTCTTGAGTTAGAAAATCCTTATAACTCTATAGAATGCAGTAGAAGTCAGTTGAGAAGATAATTCGGTATTTTCTATTCTCACTTGTACTCTGAACTACCATTCACCCACTATCGTCTTTCACAGACATTAGTAAAAGTTTTATACTTTCTGCCTTTCTTTGTTCCTTTCTCTCCAAACAAATCACAAAATCATTTCCCTATGCTCCCCTCTGTACTATTATATTAGCATGCACATATATGATGAAGAAGAATCTGCATGATACTTATTCTATTTTCCTTTGTTATTTATTTTCTGGTTATCTCAAAGTCTGTGACTCTGTATCATGAAGAATTTGGAAAATGAAGATATTCAATTTTCAAAGATGGTTATTAACTGTGAATTCGACATTGAACTATAGAAGACAAAACTCAAAACTGACCTCAAATATAAGCAAACCTATCAATTCAGACCTTCACATTTTTCCTTTAACTACCACAGCCTCTATATCTAACAAAATGCAAAACACAATTAATGTTTCTACTTTTCACTTTCATAACTTCTCATGGAACAGAATGATTTACCTTTTCGATTAAATCCAAAACATCTTGGTTATCTATGAACTCTATATAGCTCCAATTGATTTCTTCTTTGCTATAATCATCTTGCTCCATCTTGAACACATGCTGAGCCAAGAACATGTCATCAGATATTCTCAACTCAGGCCACAACAAGTCAGTTTGCAAGAAAACGCGACACTTACAAGTTGGTCAAAGCTACCACATACCTGATTGAAATGCTGTTGAAGTTTCTCATTAGCAAGGTTGATACAAAATTGCTCAAAGCTGACAACATATAAAGTATATTAACAACTAAGGTCATTCAATAAAGCATAAGATCACATATCACGAAGGTAATATTCTTTGTCATCTTTATGTTCCTGAAAATAATCTTTTGCTAGAAGTGAATTTGAAAATTCAGTTCTTTTACTTCACAAATATCACTTTGAAAATAAAAGCGTAAGCATTTTTTTTCACTTATCTTAGACATTAAGCCCTTTCAATAATAATTGTTGTTTCATAACAGAAGCATCTTAAACACCAATTACAACATGAGCAACTTGTACCATCACCACAAATATGAGGAGCACAAAAGCAAAACAATTGTTAAGACAGCATCTGAAAATAAATGGAGGTAAAACAAAATTGGCTAAATGGAATGCAAGGATATTTAAAAGGAAATACACACATAGGTGGCAGCACATACATAATGCGGCTATTGCAGATCTGATAAAAGAAGAGAAAAACGAAAATTCACTAGGACACCCAAAAAGAGAAGAAATCCCATTATATAATTATACATTAGGAAAGAAAGCTTTGCAAAAGAAAAAGTGGAAAGAGGATTTGTGAAAGCTAAATGAAAAACAAGCTGAGAAGGTCACAAAAGGAAGAATGGAGGCAAGAGACAGTAAATGAACCATAACTAAGAGAAATGAAATGGTAATAAAGAGCTTCAAGAATTTTTAAAGCATGGAAGGTTTCTGCCTCTCTGCAGAGCCCAACGGGATTCCAATGTCTCCCTGGCTTGGTAAAGGAGGATGCAATAAATAATGGAAATGTTTTTAGGCCTACCACTCAAACATCGTCAAAACTCAGTTTAATAAGTTTCTGTGGCATGTAACACATATTAGACAAAATGGTTTCTGTTTAGTTCCACGGTACTTCCACCATTTTCCTAGAACAAACATCATACACACTATCTTCAAACCAAAATATCTTGCATACCATAAGAAGCCAAAAAAACACTCAGAATGCATTAGACAAGGTCTTTGAATCTTTATCTACCCAAGCAGTGACCTGTAAAGTTTACAGAAGAACACAGATAAGTCTTATAACTTATAATGTAAATCCTTATCTAACTAAATACAGTGAGCCTTCGGTACTAAAAAAGATGTCAAGTCTTCTTATCACTTCATAGCATATTGACATTTTATTTGAAAATCAAATAGATGAGTATATTCCAACATAAAAAAGCGAGAGGGCAATTAAAGAAAATAATTCTTAGCTCACTTTTTTAAATGTTTTTTTATGAAACATATTTGTTTATTATGTACTAAATGATGTAAGCCATCTTTGGATGCCCTGACACCCTTAAAATTTAATTACATGGGACATCCATCTTTTCAAGGATATTCCAGGGGCGCCCCAATATTGCCAAAGGGGGGTGCTGAACAGGGGTCCCATGCCTGTGTCCTCCACAAGATCTCACCCAAACCACATACAATACATCCCCATTGAATGTTGCACAATTCTTACCAAGAAATGCAGAGAAAGGAGAAAAAGAAGAAGAGCAGATTACAGTAAAACATTGAAAGAAATAACAATGACAAAAGAGATCCCACAACTAGCAATTGAGGACCAATTGATAGAATAAGAGGTAAAATTTCTGAACATCAAAGCATTGATTAGAAAGTTGGTTATTTGCCTACTGTGTAACAATTGTGTATATGAATACAGAAAAAGAAGGTAGAATAGTAGAACAAAGATTCGTCACAAAGGCTTGTTCCTTGCCATCCTTGACAAATTGTGTATAGATAGGTCATTGGACTTACCATATAAAGCCCTAGTTTATGAAGAATGCAAAATTAAATTTAAGGCCCTCGATTACAAATTCAATCCAGTTAAATTGACAAAATCACAAATGGGGTAAGATTATCTATTGATTACAAATTCAATCCAGTTAAATTGACAGAATCACATATGGGGTACAATTATATATTGATTACAGAGTGAACCGTGCAATAAGAATATTAAAAATAAACTGTTTAAATCCGATTAAACCAAAAATATATCAATAAAACATGGGCATGCATATACAAAATCAGATAATCATACGAGCACCACATTTATGTAGAGAAAACCTTGCTGGAAAAAACTCCACCACCAAAGAGACCCAAGCTTGTATTAATCTCTATAAAAAGGTACATCAACAAATTCCAATTATCCCTCCCACTGACATGAACCAACAGCATAATAGTACCTACAAAAGAACCTTACAAACCACTGTCCCATACCTCCATTATATAAAAAAATTTGAAACAAGCAACCACCAATTGGCTTCCTCCTTCAATCCGGGTGTTGGATTTTCCCTCTTTCCCCAATTGCATTTTCGAGAACTTTTCCTCGTCTTGGGAGTTGGGAAAACTCCCTTGCAAGATCTCTTGGCAACATTAATTCCTTTTTGCCAAAAATATCCCCATACAATTCAACTCCACTACTCCTCCTAGGCGCCCACCACCATATCCACCATTCAATGCATGATTTTCAAATTGTAAAAGAGGAGTTACACATCCCAGGAATAGCTCCCTAAAGCTTGGGTGTGGGATTTTGTAACTCCTAGATTGTTACTAATTTTCCACCTCCAGCCACTCCAATTTGAATTTGGAATCAAATTCAAATTCACCTATTAGTTTTTTAATTTCAGACATTTTAAAATAAATGAAATTCTTGCCTGCAAGACACCACCAATCAAACCAAAACAAAAAAAAATCAAAAGGAAAAAATTAAAAATATTAAAGGTGTGCACGATTGCTCGTGCACCCAGATGCTCCTACATCACATACCCTGATTTGAAATGATGTATCTGTCCTCATTCCCGTTCTTATAAACCTATGTCTCCAGGTAACTGTTGATATATAGCTAAGGTAGTGTTGACGAGTGTTTTATGACCGCACCAACACAGAATAAAGTTTCCAACGGTCACTCTATCCTCTCTTGATCAAAATCTCCTGCATGCTAAGATTGCGAAAGATCATGCATTCAACTACAAGGTTCCTTTTATGCAGTGGATGTAGACTCAGTTGGCTTGATGTGATTTGTTGGTATTTCAAGGGGACTTACACAATTGTTCGCTCAAGAGAAAGGGGTTTTCTAGATTTGGAGGATTTATCAATGGAGCTCAGATTTCCTAAACTAACCAGAAAGTGCGGAATTTGAATGGCTGCAGGGATTAGAAATGCTACGGTCTACTCTAGGCGCGGGACGTGGAGATAAAATTTCACAAGCCTCAACCAAGCTTTGCTTTGCCTCACCTCGGATAGCTTCCACAAAACTAGTGCAATCTTCAAAGGAGTAACTAGAGGTATTCAAATCATGATTCAACATGAAGACACCATCACAACGATGCATATCAGCATGCAAATCATAATCGAAGTTAGGTTCGCAATATTCCAATTGACCACACAAGGCGAACCCACCATCAGTGAGTTTGCTAGTGGTATGGATCAATGAAGCTCGCTTAATTCAACCACCACATTCCACAACTATCTACGTGCATGAATTAAAATTTACTCTACTCTAAGTTCTACTTGAATCGGAAGGACAAAGAAATCTTGCTAGCTACCCACAATAAAAGATGAAACCACAAGCAATGATAACTCTTTTTATTATAGGAGTGTTCACAACAATCTCTTACAAAGCATTCAATTGAAAACTTTCCTTCCTCTTCCTATCTATCAATCTATGCTATGCTAGCAATCTCTCTCTATTCCTCCTCTATCTCCTGTTCTATGATCTTTGCTATCCTATATGATACAAATGAGGGGGGATGCCCCTTTTATAGTTGGCCAATTCCAACAGACGGCTCAGATTCAAATACAATGAAGGGCCCAGATTGAGCCACATAAGCCCTAGTCAAGATTCTACCTTAAAAACCGCCAGAAAGTGAAGTGGGGGTAATAAATGAGCACAAAATGCCCACTCCCTCCCTTTGACCATTATGAGCATTTAATGCCCACCATCTTCCAGAAGATTCTCGTTCAAAAACGTGTTCCCACTGTTCTTCTCCTTCGCTGCAAACTCTATGAATCTGGTCAATATTGCCTCAAACTCCTGAACTAAAATGGGTGGAACGTGGTTGAGCTAGAATTCAAGCACTGTGACTGCCTGTCCCTACCGAACACAAGATTTTCTCCAAGCTTCCGCACAATCATTCTTCGCTCCGACCTATAGCAGTTGGCGCACTCCATGATCAACTCCGGACATTGGATTGCAGGTGGAAAACTAGCAGCAGCATAAAGTCCACGCTTCATAATTTGATGCGCCGTGATAGATGGAAGATGGTCCCCTATCCCATGCATTTGACTTCTGAGTGCTCCAAGGTTGAATGAACCGAGGTTTGTATCACTCAACTCTCCCAACTTTGAAGTAAACTTTGACTCAGGAAGAAATGTCTTGCTCAGCTTCTTTATCACTGCCTGCCTGGATGTGTTGGCTTTGCTCAATTCAGCATTTGCAACCTTGCCTGCAACCTTGTTCACCCTTGCAACATCTCCTCTACCTGCTTCAGCCATCCTGCAAAATAAAAGACAAGCATTAAAATTTAGACTTAGAAAATAAATTACTTCGTGATGGCCAAAATATGGAGTCAACTTCAAAAAGAAGAGCCTTTAGCATTAAAATTTCTAACTCCAAACCTCAATATACTTTCAGCAATATAACCTCTGGCACTTAGAAAAATTCACCCAAGCCTTTTGATTTCAGCAACTTCACCTCAACACTTTTCTTCTCACTCTCAGAGCCACAATTTCGCACGTGCAAATGGTGAGGAGAAATGAATAACTTCGTGGCTTAAATAAATGTGTGGGAGTTTATTTTAGCAAGTTCATTCAATTTCCTCTCCCACTACTTGGCAATTTTCTAACTTTGGCGAAGTGATGGGCGAGTTGTCACCCAAACGGGCCCTAGTCATCATAGAATTTTCCATAGTTGAAGATTTTTTCCCATGCAAAATTCAAATTTTCCCTTTTTAAACTACCTGTAACACCTTGTTATCTCAAATATTTATGGGAAAATATTTCACTTGCTTTAAATTTCTCCAAATATTTCCCCCTTTACATTGGCGTACTTCATCATATCTAGGCGCATTCACATCTCTTTCTGCCTTAGAGAATTTTGCCCCTTGATGTCCTTTCCTTGGGCGCATATGACAGGTGTCAGTTAAATTTCCTATGCCTTAGAAAATTTCCTCATCTTTATTTTCTCTTGGGGGGCATTTTCTATCTAGTGCTTCCATGTTGGGCACATTTCATTGGGTCCTCTTCAAGGGCGCATTTACTGCCTTGTGTATTTGATTTCTTATGCCTTAGGAACATTTCACACCTTCTCTTTTGGAGCGCATTTTACCCTTGGCAATCTCATCTTCTATTCATCTCAGGGCGCATTTGGAGGCTTGTGTGTGGGGCGCATTTAAGGGGTCTACTTTTATTTAAGCAAATTTTCTATCCCACACATTCTCTTCCTTAGGCGCATTTCATAAGGTCTTCTTCACCTTGAGGGCATACTTTGACCTCTCCATGTTCGGCGTATTCAAGGGGGCCTACTTTTATTTTCCATCACTTAGAAAAAGAAAATTTTGTATCTCCACTTGCTTCTTAGGCGCATTTGAGGTATCTTAATTAGGGCGCATTTCATAGGGTCCTCTTCAAGGGCGCATTTACTAGGGGGAGCTTTTATTTTCTATGCCTTAGAAACTTTTCTCATGCCACCTTACCCTTCCTTGGGCACATTTTACCCCTTGTTCTTCAAATTTCCAGCCTTAGAAAATTTTCATGCCTTCTTATTTCTCCTAGGGCACATATGATGGTTGAAGTTTCATTTTCTTACATATTAGAAAATTTATCATTCCTAGTAGGGTGCATTTCACCTCTTGTGCTAGGGCGCATATTGAGGGGTCCTCCTTCATTTCCCTCGACTTAGACAATTTTCAAACTTCCTCTCTATGATGGGCGCATTTTGTAGGGTCTTGCTTGAGTTCAAGGTGCATTTAGAGGGTGTTACTCTTGTTTTCCATGCCTTAGGCGTTTTATCATTCAGTCACCTTGGGCGCAATTGGAGGCTTCAAGTTTGCACTTTGGGCGCATATAAGAGGTGGAGGTTTCATTTCTCATGCCTTAGAAAATTTTGTGTCCAACTCCTCCCATGATGGGCGCATTTTCACCCTCGTGCTTTGATTTTCATGCCTTAGAACAATTTTTTACCTCCTCAAGGGTGCATTTAGGGGTGGTGACTTCACTTAGACAAATTTTCTTAAGTTTCTTCCTTTTAGGGCGCACTTGGAGGCTTGAGCTTTCATCTTCATGACTTAGAAAGATTTTGCCCCTCTTATGTCATCATGGGCGCATTTAAGACCTTGTGTGCTTCATGTTCATGACTTAGGCAAATTTCACCCTAGCTTACCCTCGTTTTCTATTTTTAGCAGTTTCTAAAGTCTTCGTGATTCTTGTTGATTTTCAACTTCTCAAGGCTTGATTTTCGCTCACCCTGACCCTCATGACGTGACTGACCTGCTCACACAAGCCTTTTGCATGCACCTACTATTTTAGGCCCTGTTCTGGAAGTGACTTACTAAAAATAGTAAGTGTGCAGAATGCGCTCAAATTTTACCAATAGATTCCTCGAAGAATGCTGATCGCAATGAGATACATTGGTTTTCAAAGATTCTCGCGTTTTGCCCTTCATTTTAGGCACAGAAGTAGGAAACCCTAATTTTGCTGCATGCGCTTCTATAGACCTCCATTTGATGCCGTTCTCGTTGCATGTTGCTCTGTTCTGAAAGCTGAAGTGTTGGAGTTGCTCCGATGACACCATGCCTGCCAAAGATGGACTTGCTAAAAATAGAACTACCAAAAATAGAAAGTTGTCAAAATTTGCTCAAATTTTGCATGCAAGCCCTTTGGAAGGGTTTAAACTCAGTGATATGATCAAAATTTCCAAAACCCTAGGAAAAACCCTAAACTGGAGCACCTGCTAAAAATAGTAATTTCTCATAATTGACTCAAAAATTTGCAGGCTCAAAGGGCTTAAAACATGGTGTAGCAGTCAAAATTTCTGAAGTTTTGAGAAAAAGGTCCCAAATAGAGTACTTACTAAAAATAGTAAGTTGTCGGAATTCAGTGAAATTTTAATGGGAGCCTGCCCGAAGCCCCCAGATTGCAATGCCAAGCTCAGATTCAATTTGCCAACTCAAACTAGCCTGAAGAATGAAAACCCTAATTTGTCAAGACACACTTCAAACTTAGCCAACACTCCATATTAGGCCAAAAGATGGGTACATCCCCGGAAAGACAGAAGGAACCGAGAGAGACTGCTGCAGAACGACCCAAAACCAAAGCCAAAAGACCCGAACAGGACAAAAAATTTAGGGGGTCCCCATTTTGAATGGGGTGATGTGTGAAAAGGTCACAACAGGTAGTATGAGGGTTCGTAAACATATTTTACTTCATTAACTTGCTCCCATTATGTGTCCAGCATCTGTCAAGAGATTACCTCAATAGTCTACAAGTATAATACAACTCACAATAGCAGGCCTTCTAAGATATAAATATCTAAAGACCTTGGTAGTATTTCATCATTTCCTCTCGTCTTTCTAATCTTTGCATCCTCAAAAAAACACCATAATTACTAATCTATCAAAGAACGAAGAAAAGACATTCCTACAAGAAAACATATTTATGAATAAAAGAATAAGCTTTAGAACTAATATTAGAGACCTAATATGTAGCACAAACCTATTGTTCTGAAAACTTTCAAAGCCATAGATGTCCAAGACTCCTATTTGAGTTTTCGAATCAGGATCTTGTCCGATAGATTTGTTGATTTTATCCACCAACCTGCAACAAAGCAAAACAGTTGACAACATATAAAATTTGGCATTTTCAGCTTAATCTTTGCAATGTTTACCACAAGAACTTATAAGTAACATAATTTCTGACCAATCAAATAAATGAGAATAAACTGTCTTTGCCAAAGCATCTCGATTGGCTGCAGCCACATGAGGCTCAAGACTTTTTACTATATTTCCATCATGAGTCACAATAACACGTTTGCATAGTACATCTTGCAGTGCTTCAACATCACACCTGAAAGCATTTGAAATCAGGATCGTCATTTTTTGACAATGAAAACTCTGACTACAACATCAAATTTCAGCCAATGCATTCAAAACATGTTCTGCTAAATATATTCATGATTCAACAATAATAGAAAAGGCTAATGTATTTTATTCAAATTTTATTTATCCTCTTAATTTGTTAAGGAGGGAAGCAAAAAACAGCGTGATTATAAAACAAAATCACCCCTACATGTTATGAAGACTCAAAGACCCTGTCTCATCGCTGATGCCACAGGAAATATAATTAATCCTCCCTAAATAGATTGGCACCAAGTTATTGGCAATAACTTGCCCAAAAAATTACAATCCCAATTGTAAAAATTGGCAAAAACACATCCACACTGGAATATATCATTTTGCTAAAAAATCATCATTTTTCAAAATCTATTTTTTTCAAGCACCCACTTCAAAGCATTTCACAGGAGCTTGCAAGCATTTCAGAGTGAATGTTGACCAATATTATTGACTTTATCAGCTCTGATTCAGCCGCAACTGACAATCATGCAACACATTTCCAGTTTTTTGTGTTGTGCCTACATTCTAAATTTCTATTACCATGGTTTAGATATTCACTACTTTATTTCTAAATTTAAGTTAGTTTTGTGGTAGCTATTAGCATTTTATTTGAATTTTTTCTGTTTTTCCTATTTTGCTAGGTTTTAATTCCATTTTTTTCGATATAAAACAGCATCCACAAGTAGGAAAGGTGGCGGAAAGCCTAAGAACCTTAATTGGAAACATGGCATATTAGGTATAAAGTAGAAGAGGTAATCTACAACTTTTGAAGGTTGAGTATGAGAGGATGAATAAATTGCCTCGAATATCACCTTGCATGGAACATTTACTGATATGTTGTGGCATGTACAAATTCATCTCAGGAGGTTGAATGAGAGGTGAAAGCTCTCCTTGCAAGTTATGATCAAAAGAAATCAACTAAAATGAGGACAAAAAAGGCATTGACACGTAACATGGGTTTCACAAGGTTAGAAAGAGATATAGGGGCCTCTTCTTCTTCCATTGACAAGTATCATGGATAGTTAGTCGCCAATTGCTATCTGAGGTTCCAGATCCCACTTTGAAAGTTATTAAGGAAAACATACCAATTTGTATTATACACTTGCTAACCATTCAATTTTATTTTTGTTAGGATAACGGCAGCATGTATTATCAGTCCTGAATGATGATTCTGGGAAGAAATACAATGCTGATTTTGTGTCTGAATTTTCACTTCTATGTTTGTTGTAATCAGAAGCTTTCAGGGTTCAATGAATTATCCCTTATTAGGAAAAATTTTGCCTACATATTATTGAGAATAAGCTTTCATTCTATAAATAAAAAAAGAAACTATTTTCCAAGCAAAAAGAACAGTTAAAAAAGGCCACAAAAACGTTTTACAGGCAATCACCAATTCTATTCTCATGTTAATCAAAAGCAATGTTTACATTAATAATTCTGCTGCAGTTTGAAGGTGAAACGCAGATTTCTGGTCCTTTAGAATGGACGAATCATGTTCTTCCCCTGGAACAAACTCAATGTTTCCCAAATGCAAGATTCCTGCGAGAACCCGAAAAATTGATTCCTGCTCCGCCATCAAAAACAACAAAAAAATTCAAACAATGGAACAGTTCAACTTGCTTTTAAATTAGCTTCCTCGTACAAAAATGCCATATTAAATTCTTGCAATTCACCATAGTCTAGAAATATATGCATACCTGTTCTTCAAGATTTATGCCTACTATATGCATGGCCCTTCTTGTATTATTATATTCTTGGGCATTGCTAACACCAACTAAGTCATACGTGTTGCTCTGGTTCAGATAGTGCAGCATTCTAGGATCGCCTAACTTATACTTCTCTACATCCTTATTTGCAAAAAGCAATGGTCATCAAGAAGCTCAAAATAAATAAATATAATTTTAGATTGAAAGGAGTCTAAATGTTATTATACCTCTGGAGAAGCACATAGTTGATAAAAACAGTGGTAATTCCTCTCTGGGTGTGTTATCTGCACCACACGGGACCTCTCTAGAAGATAAGTCCTGATTGCAGCTCCAGATATTCTACCATTTTTGTCAAATTGGATTTCCACAAATTTACCAAAACGACTGAAAAACCATAAAGTAAAGGATCAGTAATTCCTCTAGATTCTGGACATACAAAGTCTATATGTTTTAATGCACAGATAATCTGTCTAGAACTTTATATTTGCATAAAAAGAACTACTGATTTCAAAAAGAACATTACTCCCAAGATACCCAACTATAATCCAAATGTGTCACCAGGCAGTCTTAGGACTTTCGAATATTACTACAATAATAATTAAATTAAGCAACAAAGAATGTTCTCTTGAGTAAACAGATCAGCAACAACTAGTTTGCCATTGAACTCTCTCACAAGCTCAAAACCTGAGAGGGTATGCTATTAGGAGAATTATTGTGAAATGTCCCTTTGCCAATGCCAAGTGGATCCCATTTACCAGGAAAGTGTTCTAGCTACAACAAAACAATAAAAATCTCCTTTAGCTTTTACCTTTAGAGAAGAACAAACCTCTCAAAGAGCAATTGAAAGTCTAACTGCAACTAAATTCAAGGAAAAAAGCAATGCCATTGTCTGACACACAATGAATATTATTATAATTAATAATATTCAGGAAGGATATGCATCATTCCGATTCCCTTTTGAATTTTCATGCTTAAAACTCCATTCCATCAATAAAAACCATATTTTATTGATATTTTTGGATTCCCTTTTGTATACTTAATTTTTGAAATGGACGGAGCTAATACTTAATTTTTCACCTATTTTTGTATGCATCCTTTTTAATTCCATTTTTAATAATTCAGTTTTCACCTGTTATTGTATGCATTCTTTTTAATTTCAGTTTATAGAACTAAACATTCTTCTGGTCATATCATATATGCACACATTACTTGGCTAATTGGATGTTCATTCTTGTAGATTTGCTTTGTCAAATTAATTTTTTAAACAGGTCAATTGCAAAATACTTCACAGTAAAAATCCCACCAAAAAATTATTTAACTAAAAGATATTGCATTGCAAAACTCCAAATCCTTAGAAATAAAAGTCTTGTGTATGGATTTTCCTGCATTAATAATAATCATGAGACAAGGTAGGCTTATAAAACATCACATTCATCAAAATATTTGCCAATCCAAAAGTATGTTTTGAGGGAAAATCTGTGTTAGATGTGTTAATATACCCATCTTCTACACTAACAAATCTTAAAGGTGTTTGTACACTTCATGAGTCCTTCGTGATTCTTACCAATGTACAACAGCAAAACATAATAGAAGAAATGACTACTCCTTTGAAATAGGTTATCCAAGGATAACTCCACATATCATTATCACATGCAATTTAAAATGTCATAAAGATAAAAAAATTAACAACTTTGCACCATGGAAACTCTAATTACTTACAAATCAAAAGAGATTGCAGGTGGATTATCCTGCAATGATAGTTATTGTGCCATGAGATAAATTTATAAGGCCTTACAACCACCAAAAGCTTTGCCAACTCTTTTGATTTTGGGCTTGCGAGGCTTGATACTCCAATGCATTCCAAAGGCTTTTTACAATCATTAAGCAGTGCTTCTCAGGGACGCACCACCTGCCCTTATACCCTCATCCCTGTACTGAGGACGTTTCGGGGACTCGGGGATGCCTAGGAAACTTCCCCTCCCCGTCCCCTATCAATGCAACAAAAGTGGGACATCCCTGGAACATCCCAAAAAAGCAGGGGACAGCAAGGGGCAGCTAGCCGTCTCCGAGACGACTAGGGGACTTCTAGACGGGGACAGCTAACCGTCCCAGGGACAGCTAGCCGTCCCCTATGGCCCAGCAACATTTCACTTTATTTTTTGGTTAAAAAAACACATTTTTAAATTAAAAAAAATGGATGGGCGGGCCGACAAGGACAACCTAAACCTATTTCACTTATCAAATCAACCAAAAATAAAAAACCATTCTCATTTCGACATTTGCAAACTTGAGGTGAAGTGCGGCAAGAGAAGAGCGGCAAGTGAAAGCGGAGAAAACAGCAGTTGAAAGAGGAGACTAGGGCATCAAATCTACTCCATTAGAGGTAAGTTCTTCATTTATGATTTTACATTTGTTTTTTCAATTTGTTTTCCATTCTATCAAAGTGTTTGAAGTGTCACCTTACAAATGTTCTCATTCCTTTTCATTATAAAGTGATGTCTCTAATGGCATACATGCTCAAGAATCCAATCATTTAAGCAGAACAGATTGAAAAAATTGTCAGCAGAAGGAAGATCTGAAATCGACAAGGACACCCCCACCCCTTTAAACAAAACCTAAACCTATTTCACTTGTCAAAACAACCAAAAAGAAAAAAAACATTCTCATTTTGACATTTGCAAACTTGATGTGAAGAGCAGCAAGAGAAGAGCAGCAAGTGAAAGAGGAGAAAACAGCTGTTGAAAGAGGAGACTAGGGCATCAAATCTACTCCATTAGAGGTAAGTTCTTCATTTATGATTTTACATTTGTTTTTTCAATTTGTTTTCCATTCTATCAAAGTGTTTGAAGTGTCACCTTACAAATGTTCTCATTCCTTTTCATTATAAAGTGATGTCTCTAATGGCGTACATGCTCAAGAATCCAATTGTTTAAGCAGAACAGATTGAAAGAATTGTCAGCAGAAGGGAGATCTGAAATCCAAAAGTATAACATACCTTTTCAAGGGTTAACCCCCCTTATGAAACTCTGCATGCCATGCCTAAAAAACATGGCTCAAACATTAGTAGACTGTGGCAAAGTATGTGAGAACGTATTTCAGTTAACAGGGCACACTTTTTGTTGGATCTAACCATCAAAAACTTATGCTTAAAGCATCTAAAAATTGCCAATAGGTGACTGAATGGACACCTGGGTTGATTTAGCCATATTTCAGACAGTCATAAAAGAAGACGCACTTTTTTGATGGCTTTGCAATCCGAGTTCCTCCAAGAGCAAGTTTTAATGGCTTAACTACCTTAAAACTCCTAAAAGAGAACAATTTTAATTGCTTAATCACCTTAAATCTCCTCCGAGTGCACTTCAGGCAAGTTAAAGACAATTAAATCTCCTCCAGGCACATATTCCTAGTGGCTTTGCCACTCATTTATTCCATCTTGTTTCCAGTCAGCTAGCATACTGAGTTTCCGCCTAAGTTTAAGTTGCAATCAAATGATAAGCAGGCTCCATTCTATATTCAGTTGGCTGAAGGCAAAAATTAGTCTTAGGCATGCAAAGAAAGGAAGTTCATTGTTTGTCATTCAAGCTCAAGGCATTTCATCTCTGTCCTTCACACAGAAATAATGCTGTCTTTCCTTTAGATTTGGAGGTTTTGAAGGACTTTTTAGCATCACTTGTGGAAGTTTTCTATGAGCAGCAGTAGTGCTTTATGGAGTTATCAGCTACCTCTTCAGATTCTCACACCTCGTCTTTTCTTCACCAGAATACATTCCTAAACTGAGTGTTCCTTGCTTCCAAGCAGCTGTCTCTCATTTCCAGCAGATTGGTTGATCAAAATATATACAAAAACGCTGGAGCAAACAATGAAGAGTAATTCATCTTTCTGACTTGACTTACAGTTAGCATAGGGAGATCTTTCACATTCAAGGCATCAAAGTCACCGGATTTATCATGGTTAGGGATTTGGAATTCTTCAAATGCTCTAGAAGGTTCACCACATAGTTGGAAACTTGCCAATTGCAAGTATTCGACAAGCCCGAAAAACTTGGTTCAGAAAAAACTTGGCAAAAACTCGGCAAGCCCGAAAAACTCGGTTCAGAAAAAACTCGGCAACATACAAAATTGCTTAAATTTCATTAAAAACGCTTTTTTTTTTTTAAATTCAGATAAGATGCATCCAATGAGTCAATAAATGAGTACATAAAAGAAACAAGCTGAGTCTAGTTGTATTTGATTGATTTGAAAGCAAATTGGGTACAAAATGGCATCCTCATGTGGAATGTGCCGATGTTGATATTCTGAAACAAAATGAAAATAGCAAATTGTTTTTGTAAAAATGAAAGTATATACTACATTAATATATTTTACAAATTTACATCTTCCTCTTTCCCATGTCTAGTGAAAACTAGGGGAGAGGTAGAACTTATTAGTATTAGTTTGTTTAATCCTATCCTATTGATGTGGATTTGTTGGTCTTTTCTTTAGCTAGCAGTAAGCATTTATCTTTTAAATTCATATTGTTTTATTACAAAACTTGTATCAAAAATCCTCATAATGAGATAAATATCTTCATGGGTTGTGAGATAATTAGGCTTGTGTTTTGTAATAAATTCACCCTGGTGAATTAGTGGTATGTTATGAGAGTTAGCTATTAAGTTATTATTGGCTACATCTCTCACATACTTTATAACGAGATGAACCTCTTTGTAATGGCCACTCCAATATTTCCTAATATAATATATCGCATTATTGTCTGCATACCTCGAATGTTCCCATAGCTTTTTTTTTAATAATTCAAGTATCAGAAATATGGGGTAGAGATACATGGAAGTCAAAAGCCAAAATAATAATCAAGCAATATAGTACGTGCTTCCTTATTATTTTCAATCAATTCATATTACATATTTATAGGATTCTAATATCCTATTTTATAGGAAACCTCCTATAACAACTCTTCTAAATATAATGAGTTGTTTTAACAACTCAAATCCTTACAAATACTCTACGTGAGTTGTATTAACAACTCACATTATTATTATCACAAACAACTACCCACATTATAATATTTGATACACATAATTAAACATGTGAACACTAACATGATTTCCAACACCCCCCCTTAGTGTGAACATGGAGAGTAGGATCATCACACAACTTGGAAACAGAATCGTATGCCTATGCATACTGCTATCTGGATCTTGCTGCACATGATCATCTACATACGAGAACTTATCCCACTTTCACTTCCAGTGAACTTATCACCGGTCGACCATACTTCCAAGAAGTCCGACAGTCAAAGGATCTTTGTAGTCAACTGCTCTCCTATACAATTGTTTACAATATCGATGATGTCCACATTCTCCACCTTAGCACTTCCAACGGCAGTAAGCCAACTCTTGTGGCTCATGATCTTGATTCAAAACGAAAGGCACCTCCCATCAACCTTTCATGGTTTTCACACAGGCTTACCACAAACCTGGACATGAACAGGAACCTCCACCTTCTGTCCACCTCGTGTGGTTTTTTGGATCCTCCCACAAACCCTTTCATGATCCATGAACTGCATTACACTGGTGCTTTTTTTCACCACTATGCTTGTACAACAGGGAAGCTATATAAAAATCAACATACATATGACAAACTGGGAATGGAACATTGTGTATTATTTACCCCCACAATGTGAAATTTCCACTTATTCACACAACCTGTAACAAATCATATCATGCTGCATAAAAGGAAATAAAATGTCACCAAAGCTGATGAGCGGCCTCGTCGTTGGTGACTGACGAGAGGACGCTAATTGTCCTCCTTCCTCCGTTGCCTCCTGCCTCCAATAGGTTTGCTACTTAATTAGCAATTTTTTCTTTTGAGGTTCATTTCATCAACCATGAGGGAAAACATATACACCTCCATTGTTGTGAACTTCTTACAAAGAGTGTCGGGTACCACCGATCATGCACTCCAATAATACTTTATTTAAAATACTTAATATCCTATCTCAACATTTGTTTCATTTTTTTTTTATTTTTTTTTTTTGATACAATAATAGAACCTATTCTAAACACTACAACTTGACTTCTAGACTATGATATAACATATCTAAATGAAAACCAAATAACCTACGAACCCAATTACAAGGATATCACAAAGAACCCACACCAACCCAAGTTCAATTAACATATGAATACAAAATAAGGGATGAGATCCTTACTAACTCTAAGCAAATTTCACATTATAGATATGACTCGGAAAATGAAATGAACAACAGCTGAGATATTGAATTCCTTCAGCTCCAAATGCAAACAAAAGTCGTATGCTACATCACGTCCAAGAGAATGATTCCACGCCAAAGGTAAGGTAGGCGATTTCCTTCTCGGAATATTACTCCATAAAGAGCCACGGTGTGACTTATGAAGATCAGCAATTGATTCTCTCTTTCCTGGAACAGCTTCAAAGTAATAGGAAATTGGTCGCAGTATATCTGCCCAGATTGACGGTGGACCCTTAAAGCTTTGGCTTCACTGCAATTTCCGTTGTTAAAGCTTCAGTCACTTGCAGCTTTAAGTAACAACTCTGAAAATTACCGCCCAAGGAGGATCTATATGCACACTTTCTCTCATGTTCAAATGCTCTACAAACTGAGAATAACTAATCCGCCTCCCTTTCAAAAGGCTTTGAGCGCTCATTTGAACATAGCGAAACAGAATGCTTTGTGTCGTCCTTGGTAGTGCTCAGAGTAGGAACTAAGCCCACTTAGAAAACCGATTCATTGCTTCTAATTAGCCCAATCACAATGTTACCATCAACAATGTAATAGGAAATTCAGGTTGCCATAAAGCCACCAAGTGCGCTCAGTATGGTAAAATCGGGGCAAGATGTAAAGCCCAAACAAAAAAAACTTCCTCCAAGCAAAGATCATGGGCATCAATAAACTCTGCCCATTCAGAAATCTGGAACGCCTCCAAGAATCACCGTGATCAGCCAATGAAATGTTGAGATTAAACACAAATCGCCTTCAGAAAAGTTGCACTTAAAAGAATGAAGCTCCAGCACACAAAATAAAAGAGCTCAGATCTGAGGCACAAGCAAAATAGACATGGCAATTTACACAGCAACAAGAAAACAACCAATTCAAAGCCTGTAAATTCATGCTTGGGCTAGATTTGGTAATAGTAGAAAGACTAGAAATCAACAGCAAATACAAATACTAGAAAGACTAGAAATCAACAGCAAGCAATTCACCAAAACTAATGCAAATACAAATTGTTGAATAGTGCATCTATTTTTCGTGGACTAGAGGAGGCCCAATCTGCAAGGAATCACTCCCGCCATTGATAAACTGGTAATGTCAGTCTGAAAAATGGATCTCACGAGCCCGTATGCTGATAATACAGATAATTTTCGGCCTACTCAATGATCGCCTCACTCAACAACTTTTTCACCGAGACACTGTCGACTCCTCATGATGAGCAATTCCATGTTGTAGATTATTACTAAAGAAGTGGCACAAAATCTTCACTGCTCTGATACCATGTCAGAAATATGGAGCAGAGATACAGGGAAGTCAGAACCCAAAATAATAATCAAGCAATATAGTACGTGCTTCCTTATTATTTTCAATCAATTCATATTACATATTTATAGGATTCTAATATCCCATTTTATAGGAAACCTCCTATAACAACTCTTCTAAATATAATGAGTTGTTTTAACAACTCAAATCCTTACAAATACTCTATGTGAGTTGTATTAACAACTCACATTATTATTATCACAAACAACTACCCGCATTATAATATTTGATACACATAATTAAACATGTGAACACTAACATGATTTCCAACATCAAGCACTCCAATGTTTTTCATAGGTTTCTTGCCTCCTCTGTTGACATAAAAAATTGAAGGTTATGTCAAACTTGGACAATTCTCATGCTGTTCTCAGCATGCATTTAAGATATAAATTCAAATTCATACGAAGATAAAGTATATTGGCATATGTTTTCCTAAACTAAATATAAAAATGTTTCAATTTATGTTTGAAAATTTACTGTCCGACCAAATAGTCAATTAGATAAGAACTGATTGAGTCATCTGAAAACCTATAGTAGATTTCACCTTAAAAACTAGAAGTGATTTGCCTCCATACCAATAGCAATACACGATTTAGATCATTTTTACCTTGAATTGTCATTGCGTATTGTCTTCGCATTCCCAAATGCCTCTAAAAGTGGATTAGACTGTAAGCAAGAAATTTCGTGTGAGTAAATGTCTTAGAATCCAACCTTAAACTATGTGTATCCTGAATAGAATAAGAACCACTTGCAAAAGAAAGAAGGAATAAGCATTGTGCTAACTGTTTTTTTAAAATCCCAGTGAAGGAGGTTATGATGTCATACTTCAAGAACTTGTTGTTCAACTGTTCTGCCATCTGTAGCAGCCCGACCACCCATATAAGCTAAATACTGCATTATGAGTTTTGTTGTCTCTGTTTTTCCAGCTCCACTCTCACCACTCACCAGTATTGATTGACTGCGCCCTTCATTTATCATTGCCCTTGAATTTATACACCCAAAAATGAGAACCAAAAAGTAAAAATGAGTATACCTAAATACAAGCACTGCATCAATGTACATTGAGAATTGGATGGCAGCAATCAGCAAAACATAAATACTTACCTGTAAGAAGCATCAGCAACTGCAAAAACGTGAGGACTTAACTCCCCAAATGTTGCTCCCCTATACTGCTCCATCATGTGGACGTTATATAGATGTGGTAGCTTTGTAAAAGGGTTTACAGCAATCAAAATACTTCCTGTATATGTCTGTCAAAATGCAATAGAGAATATTTGCTCAAAATAAAGGCAAATAATATATACGAAAAATTAACTGGTACAACAGAATAAGATGAAACCATCATTAAAGAACATATATATAAGATCAAATCACTTAATTTCCATTGTATAGAATTTTATTGCTTATGCTGCAAAAGCATAGTATTACACAAATTTTGAGATTTAAGGGCAGAAGTTGAGTGATAAAGGCATTATCTATGTCAAACCACCAATATATGAAATGCCACATTTAATGTATCGCTTACATATATATCATTGAGCTCATATCTTCTTGCAAGATTATGCAAAACACCCGGTTCATTCAAATAGGCCAATTTAGTCATATCATCCACTCCTCCATGTTTTGCATCTGGATCTCTAGGATGCATTTTCGAAATGGGAGTATAAAACTTCAAACAAGGCAATGACAACATAAGATTCTGATAATATTGTCTTTGAGAAATAAAAAATGTCCTACAAAAATATATCAATGCCATGTCTACTAGTGTAAACAATTCAAGGAAAAGAAAGATTATAAAGATTATACAAGCACACCAATTGCCAAAGCAAGAAAGGATGATACACGTGTTAGTGAAAGACAAACCTTGAAACATGCATGTTGTCAACAAAATGTATATTCATATGAGATGTACGATTGCACTACTTGAGAATAAACCAACCAAAAGCTTAGAAAGCATCACTCTATCCAACATACCATACTTCCTCTGGCTGTAAGAACTTTAGCTTGTCCATTATCAACTTCAATTACATCAGCCTCCTCCCATGCAACTTCATTACTTTCAACCCATACTTTTGATCCAATAGCAATATTCGCCTTGGTAAACTGTTCAAAAGAAATGTCACAGTGAAAACTTCCTCCTACAAAATTAAATAGTTCTATTGAGGCCAAGCCTTTAGAAAAACAATTTTGCGAAGTAGAACTAACTTTGGAATGCTTCCAATTCATTTAAATTGTTTAGGCATTACAAGAATAAAATCCTGAAGACTGGATAACTAATGCCATATGGACAGAGTCTAAGACAGGAACTTAAAATTTGCTAGATGAATTCAAAATATTTCTTTACGATCAATTAAGCAGAAAAATGAAAATAATCAAGAATGTGAAATCCTCTGTATTGTTTTTCACACATAATGAATGTTACAATTAGCATCCACAGCTTATGTTGAGGATGTAATTTCTCACTTTGTATAAAACAACAATAGTGCAATCCCACAAATTTAAATGTCTACATAAATATTGGCATCCTTAAGCTGCCCAACAGAAAGAAAGATACTATCATTCCTAAAACGTCCATTTTCAAAATCGAAAGCAAATATATACCTTCTCCCACAAAATGAAATGTCTACATAAATATTGGCATCCTTAAGCTGCCCAACACAAAGAAAGATTGTATCATTCCTAAAATGTCCATTTTCAAAATCTAAAGAAAATATATACCTTCTCCCTCTCTAACTATAAAAAGACCAAAAAAGTTATGTTATAGTGTTTAACAAAGGTTTATGTTATATTCCTGAACACTCTCTTAAAGTTTATGGTATTTCCAAGATTGTCAAACCATTCCCACAAATGCCACACACAGTTTCCCAATGACACAAGATAATATAGGCAGATCAGACACGGTGCCATCAAATCATGCACCAAACCTATGTGGTTATCCTCAATGTCTTTGTCAAGGTTCCAAACAGCAAAGGCCCACTTGCAACAAGTGGTAGCCCTGTGTGCCAACACTATTGGAGCCTTCATCCCAAAAACAATTGAATCCTCTATGACTCACCCCACACACCGCCAACCAAATTCCACCATTATATTTTGACATTGTTCCACTCAATTCTAAGAAGGTGAAAGGTCATGTAAAAGATCGACCTTATCAACATCCATGGCATTTCTTTTTTATGAATTTTTAATATTATTTATACACTTATATCATTAGATTTTATACTAAGTTGCTAGTTCTGGTACTGGTTCGGGTTCGGGGGTTCGGCTCGCCAGTTCGGCTAAATTTTTTGGGGGGGTGCGTTCGGTTCGTTTTGGGTTCATTAGTACAAAAAACATGTAAAAATAAATAAATATATATATATATGAAGCCTAGAAGCATGAATTAGGATTAGAATATCACATAACATCATATAAACAACAAAACCACCATAAACTTGAATATCGTTTAAAACATGCATGATAAATATTCATCATTCAAACTTCAAGTTCAATATTACAACACTTTTAAAGTTTTAATCATCAAATGGATTCTCTAAATCATCCATATCAATGTCGACGTTGACATTAGATGACGTAGGAAGACTCGATGAATGGCAGCCAATGAACACTTGCAAATCTGTAGGAATGGCAATGCAATCGTTTGTAGAAGCTTCAATGATCAATCTTCAACTCCTTTTGTCAATCCAACAAGCAAAAATGAAAACTCAGCCTCTTGGAATGAAAATGCTTCTTTGCAAAACAAATGAATAAGAATGAGTAGTTTAGGTGTTTAAAGTGTTTGAGAGGTCACTTTGAGGGTTTCCTTGGGCGTGGATCAAAGTCAAACTGCATAAAACATTAAAAAAATGCAAAAAAAACCACTTTACAGTCGCCTTTACACGTGGATTTGCCCTGGGTTCACCCGGGTTTGCTCTGGGCTCTTCCCGGGTTTGCCCGGGTTCTGCATGGGCGAACCCGACCAAGAAAACACGAACCTTGGTGAAACCCACAGAGGAACTGAACCAGGATCTGAACCCGACGCGAACCAAAACTAGAACCCTGCATTTCTAGGGCGAACCCGGTAACATAGATTTTATAGGATAGGCATAGTCATAGCTTAGGCGTAGATGGTGGAAAATAAACAGCCATGTATCATCTACCTCAAGAGTATGCCATGTCAGAACGCACAGAACTTTTTTGTTTCAATTCCAATCTCTCCCATGTGTCCTTGACTAATGCTTCTCTCTAACTTAGTATTGATATTGCTTCCACACATATAGAAAATCTAGATTTTTATAGTTTAGAGTGTTGTCTCATGGATATCTCATGGGATCCAAATCAACAAAGAAGCTCTAATGAATGTTCAAAGAAAGGTCCTAAACATGTCATAGGTCAAGGTCACAAATATGCTCATCTTCGACAAATTCAATGCACAAGCTCTCTTCACACTACCCAACACACTATCTTATTTGATTTTGAATGTGCCAATAGTCTATATATGATGGGAAAAAAGAGAGGAATGAACAAAATCAAGTCCCTATACGGTGTACCAATTACTAAGTTTAGGGAATTTGTTAAGAATGGCATGTTTATGATACAGTGTTTATTAGGTGAAGATACTAATACACTAGTTAACCCAAAGCCATACATATGGACCTGAACCATCCTACGAAAACTAAAGATGACACATTGGATTTGATAGCACAAGTTGCTACCAAAGTTCAAGAGCAATTGATGTTTTCAATAAAATATGGATATTCACATATTTTACCTTGCCTTTCTATTTTTATATTTATCAAAAACAAATTGAGTATCTAGACATAACCAATTATATTTCATTGTAAGAGCAATTGCAGACAAGCATTACCATGAGAACCTCAAAAATACCCTCCCCCCTCCCCAAAAATTTATAAAGCGAATTATTTTAATATTTTGAAGACTCTTTCAAGAGCAGCTAGGAAGAAATAAGACCTTTTGAAGTGGGTTTAAGTCCTTACAATTAGGGGGATTGATTATTAGTGTTATTAGGGGACACGTCTCCGACCCCCTGGGACGTGTCTCAGGGATCGAGACGCATCTCCGATACTAGGGACGTGCCCAGAGAAACCCCCGTTTGCAAGGGACGTAGGAAAACGTTTCCCGAAGTCTCCTCCCATCTCCCACAAAAAAATTAGACATCTACCGCTGAAACACAAATAGGGCTGTTCAAAAAAGAAAGCTATGCACTTGAAATATTATAGTTCAAAAACATAGTGAAAACATTACCATTAGTACAATGGCTACAAATATACTAATCCAAGATGATATTCAGAAGGTAAAACCATAGAACAAGACTCTATCACTATTCCTCAGAGAGAACTACTGGCAAGCCATCATTCTATCTGCAATAGCTGATCCATAAATATGTAATGTGAAATATGAACTCTTTGACTCTTTGACACAATGACATTTGTCATTCGTGTATTTAAACTTTAAAGTTAATGTTCATTGTTAAACTTTACCAATGCTCTTGTTTTGAAAGTTCAATGTCATGATATTTTCTATAAATTATTAAATTATATTTAAAGAAATGGCATCTCCAAGTACCCCCGTCTCCTATTTTCAAAAATAGCCATACCAGTACCGGTACCAGTCTCCCGTACCAATTCTAGTACCAATCTCCTGGAAACCTTGATTTATATTAGTGTTCTTAGTAACTTAGTTCTATATTAGCTCCTTATAGATTGCTACCATCTTGCACAAACAAGTTGTTAATCTTGGAATCCATTACACAAATGGATAGTGGAAATTAAATGTTCTACTAAACCCAAAAAACATTCTATAAAACTCAATAGAATTTGGAGGGTGATTTGCCACTCAACCATCTAGTGAATATGCCTTATGAAGCATTAGAGGTCTAGAATTTGTTGGTGTTATTTTTGTTTTATAGCTTGCTGTTCATCAAACATTGTATTTGTGATTTGTTAGTTTTAGTCTGTTGGATAATCATTGTAAAGCTACATCATCAGCTAGTCGCCCCACACAATAATTTGTCTTATTGAGGTCTTCTGTCGATGTTTGGTGCTACTACAGCCACAATTTCGTCGATCATCATTCATTTATGATTTCTTGTTCATGTAATAAACCCCATCACAATAAGATTAACTCCAATGTGCCTCCTGCAATGGTATTCTTGTACATTTGAAGCTTGATTAATATGGGATGTTTAGTTTGATCCAAATTTTGAATTGTAAAGATTCCTTCTTAAAACTTCTCAGATTTGGTATGGCCTTCCTATTGCATTTTGAGTTTTTTCCTTTTCTTTTTTGTTTCCTTGTATATTTTAATATTAACATACCAGGTTTGAAATGTGTTTTCTTTATATGTTTATCATACCAGCATTTGTATATTTATAATTTTATGGTAGGTTTCTATCCCCAAGTGAGCCCATATCCACTTTTCTTCCAACTTGTTTAATCAAGCAACCTTTCTTGCACGAATTCATCATCTCCCAATTCATTCTCTACAGCCACCCTTGAGTTAGGTGCCACATATCCCATGGGTTCCACAACTTCTAACCATACATCAGTTTAATAAGGTGTAAATCTTGTTACTAGTTTAGATGTGGTTTTATCTATCTACTGAGGAGTGGGTTACATTTATGCCCAATCCTACTTTCCAATACCACATTTCTTATGAATAACTGCAATTATGGACTTCTCAAACGCTTCTACTTTTTCTATTGTTCCTAGGTAGTATGTTGTGGATTTATCATGTTTGATCTTCATTTCATCATACCCCTTATCACTTTGTTAATAAAAGCATACCACTATCAAGCATTATGCCAATGGGTCATTTCATCGTTGTTGAACTTGAAATATTGTTATAAAAGCATTTTGTTATACTTATGCTTTGTCATTGTTTAGAAGCACCCTTTCTTCTGCCTATTTTATAAGATATTTGCTGCAACTCATAAATATCTATACCTTTCTTTACATGACAAACGTTTAAATAGCCCAACAAAAACAATACCCCATTTCTCAAACAATTCTTGTGGCAAAGTTGAGTTTAATGATGAAAAAAATTACCTTACGTGGTATCGCAATCCTTTGATATGTATTTACTATTGCATGATTTGACAGACTTGACACAATCACAATGAAGTCACAATCTTGTTAGTATTATTTTTCTTGCTGTATCCTTGGCAGTTGGCACTCATATACCCTCCAGCTTCACCCTCATGAAGTTCTTTAAGAACTGATTTAATGTCTTTATCTACTACACATCTCCATAAAGTTTGATCTTTTATCTAAATAGTTTAGCAATTTACGGATCAGCTGCAACAGTCTGAATTTTAGAATTGATTTTTTCTTTAAGCTAATGGTACATCTGCTGCAAAGGTTCATATCAGATAACCCTTGTGGTCCTGTTTTATAAATACAGAGTATAGATGTGTGTTGCTTCATAAGCACGTTGTATGAGAGGGTCTGAGGTAATCAATTGCAATCTGAATGTTTTGCCAGTAACCAAGATTATTGATCACAAGATTTCTGTAAATTGTGCCTAAAATGTTATCGATTTGCTAATATTCCTTAATTCTTTATGGATTGACATAATTTCTTTCATTCTTTATTCCATTTCTTTGAAATATGCTTGAATTTTTCTTTCCCATTCATTCAATGGTCTAAGTAGGCACCAATCTTAGGCAAGTATGTAATTCTCTTCAATTGTTGTTACTTGAGTTCAGGAAGCTCTGAACATTCTGTTCTAGGCTGAATGTTTATTACACTTGTTGAATCTAATGATTATAGGATATAATGGTTTACACTAACTACTGAAGCATTACTTTGATTGTGAGGATATGAAGGATTTGTCATATCATTGAAAGAGATCCAGACAACATGTCAATGACTATGCATTCACTGCCTGGTGAGAATGAATTGGGAATTTGGGATGGAACAATGATAGAGGGCTACATTAATTTGTCTAGATTTGTGTAACGTCTTTATGTTTAAACTTTAAAGTGTCTGTATGGGTAACTCTGAAGAGTTTCTAGAATGAGTTCGCACCTTCATTATGATAAACTAATCATAAGTGTGGGGAATTAAGTACTTCTCTATAGTGTAGAGTTCTGTTAGTCATTTGGTGATACATCCTTGGCGTGATTGTAGACCTGTCTTGCTAAATCTGTTCATGCACATTTGCACATTGTGCTATAACAGAAGGGACTACTGCTCCTAATTTAATGGACCAAGTGATCACATGCAAGTTGAATTGTGCAGCTACAGGGAATAGAAGAGCCTTGAACCAAGAATGAGAAGCAATTAATAAACCCCAACCCACTTTGTGAAATAGAATAATCAGTAGCAGTTGGGATCAAATATGGTTGGGCCCATTGCAGGACCACCCATCCAACAACTACCATGATCAACGGAGCTTCAAACCATCCATCTAGTTGGTCCGAACATGCCTTGATGTAGTTGGTCTGCACTACTATGAATAGGGAAGCGCTCTCTGCTCCCACCACACCACCCCTCCCCCTCCCTCAATGTCTTCGGTCATATACAGATCATGGGCCATCCCAGCTATATAGGTAGGGCTGGCCAATGTTGTTAACGAAACCCAAAAAAAAATCCATCCATAGAATGGACCACATTTTGTCAAGATACAGTGCTTTACCTACCATGTGGGAGGTAGGGCCCTTTTCTGCTAGGAAAGTTCGAGCAGAAAACATTTGAAGGATTGCTTTTGCCAATTGATAGACTTTGAATGGTCTGTTTGTGTTTTTTATTTTTCTTCAAAATACAAAATTTTAAGGAAGAGAAAATCACAGGAAAAACAGTAGCCGAATTTATATTGCCTGACTTCCGAAAGTCCTCGATCCTAGAAATTACTGCAAATTTATCTGCGAAGTACATGTTGAGAAAAATTATTAGGCCCCCACCATGGCAATATTGCCTGGCAAAGAGGTTGCTGCTCGCTATCCAGGCAAGTCTTCTCTTTTTAGAGTCTTATAATCTGGCAGATTGCATGGGGCACCTGTGGCAAATGATTATCTACAGTAACATCCAGGATGGAAACCTTGCCTAGTGATACAGTCCGGTTGATGTTCCACGACATTTTTCAAAATCCCAAAATTCTTGGCGAGTACACATTGAGTTGCTCCTGGAGAGCAGACGCAGTGTTGACAGAAAATTTAGGAAGGATTTCCCAGCTGCAGTTCCTGAATAGTGTTTGTTTTACAGTGGATTTTACAGGTAGTTTGAAATATGCGAAACAGTGAAAAAAAAGAGTTATTCTGAGGGCTGCAAATTTTATATTGGAAAGGATCTGATTACGTTTAAATTGCTCCGAAATTTTTTCTCCCAAGAAATTTATAGTAGACGCCCTTCATCGAACCATAAGGCAACTCTGGCTATCTAATTTGTAAAGCTTCAGACATGCGCATTTCAACTAACAGTATAGTAGATAACAATACAAATAAATACAAGAACCGTAACAAGTCGGAGAACAGGAAGAAAGACTTTACAAACCATTCCACCGTGGCCTTGGCGTCCATTATTGCACGCCATTTCCCTATCCTCTCTATGAAATTTCCTCTTCAGCATATTCCCGCTTGAGCGTATTTAAATATCATCATGTGCTCTTGACTCCAATTCTGACCAGATTATAGACTATACATTACAGTTCCATACAAAGCGGACAATAAATGACTCGGTACAATCCTTTCGCATATTAAGATGTACAATTACCCTGATATAATTCGGTTACAAGTTTTAAGAGTTTTTGTTTCCTTTCACGCTGTGGCTAAAAAGCTTCGATTTAGTCTCCAGAGCTCCATACCGCCTTTCTAAAGCGCTGAAGAACTGTAGAACATTTTTACAAATTTTTAATCCTGTAGACAGCTATTCTGGACTAATTTTATAGCTGCGAAAAGCTCTGAGCTCGAGGAATGAAATACAGAGCAACCGCAGCCCAATAAATCAAAATAAACCCTAGAAATCGAGCCAAAAACTCGAAATCCTCACAAAGCGGGGAGTTATCTGGTTTGTAATAATGAAAGAAAGCTCCGAACCCTGCCTTGTAAAATTTATTTTTAACTGATAATATAACAGCTTTGAAGTCCGTTTGAATGGCGGATATTTGTTATGTCCCGTTTCGTATTCCCGCCTGAAACCTCTGTGCTTTCTATCGCCTGGCGCAATAAATATACGATTTCGATAATTTTGTCCTCTCCTCCCGAGCCTTTGAACCCTTTATTGAATGAATGAATAAATTTGAACGACTCCCAGAGTCTTGCGTGGAGGACAACGGGAAGTCATGTTTGAACGCCAACTTAGGCGCCACATTTAGAGAAGCTCCATATACGAATTAGTTAGCTGAAAATAGTTATAACTAAGGTTAAGAGCTCGTATTATAATGGCGGAAGTGCAAATTATGTTTTTATCGTCACCGTTTTATTAATTATTTGTAACGTTGCGTGTCGGTTAACTGGATGATTGTGGGTTTGAAATTTCTTTTTAATGTTTTCATAAGATTCGTTTCATTGACCTTTTGGAATAATATTCCATACGATTATTTCATAATAATACCAAGTTGAGGGAACTTAATCCTCCTCCGACTACTTATATAGGGCAAATTTTTAACCTCATGGTCTTATGTAGGTGATTTAATTCAAGTTTGATTAGAGTGAGTTTTGTCGTTCAAGTTTGATTAGAGTGGGTTTTGTCGGTGACACTATTAAAGAATAGAATAGAATAGAAGACTTTTAACATCCACAAGACCAAAAGAAGGCTTATGGGACAGTGACCCCTATTATTTTAGCATTGTGAAGCGTTGTTCTCCTGCGATTAAGTTTGATAATGAGTTCTCCCATTTTGCCCAGCCATTCCATGCTAAATAAATCTTGAAAATTTGCAATTGTTAACTCACTTGTGTAGCTTCCTCTCATGTGGGAACCAACACAAAGGTTAAATGGGAAGTAGTCATGTTAGTATTTTGTTGTTTAGTTACAAAGTTGGTGGAGGGAGAATTTATGAATGTTTTGAATGTTTCCATAATTTTAGGTTGTATCATTTTCACATTATTAGATAAATCTATTTGTGCTTGTCTTAATAATATTGTAATTATTTTTTAAAAATTTGATAAAAATTAAATGTAAGTTTTATTAATTATAGTGTTTTAGTATTGTTAATTAGTTATTTTAATGACCTAACCCTAACCCTAACTCATATCCTAATTCTAATTCTATCCCTAATCCTAATCCTAACCCTATCCCTAACTCTAACCCTAACAATAAATTTTAAACCATCATCCTAGTCTTAAACCTATCTCTAACCCTAACTATGATCGTAACACTATCCATAATTATAAACCTAATTTTTATCACTAACTTTTAAATAAATAACATATTTAATAAATGTTATATATTAAATAAATTTTATAAATATAATATATACTAAAAGTCATTAAAAGTTAGATATAGGTTATCTTATATACTTATATTTAAATTATTAATGAAAAGAAAAAAGAGATCTCATAAAATATTAAAAAACATAGATAGCAAAATATTAGTCTAATGGAAAGAATAATACAATTTTTTATTTTATTTTATTATGTTAATAGTTGAATCCAAATCTCTATAAAATAGTTAATTGATTTTTGTGAGATTTTATTTAATAAAAAAAATAACAATTACCTTCTTAAAAAAGTCAAAAGTAACATTTATTTATTTATTTTATTTTATAAAGTAAAAAATGAAAAAACATTCTTTAAAAAAATGTTTACCTTGCTTTCCTACTTTGTTTTCCCTAAAATAGGTCAATAACACACATAACTTTTTAACCAATCATATGCACAAGAAATATTTTTTATAATTTGTAAAGTTAAATATTTTACAAGTTGACTTTACAAAATTGAATTTTATTTTAATTTTTTTAAAATATTATTTTTGATTGGTTGAAAACTAAATTATTAATAACTAGTTAACTAAACAAAGCCAAACTCATTACAATAGTACTATGTCAATGGCAAGTACTAATAATAAAGGGGGATTTTATTAATGTTATTAATGGACTAAAAAAAAGTATTATTCAAATAGGAAGCTTAATTGTTTTTTTTTTAAGGTGGTAAATGGATGAGGTCAGTATTTTCAGGCTATATAATTTTCTCATTATTATCATGAGTAAAACAAGGTGATGGATCTATTGACTAATAAAGGTATTTGATTTGAACCCCTTTTTTACGATAGAAAGCTCTAATATAGTGGATAGGAATGGGTTGGAGGGACTTACTTTGAGATGAAAAAGGCATCATGTTGGTAAATCTTTCAATGCTTTACCATAATGATTAAAGGGCTTGTGTAGGCTAATGTGGCACATTGTGTTGTATGTGAAATTTATTGTTTCATTAAGTTTGATGCATGCGAAGATTTTTTAGTGGGCAACATCCTCTCATTTTGTATGTAATCATCAAGAGTTTTATGGTGATGGTGTTTGTGTTATTTAGTGTTAGTAACTTTGTGGTTGTTGGCAATGTTTTGTTGTCTAGATTTTTTGGGTCCCTAATGGTTTATATGTTATATCTTGGAAGAGGTCAAGGACTCCTAAGGACCTTCTATGTCAAGGTCATGTAATAGATCATCATATAAATATGATATTTTACTTCTAAATTTTATCCTCTTTAACCTAGTTAAAACCAGTCTTAGAGAAGATAGATTAGCAAATAATTGCTCCATTTTCCCCTATAATGATTTTAGCAGTTTTTTTAGAGAAGTTGACTAAGGTTTCAACGGTAGTAGAATTTGAGGGTGGAATGAGGAGCTCCTCTTTCTTAAGAATGTAGAGATGATAGATGATTACCCAATGGTAGCAATGGATTACTTGAACTAAGGTGATAATTAAGTAGAGGAGACAAGGTAGGAGGGTGATGAGCTCTAAACTATAAGACATAAATATCGATCTAGTGACTTGCATCATATTTTGTCAACATATTTGCACTACTGTTAAACATCTTTTTGTTTCTCATTACAAAGGTACATTGGAGGTGTTAAGCACTTGCACCCTTATAAGGCTTAAAGGAGAAAATTTGGTGAGAGTTGTTAAGAGGACCATGTTAATACATGAAGTGCAACTTGCTAGCACATATGGCTCTACTAGTAGTGGGTTGGTGAAGCTACAATCAATTGCACGATAGCTAGTGATAGGTAGACAAGTGGTTCTTTCAGCCATGGTATTATAGAATAAGTTAATTCTAGTGTGGTTCATTGGGGATTTCAACCATGCTATCTTTTTCTTATTTGGATTTTTGGGTTGTCTATTCTATTTTCTACTTGTTACACACGTATGTAGTTTGTTCATGCAAGTCTCCATGGTAAAGTCTTATTTTGTTGCTTAGTTAAAATTTTGGGTTAGAGCCCCATATAATCATTCAATGAAAAAGAATATTCTCCTAAAACGGTGGACTAGCTACAATTTGAGATTTAAAATTTTAGTTGGTGAAAGTGAGGTTAAAACTAAGTAGTTGTAACTAAGGAAAAATTCAAGTTATCAATATAAAGCATAAACAAACTAAACCCTAGCTAATAGTGAAGCATAATGGAAAATAAAAACATGAACAAATGAACAATCTCACCAAAAACCCTCATGTACTCCATGAATCACATTCATTGCCCCTCTCCATTTTCCTATGAATAGTGTTTTCCCTCAGATTTTTGTGAGCAACTATGACCTATGACAAAGACCTTAGCAAAATATTGAAGGATTGTACTCAACCATTGCAAGCGTACTCATAAATTTGCAAGCATGAAGTATGACAGATAAGGTTGACATTGCCTTTTTATAGAAAAGTCAATTTTGGATGAATGGCCAAGATTGTTAGTTGATAAATGCCCTAAGATGAAAGGTTGAGATTGAATGTGACAATTAGCAATTAGGGTTAGGGCAGCATTAGGTTAAAATTTGAAATGGAGGGCTATGAAATAATTTTAGGAAAATTAAATCAATGGACAAGAATGCATGTGACAAGAGGATATTGGGCAGGGAAAAAGAGATTGTTGGAAAATCAAATAAAAATTTAAAATTATTTGATTTATGAGGCAAAGTTGACCTTTTGAATTAAAAATAAATTTAATTCAAAAGTGGTGGGGCCAGATAATGATTTTTAATTATTTACTTGGTGGGAAAGTGGGAATGAGAATTTAAATAAATAATTTTATTTAAATTTGAAGGAAAAGACAAAAGAACAATTAAATAATTAATGGGGATTATTTAATTGTAGAGGAAAGTAAAATGTGAATAATAATTAAATAAGTTGAGAAATTTATTTAATTGTAGAGAGACTTGGGAAATTAGTGACGTATTAAAATAAATAAATGTAATTTATTTATTTAAATAATCAAGAGGAATAAAAGATGTGAATTAATTAAATAATTAATGATTTATTTAATTAATAATTGAATTTGGACTATAAGGCATAATTAAATATTTTAATAATGTTGAGACAAAATATGATAAGACAGAAAAATAAAGCTCACAGGCCTAGGTTATTTTTATGTGTCTACATTTTGCCCATCTTTGTCATGATGTAGCTTATTGCATTGTGACAAAGAAAATTCAGTCAAGAATATGCCCCAGCGTAGGTGTAGACGATCCATGCCCCTCGGGAGAATTTGCGAATTTTGGTAAGGTGCCGGAAAAATTAGGAAAGTGTCTCGATAAGTCAATTTGATAGCCATAAACACAATGGTGAAGTTAGTTTCAAATTTCAACAAGTTTAGAGCAATCAAAAGTGTGGTCAAACATGCCACAGGGTGCGTCCAGTTATGAACCCTAGGTCAAACCCTAATTTTGGGTGGGCTATAAATAGAAATTGGGCAAGTCAAAGGCTTATTTTACACATTTCCAGTTTGAAGATTAGGAGCTATAAGTGGAGATGGAGTGTGTTCCTCATCACGAGCATAGGGCATATATAGTGCAGATATTCAGACGGCCAGAGGGCATAGGAGATTCAGTGAGTAGCGAAAAACCCACTTTGTCAAATTTTCATTTTACTCATTTCTAAGTAGGGTAGGAATTTAATAGTCAATTGCATCATTTGAGGATATTCGCAAGTGCTATCACATTCGATGCAATTTCCTACGATATGATGCAACTAGTTTGAACACGCATAGGGTAGGTTAGGGTTTTTTAGATTTTGTGACGCATTTGCCAAGGTTTGACGCATCCGCATATTCTCAATGCAACTGACTGTGGTTGTGCGCAACTGTTGAGGGCTTAGTTGCAATTGCTTAGGAATGATGCATTGGTAGGGATAGGCTATAATTGAATCGAGGAATCTACGCAATCGCCCTCTAGCGGCACATCTATGAAGCATTTGATGCAATTTCCATGGTGCGACGCAACCAGAGGTTGCCCGACGCAATTGACTGGTGACAAAGTTGCCCTAGGTTAGGATTAATTGGTTGTCATAACATGCACAAAATAGGTTGAGATATGATTTTTTGACTGACACAATTTTTGTCATGTTGGCCATAGGTTCATATAGATATGATCTATACACGAGAGTCATGACCGTCGGAGACATATTGATTACGAGATCAGTTGACTAGTGGTGAGAGGCGCAGGTTGTGGGATCACGTGAAATTCATGCTCGTCATTAAGGCAAAAAGGGGGATGTTGACTGTGCTTGCCAAGCTATGGCATTTAGAGACATGTTCATTCCATCTACCTACAGGAGAGGCTACCATAACCTTGGAGGATGTGTACAGGATCCTTCGGCTACTGATCTAAGGGGAGTGAATTAGATATGATCCAAGTCGAGGATATCAGGCCCTAACGACTTACTATGTATATGATGACATAGCACAGCTGGGTATTGATCGTTATGAGATCATATGGGAGACACTAGCCATGTGGTATGAGTGATTTGACTACATATTGTGCATAGCTATAGCCAGGATAGTGATATTAGATCGTCGAGGACATGGATTTCCTGTCAGATGGGGAGAGATGCTTGCCAAGATGATGGTCGATGAGACAGTGTATGCATGGGGACCATGTTTGTTGGTGATGGTCTATTTTCAGCTGCATGACATAGTATATCAGCAGAGACAATCTATGAGCTATGGCGTGACACTTTTGATGGTCTGGGCTTGGGAGCACATTGTAGTGTTCCAACCACCAGTTGATCACCAATTGGAGAGTATCGTACCTTATGCATATATGTACATAGGAGCGATCATGCAGACACATGTTAGATTGATTACTAGCGACATGGGCTAAAGACTCTAGTCAGCTTTATATGGAGGTAGTGGATGGATTATGCACAGTGGCCAGATGAGGGTGAGCATCTACCATGATGTCGACAAGAGAGATATCTGATTGGGTGGACTATTCAATCAGTGCATTGAGAGGTATTTTCTAGATAAAGTGTTGAGACAGTTCGGTGAGCAGCAGGGAGAGCCACGAGGATTAGCAGTGTTCACTCGATCATCGAGGGAGGTGATGCCATGGGGTCCCATGGTTGTAGTAGCTACAACTAAGCAATAGATAGATGGATTACAAGTCTTACCCTGGGGGTGGAGAGGAGGTCTAGCAAATGCAAGGACTACAACTGAGTATGATGCCTGGTGGCGTGTACATAGGCTTGTGCCATTGACATATCTGGATCAGCTAGTGCCAGTGGTTAGATGAGGATGGGGTCCTCAAGGTAGTAGAGGTGGAGGGAGGAGGAGAGGAGATGGTGGGAGAGGAGGTGGTGGTTGGGGTGATGACGGAGGAGATGGCGACAATGGTTGCAGGGAGAGGAGAGGAGGGGATGGCAGGAGGAGACATCGGTAGAGATTACAGAGGAGGAGGAGTAGGTCACTTTCTCCCATCCAAGAGGAGGGAGAGGAGGAGAGAGAGGAGGGTCGTCAAGAGGAGGTCAGGGAAAATGCAGAGGTAGAGGCAGAGTAGCCCAAGGGAGAGCAGTTGGATGTATTAGTAGGCACAACTACTATGGATGTGGAGATGGGAGTGCATGATGAGCAACTCGAGGAGGAGGAGATGGGTGAGGAGGAGCAGATCCTTCATGAGAAGATTTTGGACAAAGAGGAGGGTTTTGAGGATGTACCCATTAGGGGTGGTATAGGGGAGAGAGATCAAGAGCTGGCAAGTCTACAGGCCATAGTACGGGCATTGGAGGTCGAGGTTCAGTCTCTATGGGCCAAGAGAGATGGTTTACAGATGGAGAGGGACATCGCAATCATTAGGGCGCAGCAAGCAAAGCAAAGGAGTCTGGATTTTATTACCACCTGCAGTGGGTCTACAACTGACATGATTAGATAGGTTGCCCAGATTGGACGCAAAGTGTAGTATTATAGGTAGCTCTACGAGAATGCAGTTCCACCAGAGCGACGAGCACCTAGCGCATCAGAGGTTGTCAGCAGTGGTCGGTCTCGCAACAGGGACTCTCATAGAAAGTCTAGCCGAGGTGAGAGAAACAGTTTAGGTTCTGAAGATCATGGCAATATGGGATAGATCTTTATTGACTCTTTTATTTTGACACTTGTATTTTGTATCATCCATCGAGCCAACGAGCTCGATTTTGGTAGACATTGTGACTATGACACCTTTTTGAGATATATATATATATATATATATATAATTTTTGGTAGCGATTATATGTTATGTGTTATGTGATTATGCGTGATTTTTTATAATGTTTATGGGATGTGGCCTAAGCTATGATTCTGATAATGATGCATTGTATATTATGTGATGTATGTGTTATGATGTGATGATAATGTTGTATCTATGTGTTATGATGTGATGTAATGGTGGATAATTATGTATGCTCTATGATGGTCATGCAGCTTATGATGACGTCCTGATGCTATATGATGATGTATGCATTTACTTCTATGGTGTGGTGGATGTCATGTATTGATATCATGCTTGTGATTATAAGATGTGATGCTATTAATTAGAATGTGATTATGTATGCAATGTGTTATAATTATGGATTATGTGATTATGGGAATATGTTAATGCAAATGTTATGTTGCTTTATGTTATGATGTATTAAATGTAAATGTGCCTATATGTTATGTTAAATGCAAATGGAATTATGCAAATGATGAGTAAATGGATGTATGCAAATGATATGTAAATGGATATATGCAAATGTGGGATGGATAGACTATGCACTAATGCCAATGCCTACATGGTAATGCGGTTGTAATTTTGTGTGTCACAAGACATTGTCAAAGGACAAAAGAAGAAGGACTGTTAGACGAAAGGAGATGGATGTTAGTGTGGAGAAAGAAACCCTTCAATATTTTTCCAAAGAACAAATAGATGTTTCATTAATCATCAATGGGTGGATTGTTGCAATGGCCAACAAACACCATGATATGACATAAATCAAGGGTGTGCAAGGTCATGCCATTACGCAAAACAAACAGTCGCAGACAAGGATGACCATGACTCATATCAGGAGCCTAATTTGGCCAGTCTTTTTGTCACAATCAACCACATACAGTCATCAAAAAGAAAGACAATTCATGAAATGTCATTGTGCTTCTGAATCCTATTAAGGCCATCCTCGAGGTGGATAGCATCATGACAAAAAAGAAAATGACAAATGTGACCATATGTAGAGACAGTGTTTTCCAAAGTATTTTCCAAGAGTTTCAAGATTATTAATACTGAGATGTCAGTTTTGACGAAGCCTAGTTATGTGTCAGGTAGAATAATTTGTGAGAAATGTCGAGGAGTCAAATTTAGGAAGGACACATCCTAAATAGAATGGACATCAGGAGCGTCGATCCCCGATATTGAGAGGATGCCCCAAAAATGCTAGTTAATAGTGTCGATGCTCAGGAAAGACATATCCTAAAGCAAAGATAAATGACTAGGGACATTCCTCATAAAGACATCTGAAGGATGACTAAGAATGGATGATTTGACGGTGTTATGAGACTGTGACCAAGTTTGACTAGATGACCCAATTGACCACGTGTCGCATTTGAAGTGTCAATTTAGTTGAATCATTTAAGACTTGTTCGATTTAGGATGTCACGGTCAGAAGAAGACTGACTCGACATACCCTAAAGTACAAGACCTAGGAGTCCTCGGGGGCACATTGATGATGGCGTTGCCTACATCATACACTCAGAGACCACGTAGTTTGACAAAGACTAGACTGACATAATTGTTTATTGAAGACAAACCTATATGTTTTGACTTGACCTGACAAACCCTAAGGGATTGGACCTAGGGGGCCTCAGGGGCTCATCAATGATGACCTTGCCTATGTAGCAATGTGCAAAGACCTCATAGTTTGACTGACACCATGATCAAGGACGACAAATTTTATTAGACTTAAATGACCAATTGAAATTAAAGACCTAAAAGATTGAGTTAGGTGGTCTCATGGGTACATCAAACAATGACCTTGCCTATGTAGCAAACACTTAGAGACCGCGTAGTTCAACCATTATAACTATGACTTGACTTTGACTGCTGTGACTCTATTTTTGGTAATTTTGCAAGTCATTTGGATATTTTTGTGTTTTGTGCATGCTTCAATTTTTTGGGTTTTCTAAATGTTTTGCTTTTTTGTGGATTTTTTTTAAGGTTTTATGATTTTATTTTTATTTTTTTAGGACATTTTATTATTTTTAAGGATTTTTTTAGGACATTTTCTAATTTTTATGTATTTTTTTATGACATTTTCTAATTTTTATGGATTTTTTTCAGGACATTTTATAATTTTTATGGGATTTTTCAGGACATATTTTGATATACAAGACCATGTGTGAGACCTACTATAGTCAGGTGATAAGGGTGTTGCCCCTAGTCAGGTTGAGGACTAACCAAGATGATTTAGATGGGAAAGGGCGCGCTCGAGATGAAAGGGTGGCAGATGCACGAGTCATGATGTCAACGATTGTCAGCCATGAAAAGAAATAGTAGGGTTTTATGACGGATGTTGTGAGGGTGTTAGAAGACTGGGCATTTATTATGGACAAAGGTAGATGGAGTGAGTAGATGGCAAAGCAGAGATTGTCTATGCATGGCACCTGTTTGCTAGGTTTTCACCATGGTACTTATCCAAAGCACCACCAAAGTGGTTTTCACCATTGGAAAATTATTTCTCTTTACTATTTTTTATATTTAAAAATAAAAATTGGTTGTTACCAAGATGCCTATGTTCCAAGTTTTCATCAAGGTAACAATTTTTTTGATTTTTGATTTGTTTTTTTTGTATTTTTAAGGTCTTGGCCAAGCTCTCTAAAGCTATGTATAGAACTTGCGCAGGTGCAAACTGTTTATGGGTTTTGTTAATTGTACACCTTCTAGAGTGGATAACTAATAAGCACCAGAACCAAAGGATGTAGTGATGACATATGGGCCCAGCAAATTAGGCTCAAACTAGTCAGGCTTCTCATTGTTAGCTTGATTTTTCAGGTTTTGCATCAAGACTAAGTCACCAATGTCAAATCTTCTGACCATAACTCTTTTGTTGTAACTTCGGCAAAGGTGATTATGATATGCATGTAAGTGAGTCAAGGAATTTTGTATGCATTCTTCTAATAATTCTAGCTCGTGCAATCGGGAATGTCGGTATTCCTCATCATTAATCAATCCCTTCATGGAGACCCTTAAGGAGGGGACTTCGACCTGAATGGGAAAGATAGCTTCAGATCCGAAGACCAAGGAAAATGGAGTGGTGCCCGTAGGCATGCATATGTTGGTGGGGTAAGCCCATAGGATTGGGTTAAGTTGCAGATGCTAGTTACAGCTGACGTCATTGACAATCTTCTTAATAATTTTGATTATTGTCTTGTTGTATGCCTCAACTTGACCATTACCTTATGGATAATATGGCGTGGAGAAATTATGTTGAATATGGAATTGCCCACAAAGCTCACAGACATACTAATTTTTAAAAGGATGATCCTTGTTTGTGATGATGGATTGGGGAACACCATACCGACATATGATGTAGTCAAGGATAAATTTGGAAATTTGTTTACCAGTTATGTAAGTGAAAGGGATGGCCTCGATCCATTTCGTGAAATATTTGGTTGTAGTAATAATGAATTTATGGTCATTAGATGAGGTGGGGTGAATTTTACCCACGAGGTCAAGTCCCCATTATGCAAAGGGCCAAGGAGAAGTGATTGGTTGTAGCTCCTGTGTGGGCAGGTGAATAAGGTCACTGTGTACTTGACATTGACGACAATTTCTTGTGAACTAAAGAGCATCGTTCTTCATGGTTGGCCAGTAGTATCCAAGTCTCATGATTTTATTGGCTAAGGTTGTGCCACTTGAATGAGATCTACATATACCCTCATGTACCTTGTGTAAGGTTGTTTTTGCTTCATTTATGTCAAGACACCTAAGGAGGGTATTGTTAAAGTTGCGTTTATATAGGGTGTCACTGATGGTGGTATAGCAAGTGGCTTTGCAAATAAAGGACTTGCGTTGGTTACTGGAAAGGTCTGGAGGTCAAATATGGGAGTGTAAGTAATTGTATGTCTTGATAGCATGGGGAATTGGGACCAATGAGCTTGCAAACCATGTCGAACTCAAGAATGTAATAGGCGGGGACCAACAGTTGTTCTACTAAGAACTCAAATTGTGGCACATTATTAGGGATGTCCAAGAGAGATCCAATTGTGGCCATAACGTTGGCTACTTTGTTTCGTGCTCAAGGAATATGCTCAAATGTGATCATATGGAAGTATGATAGGAAACTATCCACCATGCATTTATAAGGCATCAACTTCTCATCCTTGGTGTCATAATCATCATTGACTTGGTTGATAAATAATTGAGAATCACCAAAAACTAGGAGTTCTTTGATTTTCCATTGAACTGCCATTCAAAGTCTTGTCAACAATGCTTCATATTTGGTGACATTATTAGTGCATGGGAAGGTGATGTAAAATGATTTAGGAATAGAGTCACCTTGCAGTGTGATGAATAATATACCTGCCCCAGAATCATGACCTGTATGGGATCCATCAAAATAAAGTTTCCAAGGTAATCTCTGTCTTGCATGAATGACAGATTCATCTGGAAAGTCAGCTACCAATAAGTGATCATATTTTGTAGGTGCGTTAGTGAGTTGATCTACTATGACCTGTCCTTTTATTGCTTTGCGTTCTATGTACTGTATGTCATACTCACTCAATATCATGACCCATTTTTCCAAGCGTCTTGTTAACCTTGCTCGATTGAGAAGGTACTTCAATGGATCTATTTTAGCCACTAATTTTGTTTTATGATTCAGCATATAATGTCTTAATTTATGAGCGGTAAATACTACTACGAGGAATGCATGTTCAATAGGTGTATAGTTGAGCTCACACCCAACCAAATTGTGACTGATGTAGTATATTGCTCTTTCCTTTTCCTCATGGTCATTTTGTGCGAGTAATGCCCCCAGTGTGGAAGTGGTTGTAGAAATATACAATATCAAAGGTTTCCCATCAATAGGTGGCATGAGGATCTTTGATTTTTTGAAAAGTAGTTTAACATTTGTCTATCCAAACAAAGGGGATTCCCTTGTGTTACAGGTACTAAAATGATTGAAATTTATCAGCCAATTGTGCAATGAAACGTCTAATGGACTACAATCTTCCCTGTAATGTTTTGAGCTCCCTAATTCCTTTTGGTGGGGGCATATCCAAGATTGATTTTACCTTGGTTGGGTCAGCGTCAATGCCTCGATGAGAAACTATGTATCCCAAGAATTTACCTAAAGTTACACCAAAGACACACTTCTTAGGATTGAGATGGACCTTATACTCTTCTATCCTTTTGAAGATTTTGTCTAGCACCTTTAGATGATCGGATCTTGTTAAGGATTTTGCTAAGAGATCATCAACGTAGTCCTCCATTAATGTGTGCATAAGATCATGAAATATTGTAGTCATAGCCCATTGGTAAGTGGCACCTACATTCTTTAGTCCAAAAGGCATGATGTTCCAACAATAGGTACCCCAGGGACAAGTAAATGTCATTTTATGTTGATCTTCTGGGGCGATGTGAATCTGGTTATATCCTGAGAAGCCATCCATAAGAGACAACATCTCATATCCTATTGTAAGATCCACTATGATGTCTATGTCTAGGAGTGGAAAATCACTCTTTGGGCAAGCTTTGTTCCAATCCTGAAAGTCTATGCAAATGCAGATTTGCCCATTCGGTTTGGTGACAAGTACGAGGTTTGATATCTAGTCGGCATAATCTATAGATCTTATGAACCCAACATCTAGCAATTTTTTGAGCTCAACTTTGACAAGCAAGGTGATTTGTAGGTGCATCTTCTGAAGTTTTTGTTTGACTAGTTTGGCAACTAGAAGTAAGGGAAAATGATGTAACACTAATGTTGGATCTAGTCCCAACATATCTGCATATGTCCAAGTGAATTTGACCTGACGTTCTGTGAAGAATTCTTGAAACTTGAGCTTTTCCTTATCTGTTAATGATGTTGCAAGGAGAATCATTTTGGGATTTTCTGGTGCACTTGTATTGACTTTTATGGTATCTTTAATTATCATGGCCGATTTCTCTTGAGAAATGGGGAGAAAGTCCAACCCTCCATCCTTAGGCACCTCAAAGAGGTTTTCACCCTTGGATACATCCTTTCTTTTTAATTTTGTGTCATCAGAAGGTGCCTTGCAATTTTCACCTAAAGACGCATCTTTTTTTGTTTTATTTTTATTACTTTTGTGACTAGACAGTTGCATAGTTTCTCCAAAATATGTTGTAGAATCGAGATCTATAGTAAACCCAGCTTTATGGTCCCCGCTTGGTATTTTGTCACATATTCCCATGAATTCAGCAATGGCTTGATCATTCTCAAAAGTGTCCATGATAGGCGAGTCTCGTTGATCCCAATCAATGAGTTGTGGGTATATGAGGGAGATGCAATCATTAGTGTTAGAGAAAGGCGAAGAGGACACTGAGAGCATGCAAATAGAGGTCGAAAGGGTAAAGACAAAAGTATCTTTAGGATCCCAGGAGGAGTCCATCCAATCTTCTTCTTCAATGATCTTAGGTTAATTAGACTCATAGGAGGGGTCAGGATTGGGGAAAGGAAAGTCTAGAGTGTCAGGTGGCAGGTTAGGTTTGTTATTATCCTAGGGCTAGAAAATGCTTACTCTGGTATCTCTTTTCATCGATATTTTAGAATTATCATCTAAAAGATCCTATGATGGACCAATTTTAAACATTTGTCTAAATATTTCCTCAAAAGAAGGCTCGCCTGGTTCTAGAAACATTTCTTCAAGGTCATAGTCAGCAAGGGATTTATCGTAACCCCATTCCCATTCATGAGAATTAGTCTTGGTATAGGATTCATCAAATATTTTGACATTTTCAGAAGCACTTACGTCCTTACTAGAAGTCATAAGGGTACGTGGAGCATCAATTGTGACTGGCTTAAACCCTAACCCTTGATTCTTTGGTCTTGTAGTCGACATTAAGTGTTCCCTCTTGGCATTTTTGTTTATGCCAAGACCACTAATTCCATCATAGCATTTTTCCTTCATTATCTCAAAGCCTTTACCATATTGTCATACTGGAAATGGTCGCAAATCTTCCTCGTCTCTATAAATCCAAGCTGAAATTCCATCTATATCTTCCTTGTTTACCTCTCCCAATTTTGTGAAGGTGGTAGTGGGAGGAACTTTAAAGACAACCTTGGGTTCCAATCTAAAGCATGGTTTGTCGTAAATATTTGGAGACTTGGTAAACTTTGAGATGCAATAAGCGATGTTTAGTTTATACTCTCCACATCCTGTGTCCTGGATCTTAATATTTGGATCGACGATTGGAATGGTGGAAGCAGATGGTAGGGTAGAGGTTGAAGCGGTGGGAGTGGATGACTTGGTGAGTGTAGACAAATTGATGTATTGGGATGAGGTGGATGTCGAAGCTTCACGATTAATAGGCACTTGATGTTCATAAATGCCTCTTAAGTTGGTGCAATATTGAAGGTGATCAGGATCACCAGTTATGGTAATCTCAGTGTCATTATAGGGGAACTTCAGACATTGGTGATATGTAGAGGGTATGAACTTCAATTTGTGAATCCATGGTTGACCAACGAGGATGTTGTAGGGAAATTCAAGATCCAGAACTTGACATGTGGTATCTATGATTGTTGGCCCAACATGAATAGGGAGTGTGATAATTCCCTTAGAAGAACGCTCCTTGCCATCATATACTTTGATTACAATACTTTTAGTGGCATCTACACATGCATCAGAGAAGCCTAGTGCCTTGACCAATTTTAAAGAACATATGTTCAATCCAACTTCGCCATCTACTAGGACTCGTCTGACCTTGTACTTGTGGATGAAAACTTCAATGTGTAATGTGTCATTGTGGTATGGCTTAGGCGTGGAGTAATCTTGGTCTGAGAAAGTGACTTGGTGGGAAGTGGCCAAATATCCGACCATAGCTTCAAAGCGGTTGACATCAATATCAGTGGGGACTAAAGTCTCTTTTAAAGCCCTGTCAAGTATAGCTTTATGTGTGGGAGAGATATGCAAAAGCTTGAGTATGGAAATTTGAGCAGGGGTTTTACCCAATTGATTGACAAGGTTAAATTTTCCTTTAGGCTGTGGTTGCTTAGTAGAACAGACAAGTATCGTGATTTTAGTTCGGCGAGTGGAGACGTTGCATTCAAGAGTCTTTATTATAGTGATAGTATTGACATATTCATTGGCAGCTCGAAGGTGATTGATTATGGGTCCACTCGAGTAATCAAAGGCAACACGAGTGTAGTTAGCCTGGTTATTAGTTTTTTGACCTAACGAGGAGGGGTTTCCCGAACCATGATCTTGCAATGGGTTTTTATGAATGGTATGGTTGGTATTAGAAGAATATTGTTGACCATTAATTTTAATGTCTTTGTTTTCAATTAAATATTGTATAATGTTCCACAATTGTCTGTAGGATGATGTTTTGTGTCCTTTTGCTCTATGATAATCATAGAAGGCATTTTCATCCCACCATGATGGTTTAAATTATCCTAGATCATATGCTTTAGGTTATTGCAATGTTATGATGTTATTTTGGACAAGCTTCTTGAGGACAACCTCAAGAGGTTCTCCCAAGGGTGTGTAAGTGTATCATTTTGGGAATTATCTGGTTTGTCTTTATTGACCTTGGGTTTGGTTGTTTTGAACAACATTTGCGGTAGGTGTCGAGATAGATAGGGGATTATTCTGTGGCTGAGATCCCCTGAGTGTGATTGTGGGGCCTGTTTTATTCACTACCTTAGTGTTGATGACACCATCATTGGTAACATGTTTGTTCTTAGCCCAATACTTGTTCTTATCATAGGTCGTGTTCATGTTTGTGTTCTTGGTAGGGTACTTAAGTTCGCATTTTTCAATGAGGGATTTTTCAATTTGGACACCCTTTTCCACAAGGCATGTGAAGGTTGTACAATAATGGACTTGCAAGGCATATTTCAAGGGTCCAAGGAGGTTTTGGACAAACATATGTACCTTCTCTTTTTCAGGGATTTCAAATGGACATCAGCTTACCAAGCTTTGCCATCTTTGAAAGAAAGGAATGAATGTTTCACCAAATTCTTGTTGTGTCTTCTTACAAAGTGTGGCGATTGTGATGTCAATGTCAATGTCAATGTCATAGGCATAGTTCTCTACAAATTTGTTGGCAAGTTCATCCAATGATCTTATCCCTTTAGGCAAAAGTACGAATCAATCGAGTGCAGGACCTGTGAGACTCCTAGGAAAAAGTCTCATCAAATAAGTGTGTTCATATGCCATGTCTACACAATTGGTTGTGAATTCTCTTATGTGTTCAATAGGCTTTGTCTTTCCTTTGTACTTAGAGAAATTCGGGAACACATATCTTGGAGGAAATGGTGGCATGTATAAGTTTGTGTAAAATGGATATGGGTGCAAGTCAAAGGCTATATGAGTCTTCTTATTTGATAGTTGCATGTTCTCCACTTGTTTTTGTAAGGCAACTAGTTGTGCAGTCAATGCATCCACTATTGGATTATTAGTGGCATCACACATGTTGGTTATAGGTATCCCATGCATTCTCATTTGTTGTGATGATATATTTTGAGTTGGAATGTGTTGATGTTGAGCCTGTGTATGAATATGGGAAGAGTATGTTGGGATATGCGATCTAGTAGTGTTGAATTACATTTGAGGAATGTATTATCCATGTGTGTTTTAATAACTAAGAGGAGTGTGACCTATTTGTGATACGTTCATGTGTTGTGATGCTTGAATTTCTTGTCCAATTTGAGGGATATGACCATATGATAAGTTCATGTTTTGTCTTTGATGGCCACTAGTGTTTGTGTTGATTTGAGGACCTTGTGATGTGGTATTAATGTTAGGTTGAGGTCCTTGAATGGAAATCCTTCTTTTTTACTTCTTGCAAAAGGATTGAATTAAGATGTCCCCAAGGCATTGGATGATGATCCAATAGTTTGTGACATGGTTTGAGACACTTGTGGCATTGATTATGACATGACTTGGGATGTAGTAGGTGCCCCAAAAGAAAATTTTGCGTTTATTGTGTTTGTTGCACATTGAGTTCTTGTGCCACTAGAAATAGGGGTGGCATTATGTTTTGGTGTTGAGGGAGCTTGACTAGTTTGTGTGGCATGGAGATGTTTCTCTCAAGGTGTTAACATCAAATTCATGTGGTAATCTAACTCCTTAATGAAATATTTTAGCTAAAAAACATCGTGGATCTAGCATGATTAATTTGTCTACAAAGGAAGCTACTTCTGGATTTTGGGCAGCAACCTCTATGTCTTCTACAAACACATTTCCTTTGGGGTTTGTTTGAATGAATTGCTCAAAAGGATTGTTGTGTGATAGATGTCTAATGTTTGTGCCATTGAAGGGGTTGTTAGAGGTAGATCCCATGTTGGTATTGTTGTGATTTGTATGTGAGGTAACATTTTGGTTCATGCCATTAGTATGGTTATAAAGGTCTTCTTCATGTCCAAAGGGATTCATGTCTCTTCTCCTTTTTTGAAATCTTGTCTCAACCATGTAAGGTTTGCTCAAACAAGGAAAAATGCAAATGATATGGGACTAGGTCTAATGATGGGAATGATATGACTCTAAGTCTAAGTTTTTGTAATTTTTGGATATTAGGAGTCAATGCTAATGCAACTATGTTTTTGGTCTTTTTGGAATAAGAAATTAGGAGTGTCCTAATGCAGGATGTTAATAATGTCTAAGGAGGATGCTAGATGTCAAATGTTTATGAGGGATGCAAAGTGATAATGACGTCTAAGAGGAATGATTAATGTGAGGTAACGGTGATGCCTAAGAGGGATGTCTAATGCAAGGATGGACTAAATATGTTAAAGAAAGTGTTCTAAATTCAAGGTGTAAGCAAGCTCTAAAGGTGATCAACTTTGGGAGATTTGGGAAGAGTTTACTAACCATCCAAAGTATTTGCCAATGCTTCAATTTTAATTGTTAAGGGACCTTGTGCGAGATCAAGTGAAATGTCAAAGACGCCAAGTGAGTTCCTAAACTAGACTTATGAGTTGGAAAAGACTCGCCTAATAATGACAAATAGTATAAGTGTGACAAGTGACTTGGTCTAATGCCAATCTTTTTCTTGAAGCAATGTTTTAGACAAAGTATGGAAAGTTGGCCTATTCTGAAATCTGCAAAGGTAATGACCCAAGAGTTTGGCTAAGCTGAAAGTGATTGGGAATCCTAAAATGCAACTAAAGTTTGCAATGGTATGCTTATGGTTAAGACTAAATGACAAACCTAAAGGTACAATGGTGGATTTTTTGAGCAAATATTTTTGGTTTTTGTATAGAGTTCACTATAAAAAGGTAATCAAAGATAGTTATTGAAGTTTTGACCTTAGATTGTGACTGTTATAGTTGTTTTCTTGAGTGACAGGAAGTTGTGGTTCAAGACAGTGAATTGCATTGCAGATTTAACAGATGCATCATTTATCAGCAATTGTGTTTCAGGTTTTGCAGATGCATTGTAAGACAGTCAGTTGCGTTTCACTGTGAAATTTTGGTTTTTTTGCAATTTTGACTAAGTATTTTACAATTTTGACCAGGTTGTGATTTTTTTTTTAGTTTGAGTATGGTTTTCCAGATTTCAAAGATGTTTGTTTGTCTATTGATTCAACACACTTTGTCTTGTCTTGGGTTATTTGACACATGCACTTTGAAAAAAAGCATGCACAAATCCTAATTTGAAAAGGATTGTATACTTGGCATAGCTCATTGAAATACCTCAGATTAGTGTTGAACACCTTTCCTTCTCGAGAGTAGATAGCTTAGAAGTTTGGTGGCACAGGTTCCCCCTTATAGTGCACTCACTTCTCGGGCTAACTAACTTTGAATCCTTGAGTTGTCACTTCCTGGGAATTTGCTATCTCTACTCAAGGGAGTCAGTAGCGAGTAATCTTCAAGCATGATACTATACCAAACACTATACCAAGCAATGGCCGAAAGGTGGGGCTTTTAAAAATAAGAGGGTTCTAGTAAATACTCAAGGACATGGCACCTCACGAGTGTCCAGTAAGCCACTTAAGGCTTTAATCACTCTACTAGGGGATCTTATACCTCTAAAAGAAAAGGTAGGCACCATGTTTCAAATGACACTGCACGACTAAGGCCTCATACCATGAGGACTTGACAGTTTAGTCTTATCCTTTTATATACTGAGCCGAGTAAAAAACCGGTTGGAGTCATTCTCTCTTTCAAGGCAAGCCCCTCTAAGGTAAACAAAATTGAATTGAAAAATTTTGTTTTTGATCATCCAAGATTGCACTAAGGTGCAAGGAGATTGCATACACAAAGATTTCAATCCACACTCACAAGTTTGTTCATTTTAATTCCAAAATCAAAATGTGTGGGTGGAAAAGCAATAATCCCTAAGTGCCCTTAACTCTCCAAATTGCTACGAGGTGCAAGAGAAGTATATATGCACAAAGAAATCACTACCATACCACAAGACACACCAAACACTTGTGAATTTTAACCCAGCTTATTATGAAATAAACAAGTTTCTTTTTAGCCCAATTCCATGAGAATGCGAGTACATTAAATTATCCTTGATGAGTGTAGATGCAAGTTGTGTTCTTTTTAAACCCAGTGAATGTAGATGCAGTTCATTTTAAGCCATGAATGTGAAATGCAAGTTGTAGTTTTTTGTTTTTTTGTTGCTTAGAAATGAAGGACTTTATAAAAAAAAACAACAAAACAGAGTTAGTATCCTCCTCCAACTTGCCACATTCTACCAAAAAAATATTAGTAACTAGAAAAACCTAGCCTACTAAACCAAAAATGCAAAAAAATAGAAAATACTTGCAGAAATTAAAAGTAAACCCTAAATAGGTAGTTGTGTCGCAAAACTGTCAAATGCGGCTCACAGGAATGATCAAATGTGGCTCAAAAATTGTGACTACGGCTCACAAGATCTTGATTGTTGTTCACTAGAGTAGATGCGGCTCAAGTTCTTGTCAATTGCGGTGAACCAAAAAGACAAATACAACGAACGACAGTCAGTTACAGCACACGAATCTGAACCTGCAAAATAGCTAAAATCTACCAAGAACAAGTGATCTATCGATGCTTATGATATGACCCTAGGGTTAGACTAATAAACTAGAAAGCTAAATATCCCAGATTTAACAAAAATAACCTGACATTATAGAAAATTTAAGTATGCCCTAATGCAAAGCAGTTGCATCATCTTGCTGGCAATTGCATCATTCTGTCTTTGGTAGTTGCGTTGAACCATACCTACAACTTGCAAAATCAAAAAATTCATACGAAATCTACAAAAACTTTGCCCTTCACGTCAGGTTCACCAATTGTAGCCATGGAAAATTTTAGGTTATCAATATAAAGCATAATCAAACTAAACCCTAGCTAACAATGAAGCACAATGGAACATTAAAACATGAACAAATGAACAATCTCACCAAAAACCTTCATGCACTCCATGAATCACCTTCATTGCCCCTCTCCATTTTGTTGTGAATAGTGTTTTCCCTCAAATTTTTGTGAGAAGTTATGACCTATGAAAAAGACCTTAGCAAAATATTGAAGGATTGTACTCAACCATTGCAAGTGTACTAAATAATTTGCAAGCATGAAGTACGACAGATGAGGTTGGCATTTCCTTTTTATATAAAAGTCAATTTTGGATGAATGGCCAAGATTGTCAGTTGAGAAATGCCCTAAGATGAAATGCTGAGATTGAATGTGACAATTAGCAATTAAGGTTAGGGCAGCATTAGGGTAAAATTTGAAATGGAGGGCTATGATTTAATTTTAAGAAAATTAAATCAATGGATAGGAATGCATGTGACAAGAGGATATTGGACACAAAAAAAGAGATTGTTGGAAAATCAAATAAGAATTTAAAATTATTTGATTTATGAGGCAAAGTTGACCTTTTGAATTAAAAATAAATTTAATTCAAAAGTGGTGGGGCCAGGATAGTAAATAATCATTTTTAATTATTTACTTGGTGGGAAAGTGGGAATGGGAATTTAAATAAATAATTTTATTTAAATTTGGAGGAAAAGACAAAAGAACAATTAAATAATTAATAGGGTTATTTAATTGTAGAGAAAAGTAAAATGTGAATAATAAATAAATAAATTGAGAAATTTATTTAATTGTAGGGAGACATGGGAAATTAGTGACATATTAAAATAAATAAATTTTATTTATTTATTTAAATAATCAAGAAGAATGAAAGATGTGAATTAATTAAATAATTAATTAATTAATAATTGAATTTGGATTATAGGGCATAATTAAATATTTTAATTATGCTGAGACAAATTATGATAAGACATGGAAAAATAAAGCTCGCAGGCCTAGGTTATTTTTATGTGTCTACAGTAGCCAATACTTAACCAAAATATGCCATATGGCTTCACTCCCTATTTTTTTAACATTTCCCTTTATACGTTACCTCTAAATTATGTAATTTGTATGAGCATTTAAATGTAAACAAAAATACTTACAACTTTATAGGTAAACAAAAATATTTATAAATAACAAGAAAATATTAAAACCATAAGACCGCCAACCCAAGAAAAAGCTCCTAAAAAACTTAAGCAAACACTGCTAAAAAATTTAACTAAGTGGTTGCATAGGACCCTATTGTAAGATATTTGAACATGGCATTTTATGTGTATAATGGTGAAATTAGTACACCCATGTCATTTTTTTTGTTATGTACATATCTTGTTGGAATGTCTGAATGTAACAACAAACTAATAAGTGGCATACATTTTGGTTAGGTTTGGCTCATGCCCTAATTCTTATTTACCTTCATTTACATTAATTATTATATGTTTCACCATTATACTCATCACCAATGCACCTTCATTTGTACTTATTTTCATAATTTTTTCCCTCCCTCAAAATTATCATTTTACTTGTAAGGTTCATTTCTAAGTGACTCTAGATTAACTAGGTTCAACCCAAGGTGCATGAGAATGAACCTATAATTTAAATCTCCAAATTTAAAATTTCAATTCTCTTACTCCTGGTAGTTATTATAATATGGCACATCACACATTAGTGTGACATGTCAGTGTGTCATGTTATTTAAATACATTCAACGTGCACTTAATTACACATGAGATTATAAAGAGAATGATCAAAGCACACTTTGATTCATAAAGGGATAAAAAGAATTGCATCTACATAAAGGCAATCTGCACGTGGGTGAATATTACCTTTGATATCACTCACCATCATTAATCTATCTTGTTAAAGGAGTTTGACCTAGGAACATGTGTTTTCTTATTAAGTTAGCAGACTCCTAAATGGTGTCCTTGAACACCTTATCAAATATATCTACCAAATAACATAAAATAAAAATCATTTTCAAGCACAATAAAATTTAAGGAAGGAGCACGATGTCGCCTTTGTGTCTATCGCTATCAGAAGCTTCTAGGTTTTGCTACGATCGCTCTCGGCATGAATTTTTTGTTCTTGAGCGCTTTACAGGTAAATGAAAAACTCCTTTCATGAATGTTGTGAGGCAACATTCAAAGCAAAGTGGGAGACCATCTTTTGGAGGGACGTATGGAGGGCTTGGCCAATCTTTGCATCACTCTGGTTGGGTGCCTTTTAGTCAGGCATCTGTTCTGAAGGGTGATTTGTTTGAGGAGACGAGGCATGGAGAGAGATTGGAGGGACACTGTAAGGTCTCAGAAGGATATTTTTCTAGTTGTGAGCGCTTTGCAGTGAGGCAGAAAGGGGGTTCTGGCCAAATTCGACATAGCTTTCAAGGGGCATAGTGTGAGCACGCATCAGGTGCAATGGAGGCTCAATACATGGAGGGGGAGCTCGCAAGGAAGGCTAGGGAAAATGGAAGGCCCTCGAGAGAAGAACAAGCACACAGAGCTGTGTGTTGTGCTTAATTGACCCCCTCTATTATACTAGATGGGGAAATTGCAAATGAAGTGTCTAAGAATATGAAGTATTTTGCAGAACTCAGACTGATTGGGAGATTTCAAGGGTTTTGGCCAGGCGTGGTTGATTTACATGGTTGGGGAAGTTTGTGGGGGCTGATTAGGGTTCTTTAATTTTTTTGCGCACCACCTATGCATTTATATTGATAGAAATGGATTTGTCAAAAGACCTTCTCGCAGATCCTTTCTTGAAAGTTCCAAGAGGTGAATGGAGACAAATTCTTAACTATGAAAGAGTTTCATTTTGATGTCACATATGTTTTGCTTACTGGTGTTCCAAATGGAAGAGGGTGAGTCAAGCAACCTGGTGGAAAGAGGTTTCTCCTCAACATTATTCAGTGGAGCAAGGGAGTTTAGGAGGTAAGGAAACTATCAAGGATTGAGTTGGTACCGTCATTAGCAAAGAAGCCCCAAAGTCTCAAGAAAAAGGAGGGGGGTAATGTTAGGCAAGGAAATTCCCCAAAAGAAGAGTTGGGTGGACAATTTGAATGCTTGAGCATGGCTTCATCTGGTGGATAGAGCATTCTAGAGGATTTTTTAGGGGAACCAACATGGATAGATGACCAGGAAGAGAACTGGCATAAGGTACAAAGGAAAAAGAAGAAGTGAAGAGAAGTGGCCTTCAACACACATCTTTGTTCCCATGGCAAAGGGAAAAAGTAGTAGTAGTTTTCTGAAATGTTTGAAAATCTTTAATGTATTCAGTTAGATGGGGTTGTTTTAGGGTAGTAATGGGTGAAGGGGTGGTGGCTAAATGGGGGGTGGTGAAGGATATTAAGGGATGTAGAGGATTTATACAATACATTTTTGTTGTTGTTTAAGTGTGTTAAATTGATTTTTGATTTTTCTAAAGGATGTACTACTTTGTTGAATATTAATAAAAAGATTTACAAGGTTTCCCTGCCTTTACCAATAAAAATAAATAAAAATTCAAGCACACACTTTATTAGTTCAATTTTGCATAATAAAAATTATTTGCACATATAACTTGATTAATCTTACAAGGTGTATGTTTGGCGTAGCTAAGTATGAGAGTAACCTAGTTTAGATATTGTCATTTTATTTCCATCACATAGAATAAGTCATGATATTGAGTTATAGCTAAAAGGTTATGATAAAAATAATGGAAAACCATTTATTGGCCATTGAGATTAACTAAGTGGTTTTATTTCTATTATTTTCAAACTTTGAAATTTTGTTGCATGATCTTTCTCAACTCTAATTTAGGTTTTGTTGCTTGTCATATTAATTAAACATGGTTTTTCTAGAGGAATCCACTTATTTCCTTACAATATGCTTGAACTACAATAACTTGATGCTCTATCACACTCATAATTTCCCTTTAAACTCATACAAACTAGGCTTTCTTAATTGAATGGCATTTTCCCAAGCAACAACATGTGTGCCATATTATACAACAATGCATTGTATCACATTAGCCTTTATTTTTTCTCATTTTTCCTTAATTATGGATTTATGTAAAAAATACTTGTGTAGCCACATTGGTGGTCTTCAATCTATTGAATTTTTTGAGTAATAGTAGAGTGTGTGTGTGCGTTAATGTGGCAATTGTGTGAGGCCATTCACTATAAGGATTGTAAAGGAAAACAATATGCTTGAACTATAATAACTTGATGCTCCATCACACTCATACTTTCCCTTTAAACTCGTCCCAACTTGGATTTCTCAATTGAATGGCATATTCCCAGGAAACAATAAATGTTCCATGTGATATAACAATGCATTGTATCACATTATTTTTGCTCTTTTTTCCTTAATTATGGATTTATGTAAAAAAATACCTGTGTAGCCATGGTAGTGGTCTTTAATATATTGATTTGAGTAATAGTAGAGTGTGTGTGTGTGTGTGTATGTGCTTTGATGTGTCAATTGTATGAGACCCTTCTCAATAAGGACTGCAAATAAATACAACATGCTTGAACTACAATAACTTGATGCTCCATCACACTCATACTTTCCCTTTAAACTCATCCAAACTAGGCTTTCTCAATTTAATGACATATTCCCAAGTAACAATATGTGTGTCATGTTATACAACAATTTATTGTATCATACTGGCCTTTTTTTTTTGCTTAATTTTCCTTAATTATGAATTTATGTAAAAAAAGTACTTTTGTAGCCATGATGGTGGTCTTTTTAATCTTTTTTTTTTGTAATAGTAGTGTGTGTGTGTTTTGATGTGTCGATTGTGTGATATCCTTATCAATAAGGAATCAAAGATAATGTATCCAAGATTCCATCAGTCATGACTTCATATCCATCTTGTTCCACATGAAACTTGATTTGGTGCGCTCATAGGTAAATGATCCAATTAAGGTTTATGAACAACCATGTAACCTAATAGAGACTTCCTTGAGATTTTATGCAATAAAGGATCAATCCTCATAAACTTAAATACTCAAAAAAATATGTGTAAAATGTGGAAGCTTAAAATGAAAGAACGTGATAGTTTATTACTTCTTATAGCCAATTACAACTTGATTTTTTAAACACTATCCTACAACAACACTTCATGTAGCAAGCTACCTCACTCTCTCACATGACAAGTCTTTCATCACAATATTTCCTCATTGCAATTCCCTCTTCAACAACGATGGTCTTCTTTCCTCTAGAGGTATCTACCTCTCAACTTCCTCTCTACATTATCTATTAAATAAATAAAAATATCCCTCAAAATTATAACTATATACATATGCAAAAAACTTCTTCACATGAGCAAATATATTCTACTTTACGAGATTTATAACTTACCACCTTCACATCAAAGAATAATCATTCAATATTTATTATTTAAATAAGCCTCTAATGGAGCCTCACCATATTTTCCTCACCAAGCCTCCCTCTTTTAAAAAAAAAATTATTCTTATCTCTCCTTCAACTCTCGACCTAGAGACTATCACAGTTCCCCTTTTATCCCTTCAAGCTATCCAAAACTACCAAGCCTCTACTCAAAAAATTTAATCCTAACATATATGTGAAAAAAAAAGTGATGGGATTAGAAAATGATAATTATTATTAAGGTGCAAGAAAATTTATCGATAATTTTTTTACCATTGCCACCAAGTCCTACCAAACAAAATAGAGAGAACTATCAAGGTGATTATTGTTGCAAGGAAGATTAGTGCTCAATGAAATGGTAACACCTATCTACATAATGGGTCAGTGCAAGATCATGGGGGTCCAAACTAGGCCCTTCAGTAGCAATGAAAATTCAAAAAAATAGAGCTAGGCAAATTGACATAAAAATTTGAATAGGTTATTTACACAATTTGAAAAATATGAAGAACAAAATTATAGAAATTTGAATGTAGTTTCTAAGCTACTAGTCCTTTTTTGGAAAAAAGTAAATCTATTTGGTGAAAATTTGAAATTTCAAGGCAATAGTACTATATCCTCTTTGGATGACCATGGATTTATGCTATAAAGTTTGTCCCCTCCATATACCACCAATGCTTGAAATTTCCCCATAATTGCACTAAAATCACAATAGTTGGTGATCTCGATCCCTTTCAATATTATAGCAACTTAAGAGGGTCACCCGAACAACAAGTGCCCATTAATCGAGAAAGCTCATCATCCACTTCATCCCATTACATTCATCCTTCCAATTTGACCAAAGCCTCCACATCCACCATCCCGTATTCTAACTCCAAGATCCAAATAGAGACAAGGGGTGTGTGTAATACCACATGAAAACCTCTTGTGTCAAAAAGCTACCAACATCTCCAAAATCCTATGGCAAGCCTTCTGCTATCAAAAAAGAGATCAAAGTCATTATATGAGCATCTCCCACCACAAACTTCACCAAATGGGGAGAATTGAGTAAAGAAGCTATTGATGAAGAGGAAATTTCCACATCGATATATAAAGAGGAAGAAGACATTGAACCTAAATGAATCTGAACCAAGCAATATGGTAAGGGCTTCAAGATTATGAGACATAAGGGTTATGATGGACACAATGGACTTGGGTTACGTAAAAATGGAATGACAGAACCCTTAATACCTCTCAAGTGGCCAAGGAATAGAGGGTTAGGGTATGAACCACCGAAAGTGATTGCTCCTAGTGCTAAGGCTTTCGAGTGAGGAGGTTAGTGCTTCAAAAGATATCAAGACATCTAAGGACTACCATGACAAAACTAACTCCAATGAATGGGAGTGGGACTCCTGTGCATCTAGTGATTATGACCTAGCTGAGACCTTCCAAGAGCTTGACTTAACCATTTCCTCGACCAAAGGCGAAGCTTGGATCGATTCCTTTTAAGATCCCAATAACACTTCCATTTTCACCCTATGCACATTGGACCTTAATGATCGATGATGGCATGCCTTTAGTATACCCACAATTTGTAGATTGGGATCAACAAGGACCACCCAACTTGGAAATGTTTAAAAACGATGAAGCAATAGCTGAGTTTATGGGACTATGCGAAGGAATACCTAATAGGGATCATAAAGAGGGTTTTACTATAGATCTTGACAATGCGCCCTACTTTGGGGGAGTCTATCCAACCCTCTAGTCACAAAAGTGAAAACAATAAATAAAAAAAAGAAAGGTCTTTAGGTGAAAACTAAAAGGCGCCTCTAATCCTAGAAAAAGTAAAAAGAAAGGATGTATTTGAGGGTGATAACCTCTTTAAGGTTCCCAAGGATGGAGGATTAGACGTACTCCTTATAAGTCAAGAGAAATCACCCAAGTGCTAGTAGAGAAATCCATGGAAGTCAACACTGGTATTGATGAAAATCCTAGAATTGTCCATTTCGCAACATCTTTGACAAAGATAGAGAAACCAGAGTTTTGTGCCTTCTTTACAGAAAGAAAAATTAACTTCACTTGTTCTTATGCCAACATGCCTAGATTGGATCCCAAGTTGGTGTTACATCACTTACCATTGTTCCTCGATGCCAAAATAGTCAAAACAAAGTTAAGGAAAATGCATCCTCAAATTGCACTATTGTAAAATCAAAGCTAAAGAAGTTATTAGATGTTGGTTTCATTTGAACCATTGACTATGCAGAATGGATGTCCAACCTAGTGCTCGTAACAAACCAACAGGTGGAATCAAAATCTATACCAATTTTAGAGATCTAAATAAAGCATGCCCTAAGGATGACTTCCCATTGCCTTATATCGACATCATAATGGATTTGACTATAGGGTATGAGATTCTATCCCTCATGGATGGTTTCTCGAGACATAATTAGATTAGGATCGCTACTAAAGATCAACATAAGACAACTTTTACTTGTCTGTGGGGAACATATTGTTGAAATGTCATGCCATTTGGTTTGAAAAATGTCAAAGCCACATATCAGCGGGCTATGACTATAATATTTCATGACCTCATGCACACATTTATGGAGGATTATGTAGATGATCTATTAGCAAAATCACTGTTAAGGGGTTACCATCTGCGTTTACTAGATAAGATTTTCAAAAGATTGGAAGAGTAAAAAGTACGATTAAGCCCAAAGAAGTGTGTTTTTGGGGTAACTTCAGGCAAGCTCCTAGGATATATTTTCTCTCTAAGGGGAATTGAAGTCGATCCCGCGAAAGTGAAGGCTATCATAGACATGCCCCCACCAACAAGCATAAGTTAGTTACAAACACTACAAGGTAGATTACAATCCATTTGGAGGTTCATTGCTCAATTAACGGATAAGTGTCAACCATTCCAACATTTTCTATGAAAGGGAGTACCATTCATGTGGACTGACTAATGTCAAGAGGCATTTCAACAATAAAGGGCTATCTATTAACACCACCTGTTGTCATGCCTCCCATTGATGGTAAACACCTCATATTGTACATATCAGCAACCACATCAGCACAAGGGCACTACTAGCACAAAATGATCATGACGAAAAAGAAAGAGCAATCCACTACATCACTCATACACTTGTCAAATATGAACTCAATTATAGTTCTATCAAATGTGCATGCCTTGCAGTGGTTTTTTCCACTTAAAAACTCAAACATTACATGTTGAATCACAAAACAAGGCTTGTAACAATGATTGATCCCCTGAAGTATCTCCTTAGAAAAGTAACCTTAATGGATCAATTAGCCAAATGGGTCATGATATTAAGAGAGTATGACATTCAATATGTTGAGAAAAATAAATAAAAGGATAATTCATAGTCGATCAACTTGCAGATGCACCCACGATAGTTGATCATCTGTTAGTATTTGTGAATGGTTGATCTAGACCTGCTCAAACATGATCAAACAACCCAATGTTAGTCATCAAACAAGTCTAAAACAATCATTCTCCATGCAATTCATTCAAATGCAAAGAACAAGGAACAAAGCAAATTTAATCTAATGAAAGCTAATAAAACTCATTCTAAGCATTCAAACCAACATCTCATGGGGGAATTGGTGCTACTTTGATGTGGAAAGTAGCCCTTTCCCAATTCCTTGCAAGCTTTGATGATGAACAATGTGATCCTTGATGAAAATTCTTAATAACCTAGCTATGGTGATGAAATGCTATAAAAACCTTGATGAACAATGGATGAACTTTCATAAAATCTATAGATAATGACTTTTCATAAAGTTGTGGATCCAAAATTAGTGGAAGAGTTCTCCATTTATAGGAAAGAGGGATGTAGGAATGAGAAACATGAAGGATGTGGGATTAAAGATGAACCAATAACAATGTGCCAGTTGTCAACATGCTATTGAAGAGAGGTGGAGCACATTTTGATCAATGTGCAAGATAAATGCAATTAGGTGGAATTTGAAAATTGAAAGATGGCTTGTGGAGGAAGAGATGAAAGGTGAGTTAATGCCACTTGGCTCGAGAAAAAGGACATGTAAGAGCTATAAATGTCAAGTTGGAGGACAAGTCCCTTTGGAAGGGAGATTTCAAAATGAAGGAATATTCTAAAGAGATGCCCTTTTGAATGAAAATAGAAGAATTTATAAAGCAAATAAATTGTTTTACTTGTGCAAGTTGAAAAATCTAGAGGATTTGATGGATTAGAGTTAGAGTTAATTAGGATTTAATTTACTTAGATGGAGATTAGTTTGATTTGACATTTGACTTAGATTTTTGGATTTATTTAAATCAAATGGGAGGAATAATGGACATTAGATTTAATTAAATAAAGTTTGATTTATTTAATTAAAAGGGAGATGACATTAGATTTAAATCAAATAAAGGTTAATTTATTCAATTTAAAGGAGATGAATTAGGATTCAATTAAATAAAATGATTTATTTAATCAAAAGAGGAACATTAGGATTAATTAAATAAAATGAAGATGATGACTTAATCAAATAAAGTTGATTTATTTAATTAACAAAGGAAATAGGATGAATTTAATCAAATAAAGATTATTCGATTAAATGGTTAGTAAAAAAGTGATTAAGGGAGAACTAATATTAGTAAATCAGGTTCAAGTGTGTGATACCAATCAATATAATTTGAACATCTACATTTTGCCCTTCTTTGAAGCAATGTACCTGTTGTGTTGGTTCAAAGAATAACCTTATTGAGATCAAAATTCAAAATTTTTATGATTTTTTTTTTCGCATGCCCCACTGCTACCCCAGCGGAAGAATTACACTGCTATACTACCCCCTCGAAAGATCAGACGAAAAATTTGAATATTTTGGTGATTTCTCGAAAAAAGAAGACAAGCTGCCCGATGGGTCCAAAAAGGCTTTAGGATGCTGAAAACATGCCATAATGCAGGAAAAAAGACTTGAAATGAGCTTCAGTTGGGAAAAATGGGGTCGAGGGCACAAAACCCTAGTTTGACGGCTAAAATGGGGCAAAAAACCCTAATTTTCATGCTTAGATAGCCTTAGAGGGGTCACTTTCAATTCATTTTCACATTCAGACTTTGAGAATCCTTCGTTTTGAGCTCTAACCCTCCTGTAGAATGGTGCAAAGAGTACTTCCTTGACACATTTCTGAGTGAGTTTGAGTGTACTGGCGACCTCTAGGTGCATGACCAGCGGTATGTGATCCTAACCCGACCTTTAATTTCATTTTTTGAGTGCATTTATTACAGCCTAAAAGATCAAACTTGTCCAATGTCACTATATAGTGACACTAGAAGTGCATAATTGATGATGCTATGGGTCAAATAGTGTCGCTATTGTTTATTGTGATGTCGTACTACAATTTAGCATAAGGGTTTCAAACTACAAAGGGCGAAGCCATTGTGAATGGCAACGTTGTGCCTGTGTTAGGTTTTTAGGGTTTCTAGTCAAACAGGCCCGTGTGTGCAAATAGCGATGTCACGACTTGATGTGCATTTTGAAGGGGCCAAGTATTATTGTTTGGAGTTTCCAAAGGGTGATGCCATTGCAAATAGCAATGTAATTGTGGTTCTTGTGTCGAAAACTCCAAACGAGGTTAGATTTTTTTATGAATTTTGACATTGTGAATTTATGAGTGCAGGAGGCAAGGGAGCCCGTGCTTTCATGTGAGCATCAATCCTTAGTGCTAGGAAGACTAAGCAAATTGCACGAGTTGTGACAAGAGCACCTTGGTGAGATCGACTTCTAGTACGTTGCCTACGCACCCACCATGAGGACCCATTTGGTGATGACGACAACATTGGTCGAGTGGTGGCATAGTGAGACTTTGTTCTTTCACCTTCCTACCGGTGAGGCCACTATTACATTGGAGGATGTTTGGCATATCTTGTGATTTCCCATCCATGGTGAGAGAGTTATTTATGATACTGATGCCGATAGAGACACCTACTTTGAGATTCTATAGGTTGAGGATCTCACACTATCTGAGAGCTAGCTTGATCTAGACTATTACCACTACTGTATTTGACTCCACTTTTTGACAAATGTTTGTTGAACTGTCGACAAACTATTGTCAGAATTCCAACTAATCAATTAAAAAAATTCATCATTGAATTTTCGTCGGTATCCCAACAAGCTTCAAAATGTTGAATTCACGACTAAACTTCGTTGGTTGCTGCCCAAAAAAAGGGACCTCCTATTTGTCGGAATATCAACGAACATTATGTCAATCTAGCGACGAAGAGTAGCCATAACACATGTGGCATTCCTATGCCAAATTGTCTGAACAACATGAGATATTTGTTGAAATTACAACCAAGTTTCGTTGAAAGTAGAACAAACATTTCTCGTTTGTTCAACAATGGCATGATTGGAATGAAATCAAAATTGCATCAGAGCTATAGCTATATCAAGAGGACTGACTTGTGGTCTCATCGATGATCATGAGGAAGTATATCAGTGAGACTTATTCCATCGGGGTAAGTTTTGAATGTTTACCCGACCCGCTATGTCTCACCGATATATTCCCAGTGCTCCTATCGGTGAAATAAATGACGGTCTCACCGATGAAACTTCATCGGTGAGGCTTAAACGTTCAGGCTAGCATATATTTTTCATGCTGATAGACTATCTTCATCGATGAGACCATAAGCCAATCTCCCCGATATTTTGACAAACATTCGTCGTTTGCTCAACAATCTTGCCATTGGAATGAGATCAAAATTGCATCGGAGCTATAGCAACCTTGTCACACCTTTTTTTTTCGTCGGACTGTGGTGTCAAAATTTTGATGAAACGTTGCAGTTTTTTTTTCTTAAAGATTTATTGGGAGGACTGGCTTGTGGTCTCATTGATAGAGCACGAGGAAGTATATCGGCAAGAATTATACCATCAGGGTAAGTTTTGAATGTTTACCTGACCCGCTATGTCTCACCGATATATTCCTAGTGCTCCCGTCAGTGAAAGAAATGATGGTCTCGCCAACGAAACTTCATCGGCGAGACTTAAATGTTCAGGCCAACACATATTTTTCATGCTGAGATGACTTGTCTTTCCGATAGATTATCTTCACCAATGAGACCATAAGCCAATATCTCCGATATGTCTTCTTTAGTAATCTTGATTGCTACAACAGTTTTGATGTCTCATCGATGTGCGAAAAAGTGCTTGTAACCCATAATAGGTCGGGAGGACCCATACCAACTCATGCTGATGTGATGTTTTTGCCACAATATCTTTGATCAAAAGGATTTTCAGGAGTAGAATGAGGTGACCGTGGGTAATTATATTCTGTAGGGCCAATTACATCCTTTTTTGAGTCAAAATGTAGTTATTATTGAGAAATTTACATGAGTAAATCATTATAAAATTTTGAGTAAATCATTATATTTTGTAGGGCCAATTCACATAAACTACTAAGAACTAGGGAAATGCAAAATCAATGATACCTCAATTGCTAAACCAATCGTTTGAATGATACGATAAAAAAAACTCTCTTTCAACTTCAAATGAATGCCATTGGAGAAGTGACTTATAGATGATACATGCAACTATAGGTCTTCCATTATTAAAGCCAACATCTTTTGTGATACACTTGATCAATGCATCTTGATTTTCCTGAAACCAAAATAACAAAAAAATGTAGTGTAAGGGAATAAAAAAATCACCAGAGCTTTATAATATAATGTGCCTAAGCAAAAAAGTGATATAACTGGAAATACAAATAGAAGAGATAAATGCTCCTCCAAAAGGTCAGAATCATATACTTGTTTCCTGTCAGTGAGAGTCTTTTGTGGCCTCTGCTCTCCATCAGCGAGCTCTTTCAAGGCAGACATAGGAATCTGTGAATTCAGCCAGACACATCTATTGGTTCAAATATTATTGAAAAATAATATTACTTATTTAAAATCGGGAGGAGATAACTAAAATTATACATAAAAAGATATAATTTGTTTATATTGGACAACCATGAGTGTATGACCATGATGGAATTTACCATTTTAAGTCACAAAAATGGACAATACATAATGACAAGTGGAAACTTAACTTCCTTGAGTTAACAACACAAGCCAAACTAGCTTTGGTCTCTACTAAACAATGTTGCAAGATCATTGCCCACACACACAAATTTGTGCTTCTGACAGTCCACAAATGCACCCACACAAGCAAGTACACACAATAATAGTGCTCACAAATATTCCAACCCCATTGCAACAAGAAAGGTTCAACAAGATATTGCAACAATACGAAGAAATCTTTCTATCCCTCTCAGTCCTCTCTCCATCTCTTTCTATTTGCTGATATAAACGTATATTATACGAAGACAACACAAAAATGATAGCTATTTGGTGGTATGACCATTCAAAGTATTACAAGTTAGCTTCACATGCATTACAAAACACCATACATGACAAGTATTTGTTGATATAAACTTATATTAAGTGTTGATCATATAATAGATTGCTATAACACTCCGAAATTGGGCCAAATGTCATAAAATAACTATTAAAGTATTAAAGGACAACAAAGTACCTTGCAAGAATGAAGAGGAATGCTGGTGCAGGTTTGTGAGATGGTATTTATCCATCTTGAGGTTGCAAGTTCTGAAACATGGATGAATTTGCATGCTAAATTGTAAATTCACTTTTACAAAATATTCCAAAAGTTGTAGTATAGGAAAATAATTGGAATTACAAAAAGAACAATTGTACGAGAGTAGAAAAAATGTTGCTTTTGTTTCAAAGGTAGTGTTCAATACAAATCTAGAAATATAGAGAGGACCTATAATAAGATCAATACCATAACAACAAAAGGGGGGGAATTGAAAAAAAATCACATCTGTGTCTATATCCATGTCCATGCAACTCTTATTGAAACTAGTGCATTGCTATTTATTGTTACACGTAAAAGTCCTATATTGTTATTCTTCCAAAACTTCTAGACATCCAATCAACTACTTATATACATGCAACTCCTTTCTTGGGCCTTCCTAGATATATCCAAGATCATAGGGCTTGGATACAACAATATATGTAGTACATACCCATGTATTGAATAGAGTTCTCTTCCTAGTCTATATGTTTAAGAATTTTAGGAATAATGAATAAATATAACATAGTATAAAGAATGATTGTTAATGATGGTTGTTTTAACTTACACGCCCCTTTTCACCCCCTATTCATTGTAAACTATGCATAACTTGAACATATTAAAAAAACTATAGCCCACATTGACATTGTATGCCACATTAATCCAACCATATGACAAAAGATAAGCGATCTAGCCACTTGAATGAATGTAAGTAGAGAAATTTTTGCATACCTATAGATGTTACAAAATTTCATGGTTAAGTGGAAGCCTCCCATCAACAACAAGATCCAAATATCCGTATATCTATCTCAATCGAGCCTCAAAACCTTCAAAGCTGTCAATTTTTCCACTAACCTCTTATGCACAAAAGTCAAACTTTAGAGTTATGTCACCACTAAAAACAAAAGAAACAAAGCTTTGAAACCAAATCCACACACAACACAATGTGGTATTCATAGAAAGCCATACAAACAAACTAAACTCAGAACATTGGAATGGAAACAACTTCAAATTATGATACAGAGCATGGATTCACTTTACTCAACTGGAGGCACATTTCACAATAATGGGTTCTTCATCTAAAACATTTGTACGAGGTTCAAATAGTAAACAGATTGATGAAAGATAGAGGAATTAAAAAGATACTTGGATGTAGTTGGATTGAAGGCCGTAAACTGGTACATGTTTTTTGTGTAGGAGTCATATCACATCCACAAACATGGAAGAGCTATGCAAAGTAGGATAAATTGGCTTGGTAAATGAAGGCATTAGGTATAAAGAATCATTTTTCTACCACCATAGTGAAAATTTAGCACTTTCTTTCATCTTTGCATATTGGTTTGATGCTTCAAACGATGCATTTCTTATATTCAAAAGTTCATTACCTTATTGAGCTTCTCTTTGTTTGAGAATAGTTTAATATTCTCTACTTAACAGGGCCAACCACGTGATGGTGGAAGCTCATTTGGCCCCTCCCCCCTCACATCACTCTCAATTCCCCATACCCGATCATATAACATTAATCATTCATTCATCCATTAATAACACATAACATTCATTCATTCATCCATTAATAACATATAACATTCATTCATTATCATATAAAATTCATTCATTAACATATAACATTCATTATTATCATTTCATTCATTATTCATATAACATTCATTCATTAACATATTCACATTCATTCATAATATGATTACAATCACTTTTTTTTTGTTTCTTTTTTGAAGCTAAAAAAAGCATAAGTGGAGTATTGCTTTCTAAATCATTTATCCCCCCTTTAGTTGTTTTGCCCTTTGCTTGTGATTTTAATGTATGCCTAGTCATGTACTCACGACGTGGGTGTTGCAAGGGGGGGTCTGCTGCAATAACAAAGAAATGATTATATGTTTTATTAATTAAAAGAACATTAGAGTGGTTCTCTTTACCTGATGGGGCCACATCATGTTCTTGATCTTCCCTTATAGCCTCATGATCAACATGTTGAACACCCTCTAAATTGTGATATGGAGTTGAAACATGAAAGGTTACATTAATTAATACACCAATTGCAATTAAATATGTTTAAAAGAACATTAGAGTGGTCATCTTTACCTGATGGGGCCACATCATGTTCCTGATCTTCTCTAGCCTGATCATGCTCAACATGTTGATCACACTCTACATGATCTAAAGTTTAAACGAAAGGTTACATTAATTAATACACCAATTGCAATTAAAAATGTTTAATTGTATTAATCCATACTGCGTTTTGTATAGAAAATGAATACATCTAGTACCAGGATGCACACCATGACCTTCACCTGCAGGTTGTGCTCCACCCTCACCAAGCTGGATTCCAATTTCATGTGCAGTATTATCATTTCTTTCCTGTTTAAAAAAAATTGACACATAATTACTTTATGGTGGTAATTAATGTTGAGTAGATTGCACAAGTATTCAATTTTAAATAAAATTTATTAAGTTTATTTACCTGTTTTGAATGCAATGGAAGATTGTGTTTGTCCAGTCAAGACTCTTAGGTGTTCAACCACAACTCCATAGCCTTGCTAGAAGGAAATCTTCAGGTCCTCTTTTGTGGGCACTCTGTTGAATTTAGAGCCTTGCATTTTTGCATAAGATCATGAATTTTGCTTCTATGGTGTGATAAAACCAAAATTGTTTGCAATTTATTATTTGGATGCAATATTTCATTTATTGATACCTACAATTCGTGAGGCTAATTTCATATAACCACCAGAGCCAAGTTTGTGTTGCTTGTGTTTTTCTAGTCTTGTTGGAAACCTGAAAAGTTTGAAATCGTTAGATTATGTAAAAATAAAAGTAATCAATATCTCAATTACGGTGGTGATAGTATCAAATACCTTCCTTGGCCTAGTGGTGTCTTTTCTTTTTTCTTTTCAACCTTCTCCTTTCCATCCGACACTAGGTCCTTCCACTCCCTCTCCAGAATCATCGGGGGATGCTCGTACTTTTTGTTCTTCTCTAAATGTGACCTATATTGGTCCCTCACATACTTTAGATAGGTACCAGCTTTCTTAAGGACCTTCATTCGGTTGAATGTTTTATCACCAAACAACACAACTAAACGGTTAATGATCTCATCTTTTAAATCCTCATTTTGGGCATTCCACCGTGTACGTATGGTGGGCTCGAAGAGCTCCAATGTAATATCACTTAGATGTTTATAAAAAAATATCATTTCCTGCAAAATGATAATGGGATCATTAGTCTAAAAAGAGTGATCAATAAGTAAATTTCAATTGGATTATATATAATAATAATTAAAACATTTTAAAGTACCTAGGACCTTCTCTATCTTTATGGGAACGAAATCCTCGGCCACTACAAATGTGACTGACAATGTTCCTGTACTAGTAATACGGGAAGATCCAGGAAATGCTGCTAAAACATCATCGGTACTAGCTATGGCCTTTGCATCCCTAGGTACATGTCCTTACGCATGTTCTGGCATGTGTTCACTGCAAGAGGGTGCATTACCTGATGCCTACAATAGGCATGGATGATGGGGTTGGATGATGTGATGTATGCGCAGGAAGATCAAGATTGACACTTGTACCAACCCCTACTCCTCGGGCAACACCTGTAGTACCCTGATCATGGGCAACAACATCATGAGGACGCAAATAATCATGTAAAAACAACACATATTTTAGTTCATGACATAGAAGAGTACAAAATATAAAACCATGAATGAACTTATGTTATAATTAAAGACCTCATGACAGCTTACTTGCAATTTTTGTGCTCTCTCAGTCAATATTTTAACCCTCTCTCTTATCTCATCTGTTTGAGGCACTGTGAATATCAACTTAAGGATTTCTTCATTGCATTTTTTTTGGGTCTTAACATATCGAGAGGGCTTGCTGAATATGCGATGTCATCATCACATAATATTGATTGCACCTCCCTATGGATGTTCTCCTCTACTGCTGGTTCCTTTCCCTGATCAGCCGACTGCATCAAGAATATTAAAAACATTATCAAAATTAACCCAAGGAACTTATAAAAAAACATAAAAATAAAACATTTTGCTCGTATCTAATTTGTACAATTACAATGAGGTAAACCTGTCGAGTAGAAGCGACTAAAGATGCATCACAATTTGTGCTCTAGGCTGGATCCTTCCCCGTGTGATCAATGTTCCGTTGTGACAAAAATTAAATATAAAAAATCCTTATCAAAATGAAACCAATAGACTTACGAAAAAAACATAAGAATAAAATGGTATATTGGAGTCATTAATCGGAGGTTGGGTAAAATGGTACATAGTAAATACCACCCGCATAGTAACTATGTTTGTAACTAAGTGATTCAAATTGTAATCGATTAGCAACTCTTCCCTTGCAGTTATTGATTTTATCGTACATACGAATACACAGTTTCCCTCGCGTGCCTCGAATATGCAATTGGGTTGCTTATTTGTTGATCCAGGTTGTGTACTATTTATAAACCCTACAATATTCCCTGATGCTTTTGGCCTACCGCTAATGTACATAGACACTCCTTTATTTTGATGCTTATCTTTTAGTTGTATATAATTTGTTGACAATGCATACCTACGCATACTTCGTGTATATCAAACCAGATGCATCCAATCTTTGTAACTGTAACAGGGTCTGACATACTCCATCAATTCAATAATTTTTTCATAACAGACCTTTATGTCATCCATGCAAAATAATCCCAAACAATGTAATGACGATGGTGCTATGCGATATATCCTCTTGTTGACACAAAAATCAATGTTTATTGGAGGAAGTTCCTTGGGTACCCATTGTTTCCGTAGATGATTGTACCTCAAGGGCACCTCGATGTTGCCTATGCTCTCATCATCATAAGAACATGACCCCCCTTTAGTAAGAAAAAATTCCATGTGTTTACAAAATTTTCTTCTAATCTTTTGACCTCTAGTTGATCTCATTCTTTTAGACCTACTACATGTCTCGCTTTCCCCTTCTCTTCCTAAATATCCCTCGCTCGAGGAAGATAGATCTGAAAAATACCTGTTTGGTGGTACCTGCACTCATAAGGATATTGGATGAAGTTCTTTCATGGTGATGTGATCCCAAGGTGACATTATGATAAATCTATCATTTCATTGCTAGAATTTGATAGGTTATAAGGTAATCAAGTCTTGATAGATTACAAGTTATTGTTACTACCGTCCAAATGTGTCCATCACAAATCAAATCTACTTAATGTTTTAACTCCCAAACTTTGCAACAAGTGTTAAATGTGACTATGGTCCACCAGTTACACAACCAAGGTCTCAAATGTATTATGTAATTGTAATCAAAGGACTTTTTCTCTTCATTCAAGTAAATAAACTTGAAGGGAAACACCACCAAGTGGTTTATTGGACACCTACATGACTAAAAATAGCAACAAATTTACATTTAATTTCCATATTTGTAAGTGGTTAACAGGGAGGGAGTGTGTACTAGGCTTGGTTAAGTCATCATAAGTTTATGCTTTGGTAATAAAAATTGTTTAAGTCATCTTAAATCTTCCTATGTCTAATTGCTAGGAGACTTTTGGTATGTTTTAAGGTAGGATGAGTGGTTGCATCAATGTTCTAGTTCTCTATGATAAGGTTTCAACATCTTCAAATAGTGAAGGTTAGTGCTCATAGTCATTTGAAACAACATTTTCATTATGTATGATGGTAGGATTTGATAACTTAAAAGAATTGCCTACCCAACAAACTTAAAGTTAAAAGAAACTTTTTTCAGTTTAAGGGGTTAACACTTTCTTTCATCTTTGAATATTGGTTTGATGCTTCAAATGATGTATTTCTTATCACACTTATATCATATTGTATTCCCATCCCATTGCAATTGTTGATACCAAAATTTCATATCAAATACCATGTTCTTGAAGCAATTTTATGTGTTTTTACTTTTTTATGAAGTTCTTTTGTGTTGTATGGATCCGTACAAGCTTGAAATTCTCTAAGATCATTGGTGTAGATAAATATATGTGTTTGTACAAGCTTGATATGCTCTGAGATCATTGTCTTGTGGGAGAAAACAATCAAATATAGGGACTACCCTATTTTTCCTGTGTAAGGGTTTGAGGGCTAAATAGGAATGACATCCACCAATCCACCCACTGTCTTGGAACTGTAACTCAGTGGATTGGTGTGCAACATGGTATGATAGAGGTTCATTGCATTTAGGGGTCTGTTAAAGCAAGAAACTTGGCATTGAATTGATGCCCTAGGGATGACAGGGGCAATTTTCTTATGAATTTGTGGTTGTTAAGTTAGGGTTTGTCAATTTGATGGATATATTGGTAGAGTCATGGTGACACTATTTGATGGTCCAATCTCTACTTCGAAACAAAAATATCTCTAACAACTCTAAGAGCTATAATGGGATGGCCACCATCCTAGGAAATATTCTTCATTGTCACTTTTAGGTGTTAAAATTTAACAATAACTTGATTAACGAAAGAGCCCAAAGAGCCTTTCTCCATGGTATCCAAGTACACATAGTAGTGGTCTTCTCTTATACGGTTAGACATGATTTAAATAACTTAGCTAGGAATTATTCATTTAACCTAAGTTTTTCTCATAATGCCATCATTGGAAAAGTATGATCAAATTCTTCTATTATGAAGAATTGGTCTATGTGTTTCTAGTAATCATTATAAATGTTTGTAAGGATAAAGTGACTAATTGCATCAGGTAGGAGAGAATAAAATTTGAGTTCTTCAAATATTATATTCCTCTATTCATAATTTTTAAGGATTGTGTGTGGAGGAGGTTATCACTGCCAAGAAGGGAGGAGACCTTTCCTTGCATATGTTTGTGGTGGAGGTATTAAACAATAATTTTATGCCTCTATTTCCATTCATTAGATCTAGCTTATCCTAGCATATACTTGGACTAAGTCTACAATTTCTTTAGAATCATGCGATGAAGGCTATGTGTGATGAAATCCTAGAACTTTGGGGGTGCCAATGTACGAGAAGATCTTTGGAAACTAGGCATGAAAATTGCAGTTTAAAGAGAATGGGGGTGCCAAACTTACAGTACTCATTGTCCCTTGGTCATCAATTTTCCCTGAGTTCCCTCAACCTCATCCTTGGCACTGGTATTGACCTTGTTTTCACTCCTCGAAACTCTTCCTTAGCGCTGGTATTGACCTTGTTTTCACTCCTTTTCTCTTCGTTGGCGTTGGTATTGACCTTGTTTTAACTCCAAACTCTTCGTCGGTGCTGGTATTGACCTTGTTTTCACTCCTCCAAACTCTTCCTCGGCGCTGGTATTGACCTTTCACTTTTCAAATTTGACGAGCTACAACTTGGTTTCATTAGGTTTTAGAGTATGTTAATTAAATTGAAAATTATGGCACCATTTAGCTAGGTTTTAATATTCCACATTATAGTTAAGTATATATTAGTCAAATATATATTAGCTATATTAGATTTAAATTTTGTAGCTCATTCTTGTAGATTAATAATAGGCATTCATGTTCTTTCTTTATGAAAGTATATATTCTATATTTTCCTTGGTGTTATCCCAATGCAAAATATTATTAATATAATATATATTTAATATAATAGTAATATTAGATTAAATTATATATAATATAATTATATTTATTATTATATAATAGTATATATAGGATTTTACCTAATATTTTAGAGGATTTTACCATTACACTACAACTAGTTTACCATTAAATGGCAATTGAAACTTATTTTCCAACGACACAATAGTGGTTTCCAGGCATGAGATTTGTTTCAAGCTCAAATCTCACAATATATGTAGCCTATTAGTTAATAGAAAGAGATATAGAAACTAAAAAGATAGAGAATGGGGGAAAGAGATGAACTTAGATAGATAGGGAGAGAGAGAGTTGAGAGAGAGAGAGCATGAGAGAGAAATATAAGAGATACAAAGGAAAAGAGAGGGAAAAGAGAAACTAAATTTTGATTGGTTGTTTCATGTCAACAATCCAAGGATGGCATGTGTCCTTGGGGAGTTATGCTCAAGGTAGCATGCCATTTGATTAAAGATATGATAATTCTCCTTCAAGACCTCTTCAATGTACCCATTGCACACTTGAGGAGACAAAGATAAATATAGGGAAGAAAATATAGAGAGAGAGGGAGATAATTAGAACCATACAAATAGAAAGGGAGAGAAAGAGATAGAGAGAGGTAGAGAGATAAAGAGATAAGGATGAATAGATAGAGATATAGGAGAGCGTGATTGTATATCATTCTTTCCCTCTTCTCCCCCTCCTCTCCACCTATCCCTCCCTATCCCCCCATCTTCTCCTCTCCCTCTCCCATATATCCCATCTTTTCCCTCTCTATCTCTATATCTCCCCCTTCCTCCCTCTTCCCCCTCTATCTATTGAGCTATCTCTCCCTCTCCCCCCTTTCATCTCTCCCTAGATCCATCTCTCCTACTCTATATCTCTATCTCTATTTCTCTTTTTATCTCCCTCTCAGTCCTCTCTCTGTCTCTTTCTATCCATATATTTCTCTACCTCTATCATGATCTCTCTATCTCTTTCAATAATAATTAACTACATTTTGAGTTAGAAAAGGGTGTAATTGGCCCTACATAATATAATTACCTACGATCACCTTGTTCTACTCCTGAAAATCCTTCTGATCAAAGATATTGTGGCATACAAATCACATCGGCATGAGCTGGTATGGGTCTTCCCGACCTATTATGGGTTACAAGCACTTTTTAGCACATCGATGAGACATCAAAATTGTTGTAGCGATTAGGATTACTAAAGAAGACATATCGGGGAGATTGGCTTATGGTCTCATCGATGAAGATAATCTATCAGCAAGACAAGTCATCTCGGCATGAAAAATATATGCTAGCTCAAACGTTTAAGTCTCACAGATGAAGTTTCATCGGCGAGACCATCATTTCTTTCACCGACAGGAGCACTGGGAATATATTGGCGAGACATGTGCAATCGGTGTAAATCTTGAATGTTCACCCTACCCACTAAGTTACACCGACAGGAGGATATCAACAGGAGTTTTGGTGACATATTCAAGACCAAAAGAAAAGATATCAACGAGACTTATAACATCTGAGGAACCACTGAATGTGTTAGTGATACTAAAATTCAGGCCGATGAAGAAACAAATGAACCAAAATGATTGTCGGGGTGACTCTTGGCAATGTATACGAGACAAATGTTAACATCGATCAGATGTGTAGAGTGTTACCCTGATCAGTAGAGTATTCAATGAATGTTGGTTGGGGCCTAATGTATAAATCACCCAAAATTTGAAGGTTTCTTGCCAACTAGTTCATTTGATGTGTTATAGGCAAGACTTATAACATTGGAGGAACCATTGAATGTGTTAGCGATACTAAAAGTTAGGCCGATGAAGAAACAAATGAACCAAAATGATTGTCGAGTGACTCTTGGTGATGTATATGGGACAAATGTTAACATCGGTCAGATGTATAGAGTGTTACCTGAATCAATAGAGTATTCAGTGAACATTGGTTGGGGCCTAATGTATAGATCGCCCAATGTTTGAAGGTGTCTTGCCCACCAATTCATTTGATGTGTTATTAGCGAGACTTATAACATCAAAGGAACCACTGAATGTGTTAGTGATACTAAAAGTCAAGCCGATGAAGAAACAAACCAAAATGATTATTGGGGTGACTCTTGGCAATGTATACAGGACAAATGTTAACATCGGTCAAATGTGTAGAGTGTTACCCTAATCAACAGAGTATTTAGTGAATTTTGGTTGGGGCCTAATGTATAGATCGCCCAAAGTTTGAAGGTGTCTTGCCGACTAGTTCACTTGATGTGTTATCGACGAGACTTATAACATCAGAGGAACCACTGAATGTGTTAGTGATACTAAAAGTCTGGCTGATGAAGAAACAAACCAAAATGATTATTGGGGTGACTCTTGGTGATGTATACAGGAAAAATGTTAACATCAGTCAAATGTGTAGAGTGTTACCCCGATCAATAGAGTATCTAGTGAATGTTGGTTGGGGCCTAATGTATAGATCGCCCAAAGTTTGAAGGTGTCTTGCCGACCAATTCACTTGATGTGTTATTGACAAGATTTATAACATCAAAGGAACCACTGAATGTGTTAGCGATACTAAAAGTCAGGCCGATGAAGAAACAAATGAACCAAAATGATTGTCGGGGTGACTCTTGGCGATGTATACGGGACAAATGTTAACATCGGTTAGATGTGTAGAGTGTTACCCCGATCTATAGAGTATTCAGTGAACGTTGGTTGTGGCCTAATGTATAGATTGCCCAAATTTTGAAGGTGTCTTACCGGCCAATTCATTTGATGTGTTATCGGTGAGACTTATAACATCAAAGGAACCACTGAATGTTGTAGCAATACTAAAATTCAAGCCGATGAAGAAAAAAATGAACCAAAATGATTGTCAGGGTGACTCTTGGTGATGTATACATGACAAATGTTAACATCGGCCAAATGTGTAGAGTGTTACCCTGATCAGCAAAGTATTCAGTGAACATTGGTTGGGGCCTAATGTATAGATCACCCAAAGTTTGAAGGTGTCTTGCTAACCAATTCATTTGATGTGACAGTAAGGAATTCAAAAATTTGTTACATTCATGCGTGGAGTTAAAACATTGATGGTGCCATGGAGTATAGGTAATTTCATAAATTGAAAGGAAATCGTTGCAAAATGAACATTGTTGTGAATTGGTAGCGAACGAAATGAGGAGACAAATAAAGGGCCAGAGAATTGTTTCAGTTGAAAGACCTCAATCAAATCCAGTAAGTCCTCTGCATTTTAACTTTTTCATTTCTACAATTTTAAGCGAGTAATATGGAAGCCACCAGCTTGGGGAAGTTGAAAGGTAGAAAATAAAGTGAGAGAAATCGCCCTAAGAGTAAGAAGCAGAAAGTTGAGTCTATAATTGAGTCAAAGGGTGCTGAACAAAAGCTGAATCGGGATTTAATTGACCAATTGCCTGGCTTTGGGCCCAAAGGTAGGCACTTCGCGCAACTGAGGGAGGAAGTGGAAAAATTGGACGACAACTACAAGCACATAGGAGACATTTGGACCCCAGTAAGAGGCTATGAATTGTTTAGATTCCACTTTCACCGAAGAGATCATTTTGAACCAGTTTGTAATCCGTGGCGTATAAATTTGGGAAAGATGGTTTACCCTAATGTGTTTGTCAATACAAAGTTGGTAAAATTGTTGGCCACCCACTATGACTCAAAACTTAAGGCCATTTGCGGACCATCTAGGAAACCCTTCATATACATATCAGAGGCTTCAATAAGTAAGGTTTTTAAGTTGGAAGGGTGGAGTAATGAGAAAATAGTGAATGAAGAGTTGGAAAAGGAGTTTTGGAGAATGGACACCACTTACAAGGGTTGGAGGTTGCCCTTACATAGAATTAAACAAGATGGTAAAACCGTCCCACTTGACGATGGTGATGGGCCTCCATTCTATGTGGAATTATTTGAGCCCTATATGCGATATACCTGTTTCTCGGTAGGACAAGTGTTGGGTATGGAAGTTCCTAAGTATATGTCCATTGTTCCCATGATAATTGCAACTGACATTCAATGTCATAATTCTAGGTTTTTTGACTATGCTTCATTTTTCTCCAAGGAACTCGACTTAGCATTGATGGCAATCAAGAATAAATCCCTTGTTCTGCACCTTAGGAATTATTCTCTTTTAATGCATCTAGTATTGTACTTCAGACAAGAGTTAAGGATTTGGCCAGAAAAGTTGAAGGTTTCATAGTTTGATAAAGAGGGAAAATTGTTACCCATTCAATTATGGACTGCCATTTGGGATAGTAGGTTTGCTAATTCCAAATACCTGTATTTTGAAGAATATTTTGTAAAGCCAGTATATGAATTCTACAGCCATCCTTGTGTGCACTCATTGTTTGATGAAATAAAACGCTTCCTCGGACCTAAGGACTTTAATGGACCAATTGATCACAATTGGGGAGACTAGTATTGCTTGGAAGATGCTACTATTGTAAGGGTGTTTGGTTTTGAGGATTCTTGATTCATTTTGCCTAAAACAGTCCTAGATAGGATTGCATATTTGGAAATTGTAAGACAAATGGATTTTTCTAGTTTCATGAATTTTGGTTCATTCGGGAAACAGTCATTTATGCCTAGTACTCTGTTCTCTAGTGATTTTACTGTGCTTGCAAAGGATATGATTTGATCTTCGCCAAATTAATGTAGTATAATATGAACAAGGGTCCACCAAGAAAAGGTTTTGATCCAGAGGGCTATATCGATTCTGCCAGACAAAGGATAAAATTTGGAGGATATGATCATGTGCCTTATTAGTTTGATGACATGATTAGAAAATTGGAGGCAAAGGAAGCAAAGAGAGTGGTGAGGGAATACAACCAAGGGTTGTCAGATACAGGGTTCCCTTTTTCTGGAGACAAGGAATCTGGAGAAGATATGCCACGAGACCTACCCAGCAGGATTTCCAAATTAAAAACTTGAGATTACAACTGCCCTCCTAGAGAACCAAGTGTTGAAGAGAGCCAAGATACATACACCAGAGAGATGGCATATAGGTCATTTGTAGCAGACAATGAATTTGTGAATTCTGAAGAATTCAGATCTTTCTTATATAAACAAAAGGGCAAGGAGATAAGGGAGATATTTGATAATATTACACCAATCAATGAGGAGCAACTACTAAATAATTTGAAATTAACTATGGATAGAGAAATGGCTAATATGACCCCCGATAAAGGAAGGAAAATGTTAGAGGATGTTGGAGTTATGATCTTTCCAGGGTTGGATTTGAATTTTGCATTGGTATTTGATAGCTTCTTAGAGGATAATAGTGCCACACACAAGCTTAGTCCAGAGGGTGTGACATAAATATATGTTGGATCCAAATATAATTTGGATGAAGGAACACTCATGATATTGGCCTTGTATCGACCTCATAAAAATTCAGTGGTGATTGATACTGAGAAAGCATTTGGACATGTCATGACTCTGAAGGTTGGAGAGGTAGATCCTGTGGCGACTACAGACATTGGGATTAATGTTGCAAAATTGAATAAATCCCAAATACAAATGTTGATCAAAGAAAAGGAAATGTACATAATGAGTAATGAAAGGATCATGAGAGAAAATGATCATTTGAAGGACATGCTAGGAGTCACAATGCGACCTCCTAAATTAATAACACATGGTGAAAGATCATAGGTAAAAGATCATTGGGATGAGTCAACTACATATTCACAAGGTAAATTTGATACACTCGCTGCAATAATAAAAAAAAGGTAGGCCAACTTAATGATTTGGTTGAATAAGCTATGGGGAGCATATTTAAAGAACCATGTTACAGGGCAGGAACACAAGAGAATTGATGGAAGGATTGAAGAAAATATATGAGAATTTAATGAAAGAGATGTTCCTGACAGTGTGGCCATTGGTATGGGTGACCATATTATAAAGAAACATGGGGACCTTTATGAGGAACTTCGAGAAGATGCAAACAGGTTGGTTGATGTTACGAATATGGGACTACCTACACTATTTGAAGATGGAGAAAAGTTGGAGAGAAATCCAAGTGGATCAAAGAATGTGAATTGATGTTGTAGAGAATTCCAAAAAATGCTACAGGGAAGGATTTGACATTGGACGAGAGCTGCGAGCAGGACGAAAGGATGATAAAGGTGGAAATATTGGCCAGGAACGCATTAGGAGATGCTAATACTCATGAACGGTTGGATTATCTACATCATTTATCAAATGTTAATCTATGGCTAAATAGAGCCTAATCTCTTGTTAAGTAAAATAAAACATTTGTGAAGGGACGTGTCCCTTCCAAGTTTTGATGCATTTATATCTCATCCATAGTAATGCAATAGATATAGGCATTAGGAGATATTCAGGAGATAAATTTCTAGAAAAATGCTTTCATATACAGAGACTCAGATGCATGTATTTTGATGGAGTAAATGAAGATATCTAAGTCACGGATTAAGATTTTGGTATCAACTGTTTGTTAAATTTACATGCAGTTATTTGATTGTCTCCATTCTAATGCTTTTCTATTGTTTAAATTGATATAACAAGTTTATACTCTGTTTATCATTGTACATTTGCTATTATGGTGAATACCTCATGACCTGGAGTTGTTTTGTTTTGGGTCAATTACTTATTTAGGGCTCTTTGTTTTTTGATTGATTTTAGAGAAATCAATGACATATTTTTGAGAAGGATGAGAAGATGATGTGTAATATTTGTATGATTTTGTGAGAAAATTGAATATTGTAATGGTGAGATAGGGAGATTTTCTTTTTGCAAAATATTTTTAATCTTTAATTACAAAAAAATAGACAAATTGTGCAAATCTACAATCCTGTAAAGCAGAATCGTAAAGCAATCTTCTATAAATTGTTTTATGATTTCTTGCTATTTTTAGCAAATTTTTATTGACTTCTTCTCTTGGTCGGATTTGAGACTTACCTTAGAGAGATAAAGTGTTTTTGAGCTTTTAAAGTAGATTCAGCCTATTTTTAGAGGCTTGACAGGTTCATCATAAAAGAAATATGCTTTTTTTGCTTTTATGTAGTTTTCGAGAGAGTTTGAAGCCTTTTTCCTTGAGCTTTTTTTCGAGCTCAGATTAGGGTTTCTTGAGAGTTATGTTTTGAAAAACTTAGTCTTTTAGCTCTCCTCTCTCAGTTCAGATCAAAGTTCCTGCTCATATGCATTTTTGAGCTTGTGAACACATTTTGTACTCAGTTTCAGATTATGGCATTCTCCTTCAGTTGAATAAAGACAACATTCCTACTTCTCATTTTTGTGTCGATTTGCAGTTTCATTCTGATTTTATCTTTTGATTTCTATTTATAGAGTCCTTGTCATGTCCTTAGACTGTAATTCTTAATGCAGAAAGTTCAAGATACAGGTTGCATGTTGTGCTTCAAGTCAGGTCTTCATGCAAATTATTTATGTGTCAATTGTTCATGAGAAGTTGTGAAATATTGTGTTTTTCTGAAAATTGTTTATGATGAAGAGATCAGAATTATCATTGAATCATTATCAGGTTTTGAAAGTCATCTGCTAGTAATAGGTTTTAATTTTCAGTCACCTTTTATCCCTTTCCTCATAAGTTATTTAGGATAGGATTTATCATTCAGAGAACCAGCTCACTCTGGAGATTCCTCTTTTGCTCAAATCACCCACATCTAAAAGAGGTTTCCATGTTTCAGTAGGTTGCTAAATATTGCATTCAGTAGGGCACAAATCTATTGACAACAATTTTTGGCAAGCCCGGTGGGACTTTGAAAGCTACTTTCAGGGAATTTTTAATATTATAGTTTATTATTTAGTGTATGCAACAGATTTTCCAACCTTCTGGAGGCTATTACAATATACCTGGCGGCTCCAGTTTTGTTTTCTGCATGCTAGTGCAGCCCGCGTATGAGAAACATTCAAACAAGATCAAGTTTTGTATCTTTCAAGTATCAAGAGCTGTCCCCATCACGAAGAAGAGGAAGGACAACAAGGAGGCTTTTTGAAGCACCCACAAGGTCAAATTCAACACCTCCATTTTTTAGTTCCTTGGTGTTATCACTAGGAGTTCCAACCCTGATTTCACAAGTACCGTCGATGGCAGCACCGAGGCAGCATCCATTTGTGCCCTTCAATGGTGATACCCCATTAAATATACTTTAGCACGATGATATTCTAGTTGCAGCCCTTAGAGGACTTCCATACTTCACCGGAGAAGATTACACTACATTAGTCGAGCACATCTGTAACGTGGCCACGCTATGCTCGGTGCACAACATCACGCAGGAGAATGTTGCTCTAAGGTTGTTGGCTGCGTCACTCAAAGGTAAGGCATTACAGTGGTTCAGAGGCCTCGCATCCAACTTGATTGCAACATGGGATGCTTTAGGTAATGGCTTGTATCAACATTTTGTTGATAAATTTGACAATTTGTCCTTATTAGAGCAGTTGAGCACCATTCAAAGGGGACCACACGAACATTTGGCGGATTTCAATTATAGATTTCAGAGGACTTGGGATAGGATCTCGACAACGGTAAATCCCTTGCCAACACATGCATTTCTATTTTATTTAAAAGCTTTGAACAGTAAGATTGTTGTTATGACTCAGTCTATGGGCGGTCTAACACTTCCTAACGCTTATAATATTGTCATTAACGTTGAAAATTGCCTCATTCAAGTTGGAGACATAGCTCCTAAACCCCCTATGTCTTCATTTCTAGAAATACAGCCACTTATTCCCACTGCTATACCTCATTTGGCTGTTGTCCCGCCTATTCTAGCGATAAGATATCATGGTACAACCCAAGAAGTTGCTACCCCAACCCCAAATCTGGAGATGCAAGAGCTTAAAAGCATATTGAAGACTTTTGAAAATGATCTCGTGACTATTAAAAAGCACGTTGGTCAGGAACACAAGCCTTATCAAGCCCCTTATCAGCAAAACCAACAAAATAGGCTAGCTTTTCAAAATGACTATCAAGCCCAACAGAGAAATTTTAACTCTAGACCATTCCAACCATACAATCTGAACGCAGCCAGTTCATCGAAGGAACTTGTACCGCAAAATAATGTTGCCCAGGATTGTGATTGGTGTTATCTGTGCAATCAGCCCCATAGCCAATCAATTTGCGCCAATGGAATGAGGAATCAAGCCTTAATGGTTTAGAATAGCTATGTTGTTCTAGAGAATGTTGCAGATCAGAATCAAGAACAACAAGATAATGTAGAGGTTGCTTTGCCGAACTGGCAGAGCTCCAAATTCTATGGCATGAATGGCTAAAGTCAGCAAAATTCTCCTATTTCAGCTAATACCAGATCTAAAAAGTGAGCTATGGATCCAAGACAACAAGCTAGAAATTCACAGCATCAATTTTTAGTCAGTAAACAACCTATTTTATCAAAGGTTAACGTTACCACGCAGCCTAAAATGCATATTTTGCAAAGAAGGCAAGAGATACCCAGTAAGGAACAACTAAAAACACATTCTCAACCTTTGTAGAGGCAAAATGAAGCTGCTGTCACAAAAAACCAGCAGAAGGTAAACTCTTTGTTATTTAATATTATTGAGCATCTCAAGAAAACTACTGTCAACATGTCAATATTAGATGCTCTACAGCTTCCAGGGCAGAAAAGTTTACTGCAGAATGCTTTGGCCGAGTTGTCTATCTCTGATAATGCTAATCAAGGAGTTGTGAAGGTTGTGCTTGCTAATGACTTCGAGAATAAGAGTGGGCAAAAAGCAAAAGAGGTAAAGCCCCCTCCATTTTATTTAAGTCTAATCATAGGTGATAAAATTGTTCATAACTGTATGGTTGATTCTGGTGCCAGTAGTTCAGTCATGCCTAAGAGTTTAGCTGATAAATTAGGTCTTGTTTATGAGCCTAATCCTCAGAAAGGCATAGTGCAATTAGATAGGTCTGTTGTTAAGACTGCTGGTATTATCAAAAATTTAGCCCTTACCTTGCACGCATCCCCAAGTTTTGCTATTCATTAAGATATTCACGTCATAGACTTACCGCCGTACTTTTCCATTTGTCTATCAAGGGATTTTACAGCCAAATTGGGTGGGTTTTTGTCTTTTGATTGGTCTCATCTATTTTTTAGAACAAGGTACGGTATGAAAGTGACCATAAAATCTGAGCCTCTCCCCAAAAACCATATCGAACCATACTTGCCAAATCCTATAAACGCTAACCTCTACGCCATCTCTGCAATGGAGGAGCAAACCATGACCTCAGACTGTAACACTCATGTAGACAAAATCAGTCTAAATGAATGGGCAGCTGAAGATCATGAGCTTAATCCATTTCAAAACATAGATGAGGTAGGATTAGGAGTCTATATGATTCGAGAGTCTGATTGTGACATGCCTAATCTTTGTAAATAGGATGAACCGTCTGCAGAAAAGGATAATGAGCTTTGGAGGCTCTATTTTGATGGTTCGAGGAGGAGTGTTGGTGCCGGGGGTGGAGCTATGTTGATATCACCCGAAGGTGATAAGTATTTTTTCAGTTTGTAGATTTGCTTTCAGCTGTTCAAATAATATAGCTGAATATGAAGCATTGGTGCATGGTCTTGAATGGGCCCACAAACGAGGTATTAAATGCTTTCAGGTTTTTGGTGACTCAGAATTGATTTTTAATCAGGTCAAAAATTTAAATGTTGCTAAGAATGATTTTCTTAAGAAATACAAGCATCGTGTATGGGATTTAATGGAATATTTTAATGCTTTTAATATCATGTTGATTCCTCATAATCAAAATAAGCATGTTGACAGGCTCGCTACCATAGGAGCCCAGTTTGATATTCCCAACGAGATTCATAAGGTAGAAGCACATCAGTACGTGAAAATAGTGGTCAGACCTTCTGTACCTAACAATAATGTGAGTTGGCAAGTTTTTGACAGTGATGAGCAAATCGTGAATTTTTTGATTGCTGAAGTTGAGTTCGTAGATGGAAATTAGCAGAAATGGCAGCAACAATATGAGGACCAGATCATGCAATTAGAGACTAATAAGCTGCCAAAGGGGTTGGTGACCTTGGAATCTATTTTTAACTCAGATGATCAAGTACGGAAAGACAAATGCAGCTTGATAATTAGAGAAGAACATTATGCAGCCATCGAAATCTTCAAAGGCAAGCTTCTCAAGCTGGGCAAGGTATGTAGTCAAGACGAACAACAAGCCTTTATTCTATTGTGTCAGAAATTTAGTGATGTTTTTTCTTGGGAGTACAAGGATTTGAGAGGTTTTAACCCCGAACTAGCCCAACATATCATCGAGTTGGAACTCGATGCAAAACCAGTAAGGCAGAAGCAAAGACCGCTTAATCCCAAGTTAGAACACCTTATGAAGGCTGAATTGAATAAACTAGTTGAAAGCGATATTATTTTTCCTATTAAGCACACCTCTTGGGTGTCAAATTTAGTGTCAGTCAAGAAGAAGAGTGGAAAAATCAGATTATATGTCAATTTCTGAGATCTGAATAGAGCATCATTGAAAGACCATTACCCACTCCCTTCCATGGAGCAAATTTTACAAGTAGTTTCTGGTTCTGACAGATTTTCTTTGTTAGATGGTTACTCAAGTTACAACTAGATTCTGGTTAAGCAAGAAGATCAGTTCAAAATAATGTTTACAACCAAATGGGGCATGATGGCCTACAAGAAGATGCTTTTTGGCTTATCAAATGCTGGAGAAACTTTTCAGCGTGCTATGGATATGGCCTTTCATAGCCTTATGAACAAGTTTTTTCTGGTATATTTAGATGATATTACTATTTTTTTTAGAAATGCTAATGAACACTTGGATCATTTGGAACAGATTTTTCAGAGGTGCAGAGAGTTCAAAGTGTCTCTCAATCCAAAGAAGTGTATATTTTCAGTGCACGAAGGCAAACTGCTTGGACACATTGTTTCAAAGCAAGGTATTTCAATTGATCCTGAAAGAGTTTCCGCAATTCTTGAATTGCGATTACCAGCTCATAAGAAAGGCTTGCAAAGCTTTCTTGGAAGAATAAATTTCGTAAGGAGGTTCATACCAAATATCGCAGCCTTGCTGCAGCCTCTCACTTCTATGCTGAAAAAGAATATGCCATTCAGTTGGACCAAGGAAGGCAAGAGGAGCTTTGAGCAGATCAAGGAAGCACTTGCAGCCACTCCTACTCTCATTAATCCAAACTTTGACAAAGATTTTATTTTGTATGCTTTTGGAGGAGTGGATATTGTTTCAGCTATGTTATGCCAGCAAAATGATGAAGGCTTGGAGTAGCCTGTTGCGTTTTTCAGCCAAGTTTTGCACAATTACGAGGCAAAATACTCTTTTGTTGAGAAACATGTCTTTGTTGTTGTAAGAAGTTTGAAGAAGTTTAGACACATGCTGTCCAACAACAAGATTCATTTATTAGTGGCTCATTCAACTGTTAAATATTTTCTGCTTAACAAGGATATTAATGATAAGCGTGCTAGTTGGATCACCAAAGTGATGGAGTTCAATGTCGATATAAAAGTAACTAAGCTTGTTAGAGGCAAGGGTTTGTGTGAACAGATTACTGGAAATGAGGACAACAACTCAAATGAGGCTGCAAATATAGAAATAGTGTTAAATAATGATGTTCCAAGTGCTGTTTAGGCACCTCCTGCTACATGGTTGCAACAAATGATGCATTATCTACAAACTGGTGAGTGCCCCAAAGGCTTAGATAGAGCAAAACGAAGGTATTATAGATTACAAGCCATCCCTTATGCAATTATTGATGGCATTCTTTATAGAAGATATTTTCAAGGTATCTTATTACATTGCATTCAGCCTGATCAAGTTGACAAGTTGTTAGTAGAATTTCATGATGGACTTTCAGGAGGTCACTTTGCTGCAAGAACAAGAGCTCTGAAGGTTATTACTAGCTATATTTGTTTAAAGACACTATTGCTTGGGTTAGAAAGTGTGAGAAATGTGCTTTATTTGCTGGTAAACAGAGGCTTGCACCGCTGCCCCTACATCCGATTCAGGTAGAACAACCCTTTGCTAAGTGGGGCTTGGATTTTATTAGCCCTATCAATCTACCTTCAAGTGCGGGTCATAAGTGGATTCTTACTGCCATAGATTATTTTACAAAGTGGACCGAGGTTGTTACTTTAAGGGAAGCAAACGAGACTTCGGTGCTTAATTTCTACCAAGATCTCATATCGAGATTCAGTGTTCTAGATTCAATCATTTCAGATAATGGTTTAGCTTTCATAGGATTGAAGATTTCAAATTGGTATGTCAGAAATAATATTTATTTGAATACGTCTTCAAACTATTATCCGCAGGGCAATGGTCAAGCAAAATCTACAAATAAGAATCTATTTCAGATAATCAAGAAGACTGTTGAAGATAATCAAAGGACATGGCACAAAAAGTTGAAGCTAGCCCTTTGGGCTGACAAAATAACTCCTAAAAGAGCCATTGGTTCACCTTTCATTCTGACTTATGGTAGAGAGGCTAAGTTGCCTATTTCAATTGAGTTACCAACCTTGAGTTATGTCAAAGAACTGGAGTTGCTGAATGAACAACCTCTTAAGGTGAGGTTTTCACAGCTGATTGAGCTTGAAGAAACCAAAAAGGAAGCTCTCAGACAACTGGAGATACATCAAGCTCAAATGAAGAATGCTTTCGACAAGAGGGTGAGGCCTCATGATTTCATTGTTGGAGATCTATTTTTCAAGTGGATTGAGTTTAAAAGCAGACTTGGATGACATTCAAAGTTTGATGCAATGTGGGATGGGCCTTATGTGATCACAGAATGCAAGGAGCACAATGCATTCCAAATTTCAAAGATGATTGGCGAGGTGCTGTCTATCCCAGTAAATGGGATCCACCTCAAACACTGCATTTGAGATAAGTTATCTCATAGTTAAGTAGAGTAGTTGCAAATAAGTGTGTTTCGCACATTTTATTTCAGTAGTTTTGCTTTCTCTAAGCGCTACTGCGCATTGTTCTGTTGGCCATCAGGGCCTGTTAGTTTGCTTTCAGTTTTGTTTTGTTCCTCTTGCTGCTGTTTGGAGTGTTGTTCAAGTTTATGAGTTTCAAAAGAGGGGAAAAATTGACTCCGCACCCAATGAATTGTTTAAAGGCCACTGATTGATGCTTAGCAGGCAAGCATATAGTAGAAATTGCCAAAATGTTACCAAATTTTTGCCTCAAGCTCAATTGGTCGAGCTGGTTGAACGTTATTATATCATGAGGTGAAATTACAGATTGAGTTTAAGTGTTGTTGCATTCTCTTATCATTATGCATTGAGTGACAATCATACATTTTAAAGAAGAAATGGAGTTTTTAGAGTGCCATTCGGATATCCCTGAATTAAAAGAAATACATAATTGAGCAAATGAGCAAAATAGCATTTCAGATGCTTTCTTTTATTTCATTGAAAACTCATATTTTACAAGACTTCATTTGATTTCAAGAATCATATATTACAACATTGCATTTAAATGCATTTTCTTTTCAAATGAAAAGCAAGAATGGAAATCAAATATCCACACAAGCCGTGGATGTAACTGTCATAGTGCGTAACTAATAGCACACTACACTACTGAAGATGCGGGAAAGAAATCACATAAGAAAGCAACATAATCATCATTGCCTATTTTGGCCGATGGTTGATGATGAATTGTGCACCTTTGTCTTCTTGATCTCCGTCGACCTGTAAGAGAAAAGAGGGGGTGTTATTGGCTCCGATTATGAAGTAACCTATGAGACACACCCACAATAGTACAACCTACTATTAATTATGCATTGAAACAATCAATCAAGTGAAGAAGAAATGAGCTGAAGGAGAAACAACAATATCATGATCATCATTTTCTGTTTTTATGCTAACATTGTTTGTTTCTTGTGCAGGTATAGGTAAAATCATGAAGCTGATCATTATTTGAAGACCAAGCATGTGGAGGAAAATGGACTCCCACAAGGGTAGAGCTCGGCATGCTGCCCTATTCATTAAATGGGCTGATTTTAAAAATACATCATATTCAACAAGAGAAATGAAATACAACTGAAAGAGTAAAAACAGAGTTATCTATCAAGCAACTAAACCAACTGTGCATTCATAACGATCAAGTTATTCTTTCTGAATGCTACAAGTGAACAGTGAGTTTAGTTCACTCAATTAGTTCAGCTGAGTACATTGACATCAGATATTGCTACATAGTTCATGTTCTATGTTTTTATCATAATCATATATGTCATGCAAGTTCCAGTTCATCAATTCATTCTTTTCGCAGTCAAGGATAGTGAACAGGAATACATTATGCCTTAATCAAGAGTTTTGTTTTGGTTTTCATCGTGAAAGAGAGCAATTTTTTTTTTAAAGCAGTTTGATAAGTGAAACATAAAAATGCATGAAGAGTACCATGTTGCTCAAGAGTACAAAAGACAGACAATGCATTCAAGTGTTAAATGAATCACCAGTTCCATTTGATTGATAAGCGGATACATAATTAAGAATCACAAGATAAAATGATAACAGTTTATGAGGTGTTATCTATGTAGGGAAACATGTGAACTTTCATTGAAAGCAGTGTGCAGGAGCAAACAACTCATTCCAGCTGGAAGAATGTTTCAAGTAGAACCATGTATCATTGTTTAGCTGAAGACAACAATCAAAGTATGATGTGCATTCAAAATTGTCTTCAGTGAGTTACAAGAGTCAAGCAAATTAGGCACGAACAGATTCAGATACACAAGTGTCATTTCCGGAGTAAGAAAGTTTATGAAAGCACAAGGGTTCAAACATGGCATGTCAATGATGCCTGAGGTATAAACAAAAGTCACAAGAGGAATCTTTTAAATGCAGATGTGTATAGTGTTGCAATGTTTCAATCTAAATCTCTACGAAGCAGAAGGCAAAAGTTGTTGTGTTAAGGTTAGGGAAAATAAAAAAACACTGTTGTGCGTACAAAGAACAAGCATGGGGATAGTATACATTAAGAGGTCCTTCTTTTCACAACAGACAAACACTGGAGTTATTTAAAGGTATCAGACAGTTAAGTGTGCACAGTTTCAACAAGAATTTTAACACATGAAAGTTATTTTCAGAATGAGCAGATTATGCATGGAATAAGTAATATACAAATTCAGTCAAAAGTAAATTCTATGAGGAAAAGGAATAGTATAAACTCATATGGCTGTAGTTCAAACAAGGGATACATTTCTAGAATTTCATAGGTCGGTGGTTCATTTTCTTCATGAAGAGACAAACACAGAGTCATGTTGAAAGTAAAGATTTCAAATACTAAAGAAGCCTAGTTTTATATGAGCATTGAGGTATACAACCCCTCTATATTACAACTGATCTCCTATGGTGAGAATTTTCATAGATGCATTTCACAAATGCAGAAATAAAGACTTTTCGAGCCTAATCTTCAAGGAGCAGTTCTCTTCACATCAAGGAAGCCCACAGTGGGGTTTGAAAATACAGTCATAGAATATCAAAGAGCATCACCAGCTATTATGGGTCAAGCTTCAAAATACAGAGGATTCAATTACAGTGATAACCCATGTAAAGAGACAGCAAGAAAGTACGAAAATGCAAGTTTCCTTAGGTGGGTCGTGTAAGGAAATCTAGGAGCGCAACTAGTGAAAACTCCATACAGAAGTGCCTCCGGTAATTTTCATTTCGATTAGGTTGCCTCAAAGACATGTACAACTATGTCCAAAAGCGGAACAGACAGTTCATTTCCCACATTGATCTATCTGAGAGAAACACATGTAAATTCAATAGCAAGCATTAACAGATTCTACTACGAACCAACATACATGAAAGATGAAACAAAAAACCAGAACACAAAGATTTACGTGGGGAAAATCCTTTCGGATAAAAAAACCCCACATTCCAAAGATTGAGTCATTGTATTATTCAACAACAGAATGGTTACAATACAAATTCAGGCTCATAGCCTCTTCAGAGATTCATCTTGTTCATTCTGGATACAAATGGTAATATACTATCCTTGAGAGATCAAACATGGCATTCATGATCAGGAGAGATTCCAGCAGCATAACTCTGCCTCTCTCATTCTCTGCCTCGGCCTCATGGCTTTGGCCTGTTAGCCAGCCACTCAGCCTTTCTCTATTGATCTCTCTCTGGCTCTCGGCTCTTTAGCATCATCCTTAGAACGTCCAATGTATATATATATATATATACATTCATTCTTTGCAGGCTCTATAGAATCGTTCTTTTCCAACTGTCAGATCAGAACTCACAAGTCATCTAGCCCAGCATCCTTGATGTTTCCACTTCCTTGTGCCTTTGTTTTCCAACTTCCACACAGAAACGGTTCAGCAAACGGTTCACTTCTGCTTTCTTGGATTGGTCCACATCGCACCACGTCAGGCAGTCTTCACTCGATCAACAACATTCGCAATGTACTAGCATCTCGGTGAGACACTAACAGTGTCTCGCCGATGCCACATAGACTTCATATCGATGTTGCCAAGAGACTCTGTTATTGCTAAGATGTTTTATCAAGCTCCATGAGTTACACCGAGTCACCAAGCAGTCGCCTAGACCTATTGCATTTTCCAGGAGATCATAGTGAGTCACTCAAGGCTATACCGAAGTCCCCAAACATATTGAGCACCAAGTAGAAGTTGGCAAGACTCACATCTTTCGCCAAGAGTTTTCTCTGAGACATAAAGGTTACCTCGAAGTGTTCACCCGTCGCCAAGACATTGCCCTTCACTGAGAGAACATACAGATCTCCATATGTTACCCCGAAGACTCCAACATAAAACAATGTCGGCGAGACATGTAGCTCTCGCTAAGACTTCTCACCGAGCTCTATGACTTATCCCGAAAGCTTCATTTGTCACCAAGAGTTATATCGAAGATCCCACAAAATGTTCTTGTCGGTGAGACCTTCAACATTCGCTAAGACGTCTTCCCGGGACCAAGAGTTACCCCGATAGCCATCGACTATCGACAAGACATTCACCATTGCTAAGAGGTTTCTCCAATCGCTTTGAGTTACATTGAAGAACATTTGGATGTGTCCCCTGTCGGCAAGACATTAGCTTTCGCCCAGACTTCATAACAAAGCCTTAGTGTTACACCGATGATCTCTAACACTGTCGTTGAGACATCTCCCAGTCGCCAAAAGATCATACCAATAGGAACAAGTCAAACTAATTTCTTCATCGGTTAGATAAACTGAAGGTCATGTCAATATCGGCAAGACTTCCTATCGTCACCGAGACTTCTCTCTGAGACCCTTAAGTTACATCGACGACCACTGGTGTATATCTATCAGCAAGACTTCCCTTATCGGTATGAGACATACCGACTGTCCAAGACTCTCCCCGACACTGCTTGTCGCCTAGAGTCACACCGATATCTGATAGCCACCAACTGTTAGCCAAAGGTCTCCACTCGGCAGAAGGTTACAGTGAAGGCCACAAGTCACAGTGACATCACCAGTTGGCAAGACAAAAGCATTGTCTTGGCGACATGAGCAAAACACAAGGTTACAACTTCCAGTCAGCCAGACAACTTGAATGTCACAGTGACCATGCTTTCTCAAAGGTTTTAGCTTGGGAGATTGAGGCATATTTTCCAACAGGTCGAGCATTAGAAGAAAAGAAATACAGTTTTCTTTAGAAGTATACAAATACCCATGTCATTATTTTGTTTTAGGAGTCCGAAATAAACCACCAGTTGTTTTGGGTTGAGCCTATATGAATAGAATCATACAAATGAAGTTGCAATCTTGAATCTTAAGTATCCAGTTACGGGATTGATATTTAAAATACAAGAGAATATAGGAAAATGCAAAAATAGAGATAACCCATATGGGTTTTTATATAAAACAACAGTAGAAGACAAAATGCGAATTTCTTGTGATGAATCAAGCTTCAAAGCGAAGAAAGTACAACTTTCCTTCTACCCATATGCAGATATGTTTTTTTAAATATAGAGAAGGAGAATTTCCTGTTATGGGTCAAGCCCAAAACTTCTTTTAATGCTTTCTATAGTATACATCTGGCGCAGCTTGAAATGGTCAGAAACTCATAAGTAAAGGAAAGATTCTTTAAGCCACTGAAGAGCAAGATATCTAGCAAAGGAAGGATTACCAGTTCATGTCTGTGAAAAGTGTGTATAGCCGTGGCCAAGAGCGTCCATAAAGCAAGAGTTCAAGCTCTCAAGATGAAGGTTGAGCTCGCACAACAGTAAATGTAAACACAAAAATTGCAAGTAGAGACATCAGAAGTTGTGTTAGCCGCAGCTGTAAAGCCAAAAGTGAACAGAATATAAAGCCATGAGTGAATAACCTACCCTATGCACAGAGGCATAAAGCAATAGCCTGTGAGCTTTCTCATAGAGTTTTAAAATGGAACTCAAGTTCATAGGGGAAAAACCAATCATAGGAGTGTGGAAAAGTTAGAAAAGATGCATGAACAGGCCGCGACCTTAGGGTCTTTTTGATATTCTAGAATGAAAGAAAGAGCTATGATATAGACAAAACAAGCTTACCCAGTTGATGATTCAACTAACTAAAGAGCATGGTGAAGATTCCCAAGCATACAAGATACAGATTCAACCATCATGGCGATGCTATTCCTTCAGACAAAGCTCGTGTTTTTTCCAAATGATGGTGGAAATGAAATGATTTTAGGGTTTGTGGCATCTTTTTCTCATGCCCTAATTCAACCTTATGATTATCTGGAACGTTCAGTCATAACACATGTTGAAATTCAAATGACTTTGGTTTTGTATCATATTTTAATCAAGGTCTAAAATCTAAGATATTTGAGGGGGGCCGAAATTTACATTTTAGGGTCAATATGCTAAGTCTTTATGACTTATTCTTTTGCCTTAGTGAATTATGAAGTCTTGAAGGTGGGTTATTCTATTGTTTTATGAGAAAACAATAACAATATTATGGTGAATACCTCATGACCTAGAGTTGTTTTATTTTGGGTCAATTAATTATTTAGGGTTCTTTGTTTTTTGATTGATTTTAGAGAAATCAATGACAGATTTTTGAGAAGGATGAGAAGATGATGTGTAATATTTTTATGATTTTGTGGGAAAATGGAATATTGTAATGGTGAGATAGGGAGCTTTTCTTTTTGTAAAATATTTTTAATCTTTAATTGCAAAAAAATAGACAAATTGTGCAAATCTGCAATCCTGTAAAGCAGAATCATAAAGCAATCTTCTATAAATTGTTTTATGATTTCTTGCTATTTTTAGTAGATTTTTTATTGACTTATTCTCTTGGTCGGATTTGAGACTTACCTTGGAGAGATAAGGTGTTTTTGAGCTTTTAAAGCAGATTCAGCCTATTTTTAGAGGCTTGACAAGTTCATCATAAAAGCAATATGCTTTTTTTTTGCTTTTATGCAGTTTTTGACAGAGTTTGAAGCCTTTTTCCTTGAGCTTTTTTCTGAGCTCGGATTAGGGTTTCTTGAGAGTTATGTTTTGAAAAACTTAGTCTTTTAGCTCTCCTCTCTCAGTTCAAATCAGAGCTCCTGCTCATATGCATTTTTTAGCTTGTGAACACATTTTGTACTCAGTTTCAGATTATGGCATTCTCCTTCAATTGAATAAAGACAACATTCTTACTTCTCATTTTTGTGTCGATTTGTAGTTTTAGTTTGGTTTTATCTTGTGATTTCTTTTTACAGAGTCCTTGTCATGTCCTTAGACTGTAATTCTTAATGCAAAAAGTTCAAGATACAGGTTGCATGTTGTGCTTCAAGTCAGGTCTTCGTGCAAATTATTTATGTGTCAATTATTCATGAGAAGTTGTGAAATATTGTGTTTTTCTGAAAACTGTTTGTGAGGAAGAGATCAAAATTATCATTGAATCATTATCAGGTTTTGAAAGTCATCTACTAGTAATAGGTTTTAATTTTCAGTCACCTTTTATCCCTTTCCTCGTAAGTTATTTAGGATAGGATTTATCATTCGGAGAACCAACTCACTCTGGAGATTCCTCTTTTGCTCAAATCACCCATGTCTAAAAGAGGTTTCCATGTTTCAATAGGTTGCTGAATATTGCATTCAACAGGGCACAAATCTATTGACAGCAGTTTTTGGCACGCCCGGTGTGACTTTGAAAGCTACTTTCAGGGAATTTTTAATATTCCAGTTTGTTGTTTGGTGTATGCAGCAGATTTTCCAGCCTTCTGGAAGCTATTACAATATACTTGGCAGCTCCGGTTTTTTTTTTTGCATGCTAGTGTAGCCCGCACATAAGAAACATTCAAACAAGATCAAGTTCTGTATCCTTCAGGTATCGAGAGATGTTCCCATCACGAAGAAGAGGAAGGACAACAAGGAGGCTTTTTGAAGCACCCACAAGGTCAAAGTCAACACCTCCATTTTTTAGTTCCTTGTTGTTATCACTAGGAGTTCCAACCCCAATTTCACAGGTACCGCCAATGGTAGCATCGAGGCAACATCCGTTTATGCCCTTCAATGGCGGCACCCCATTAAATATACTTCAACATGATGATATTCCAGTTGCATCCCTTAGAGGACTGCCATACTTCACTGGAGAAGATTACACTACACCAGTCGAGCACATCCGTGACGTGGCCACGCTATGCTCGGTGCACAACATCACGTAGGAGAATGTCACTCTAAAGTTGTTGGTTGCATCGCTCAAAGGCAAGGCATTACAGTGGTTTAGAGGCCTCACAACCAACTTGATTGAAACATGGGATGCATTAGGTAATGGCTTGTATCAACATTTTGCTGATAAATCTGACAATTTGTCCTTATTAGAGCAGATGAGCACCATTCAAAGGGCACCACACGAACATTTGGCGGATTTCAATTACAGATTTTAGAGGACCTGGGATAGGATCCCGACAATGGTAAAGCCCTTTCCAGCACATGCATTTCTGTTTTATTTAAAAGCTTTGAACAGTAAGATTGTTGTTATGACTCAGTCTATGGGCGGTCTAATGCTTCCTAACGCTTATAATATTGCCATTAACGCTAAAAATTGCCTCATTCAAACTGGAGACATAGCTCCTAGACCCCCTATGCCTTTATTTCCAGAAATATAGTCACCTATTCTCGCTACTATACCTCTTTTGGCTATTGTCGCGCTTGTTCCAGTGATAGAATATCATAGTACAACCCAAGAAGTTGTTGTCCCAGCCCCAAATCTTGAGATGCAAGAGATTAAAAGCATATTGAAGACCTTCAGAAATGATCTCGTGACTATTAAAAAGCACGTTGGTCAGGAACACAAGTCTTATCAAGCCCCTTATCAGCAAAACCAACAAAATATGCCAGCTTTTCAAAATGACTATCAAGCCCAATAGATAAATTTTAACTCTAGACCATTCCAACCATACAATCTGAACACAACCAGTTCGTCGAAGGAACTTGTGCTGCAAAATAATGTTGCCCAGGATTGCGATTGGTGTTATCTGTGCAATCAGCCCCATAGCCAATCAACGTGTGCCAATGGAATGAGGAATCAAGCCTTAATGGTTCAAAATAACTATGTTGTTCCAGAGAATGTTGCAGATCAAAATCAAGAACAACAAGATAATGTAGAGGTTGCCTTGCAGAACTGGCAGAGCTCCGAATTTTGTGGCGTGAAAGGCCAAAGTTTGTAAAATTCTCCTATTTTAGCTAATACTATATCTAAAAAGCCAGCTATGGATCCAGGACAGCAAGCTGGAAATTCATAGCAGCAGCCTTCAGTTAGTAAGCAACCTATTTTATCAGAGGTTAACGTTGCCACGCAACCTAAAATGCATATTTTACAAAGAGGGCAGGAGATACTCAGTAAGGAATAACTAAAAATGCATTCTCAACCTTTGCAGAGGCAAAATGAAGCTGTTGTCACAAAAAACCAGCAGAAGGTAAACTCTTCATCATTTAATATTATTGAGCATCTCAAGAAAACTACTGTTAACATGTCAATATTAGATGCTCTACAGCTTCCAGGGCATAAAATTTTACTACAAAATGCTTTGGTCGAGTTGTCTATCTCTGACAACGCTAATCAAGGAGTTGCAAAGGTTGCACTTGCTAATGACCAGGAGAATAAGAGCGGGCATAAAGCAAAAGAGGTAAATCCCCCTGTGTTTTATTTAATTTTGATCATAGGTGATAAAATTGTTCATAACTGTATGGTTGATTTTGGCGCCATTAGTTCAGTCATGCCTAAGAGTTTAGTTGATAAATTAGGTCTTGTTTATGATCCTAATCCTCAGAAAGGCGTAGTGCAATTAGATGGGTATGTTCTTAAGACTGCTGGTATTATCAAAAATTTAGCCCTTACCTTGCACGCATCCCCAAGTTTCACTATTCATCAAAATATTCACGTCATAGACTTATCACCACATTTTTCCATTTGTCTATCAAGGGATTTTACAGCCAAATTGGGTGGGTTTTTGTCTTCTGATTGGTCTCATCTATTTTTTAGAATAAGGTACGGTACAAAAGTGACCATAAAATCTGAGCCTCTTGCCAAAGACCATATCAAACCATACTCGCCAAATCCTATAAATGCTAACCTCTACGCCATCTCTGCGATGGAGGAGCAAACCATGACCTCAGACTGTAACACCCATGTAGACAATATCAGTCTAGATGAATGGGTGGCCGAAGACCATGAGCTTGATCCATTTTAGATCTTCAAAAAATATCAAACTCACACTCCAATAATTTTTAATCATAGACAGGTAACAAAATATAATAATTCTGATACTTTACACCAAAAAAAATTCGGCATGCAACCACCCCTACAAAAGATAAGATAGCCTTAAATTAATGACCCCAAAAAACACTTTAAAATGGTAATTCCAAAACTTATTAAATTCTGATTTTACTATGATTTCCAACTGTTAGACTCCTAAAATCAGAATATTGAACTTGCACAACAAAATTTGGAAATGAAATTCTCAAAATGCGCAAGTCTAAAAATGAAATCTGATGAGATGTTGCTTTAAAATATGATTTTCAAACTTGGAATTACAAATTTGACTTCACAAATGAATTTTGGAAAAAGACAATGACCACCCTCAACCTAGCGATATCTTCTTGAATTTTTTCTGATTTTTCCCAAGAAAATCGTCCTTAGTTCTCCACAACTGTCACAAGTAGAGAAAATTCGCAAGTAGAGCAAATTCAAAAGTATAGCAAAACATTGTCGCAGTAAATAGGCAAACTCACTTTTATTTATGTCGACCACAAATTCATTTTTTATTTTATTTTGAATGCTCGTAAAAATTTTCACAAACATTGGGGATAAAATTTTAAAAAAATGAAAATTACACATCAAATCATGACAATGCATCAAATTATACAACTTTCATCAAAAAAATTTGTTGGATTTTTTAGTCAAATGAGTTAGTGTACAGACACCGTGTGCTAGTTTTCAGGTTGATCGTTGTTGTTATCATTAGCGGACTGGTGGCTCTGAATCGGTGGTGCAAATACTTTAGCTTGGGATGGGGCTTGGCCTAGGAGTGGATGCTGCCAGAGAGGACACCTTTTTCCTGGAGACCAGTGATGTTGGCCTCTTTATATCATGACCTCCATGAGTTTGCCTATTGTGACAACAAAGCGATTGGTGTTGGCGTCACACTATTACACATCTAGGCCTGGGAGCACATAGTCATGCTTCGACTGAGGGTTACAATGGTCAAGATTGAGCCCGACGACCTAACAGTCTAGAGTTATAGGGGTGGCCTCACCTTCACATACATAGGACAACTCGACCTTCCTCACTAGCACTGTGTTATCAATGAGATGATAGTGTTTACTTGGCAGCCATGGTTTCATATGCCTACTTGGTATGATGATGTTCAACAACTATTTTATGCCAGACACGATCGACTTATGCAGGGGCATGAGCACACCATGATTGAGCGCTACCTACTAGACAAGGTAGCAAGATAGTTCGAGGATGTGCAGGACCACCCCGATGATCAATATATGGATATTTTCACACGCACATCCAGAGGGACTACTTGGGGTCAGATGATCCCAATGTCCGATGAGATTGATTTGTTCAAGCAGTTGATAGCTAGGCCATGGGGCTATGCACAGGGATAGGCGGATCCCGACACTAAACATGCCTACGATGATTGGTTCAGGCCTCCACTATGACTTACAGTCCCAAGAATAGCACTGCCACGAAGGAGACCCCGAGGCAAGATAACCAGGAGGGGATAGTTCCAGCAGCACCAGGAGGAGGAGGAGGAGGAGGAGGAGGAGGTGGGCCATCTCCATGGCAGCCCGATCGAGGTCAAAGAGACCAATAGCCACCTTTGAGGGACCAAAAACCACCACTGAGAGACCAACAACCACCATTGCCACCACCACCTTAGCCACCACAACCCAACCCATGAGACACTCATATTGAATAGCTTCAGGGGTAGGTATAGGAGCTTAAGGCTCAAATACAAAATCTTACAACAGAGAGGGACCACCTGGGCCAAATAATAGGCCCAAGCCCTCACAATAGAGTGAGACCAGGAGCACTAGTAGAGGCAGGCAACAGAGCTACAACTAGCCCAGGGGGTTGGCAGGTGACAACAGTTGGAGAGTATGGTTGTTGCATCATAGGGCAGGACAGTCCCACGCGCAGATGTACCACGAGGCAGTACAGGAGGTTAAGTATTATTGACTTGACTATTGGCAGGTTGTACCCTCAACAACTCAGGTACCAGAGTACTAGTAGACTAGCATGAGATGGACAGAAGACCAGCCAAAGAGGCAAGCAAGCGAGGGGAGTAGCCACCAAGGATAGCTCGTACAGTTTTGATTGGCAACATTCTTTTTGAGATCGACGAGCTCCAATTTTTATAGCTCCATGGGCATTATACATTGATTGATACACATACATGATCCTGATTTGTACCCTGACAGTTACATTTATATATATATATATATACATATATATATATGATATGATCGATTCATTATGAGATGTGTCCTATTTTATTTATGCATTATGGATGGATGTATATGTGATGTGATTCTATATGATGCGATGTGATGTATGATTATGTAGATGTTTATGGATGTCATGGATGCGTTTCCTTTTTTGTATTATTTTTATGTACTTTTATGATGATGATGTATGATGGATGTATGGATGCAAACGCTTATGATATGCAAATGATTTTAATATGCTTAGACTAATAGATCTATATCATGCAAAATGAATGATGTTATGATTATGAGATGTTATGACATGATTTTTTTATTTTTCAGTATCTTTTTCATGTATGATATGATGATGTATGTATGGATGATATGGTTTATGCGATGCTTAGAATAACCAATCTATATTATGTGATTATGAGAATTCAATGCATGTGAGATGATTAGTGTTTTCTATATGATATGATATGATATGCAATATGCTGATGGTTTGTGGATGCAGGATGGATGCAATTGTGATGTTTTTGATTAACTTTCATGGTACCATGTTAGCGTAGAGAGAAGAAAGAAGAAATGAGATGATGACAAGAGGATCCAACAAGTCCATGATCTACGATACTTTATTAGAGATGATGATGAATGATGATGGTTTATTGCTCATTAGGAATTGGGATTTTAAAAGGGATTACTTACCTTATGTTTGATAACACACGTAGGCATGATGCATCAAGGTATATAGAACCAGGATGGCATTGTACCTAGTGTGATGGACTTTGACTCGACAATTAGATAGGAGTACTCTTATTCACACCTGGCATACAAAACCCTATTTATAATGAAGTTTAGATATTCCAAACATTTCAGACCAAAACATAGAAAGGAAAGCCTTCCTATGTGGTCAACTAGACACCTAAAACACTCTCTCTACAAACTAAACAAACCACACATGACCAATGTTATATTACAAAAATATCCAACAAACACAACAGAAAAAAGATAATGATCATTGTCTCATTCCTTTCTCTCTAAATCCCTTTGTTTGGACATCATCGAGAGGTCATTGAAATGAGCGCAATAAGATAAATAAAAAGACAACAATCAAGTAAACAAACAAGCTAATGTTCTTCATACTGCTAGTCAAGAATAAACTATGGTGGTGCCTGATGTTGATGTCCATTGTAGGAAGAATGCATCCTAGGAAATGATGTTATTAGATGATTTGGGATTGACTAGATGATGGGCTATTAATACCAAGAGTTGACCAACTTGTTTACTACTGACCTAGACTCGGGACCTTGAAATTTGAGTTTTCACTTTTAACCTACTATACTTGTTTCCAATTGTTTGACCAAAGGTTGAGGATGACGATGATTTATTATGAGTGAATGCTTATTGCGGGTGAAAACGAGATGGGATGAATGGTTTTTTTCAAATATTTGAATTTAAAATAAAATAAAATTTGAGGCTACTTTTGGTGTTTTCAAAGTGTTTTACAAATGTTTTGATTTTCAACTTTTCCAATGTTTTTGTGTTTTTCCAAAATTTTGACCAAGAACCTAACCTAAAGACCTATCCTAGGGGCCTTGGGGGTTGATCAAATATTAGCCTTTCCTACATTATACATGTAGAGACCACGTAGTTCGACTAAAATAGACTCGATTATTGATGAGATACGATCAGATGGATTGCTAGTTCATTATGACAAACTCCTAAAGGACTAACCTAGGGTGTCTCGGGGGATGATCAAAGATCAACCTTGCCTACGTTCAGAGCTCAAAGACCTGTAGTTCAATAAGATGCAACTATTTTTTGAATTTTCCACTAAAATTTTGACATATTTTTTGGGTTTTGATATGTTTTGGATGTTTTTGGATTTTTTGATTTTAAGGAAGATTGCAAGAATATACACGAATCTGATCCAATGTAAGTATAAGAATATTCCTTTAGTGTGATGCAATAGAATACTCTGATACAGGCAGGAAAAACTAACCTTGGGGATGGGTCAAGTAGTACTAGGAGAGATCATGATACGAACGCAAGATCAAGCTATGATGCGAATGCAGATGGGTGATGAATGGAGATACAAAAGTGTGGTGGATGGATGATGCAAAACAAGCCATAGAGATTATGGTGGATGGAGAGAGCTTATTTACACAAGACGCCTATTTTACAAGTTTTCACCAAAGTACTTACCCAAAGTGGCCACCGAAGTGGATTTCACTAGAGGATGATTTTTTTCTCTTTACTGTTTTCAATCCTTTTTCTGTTTATTTTGGATTTTTTATGTTTTTTTATTTTTTTATATTTTTGGATTTATACCTTGTAAGATTAGCCATAATTTTTTTTGAGATGGGAGCTATTCATGGGCTCCTGAAGAGGCTCCCCTTTGGGTGTTGATAGCATATATGCTCCTGATTTGTAGCTCGCTGTGATGATAAAGGGCCCCAACCAGTTGGGTTCAAACTTGCCCTTGCTGTCGGGGTTTGGTACATTTTTCTGATTCTCCTTCAACATGAGCTCTTTGAATTGAAAGGTCTGACTCTTGATCTCCTTGTTGTAGCTTCGCTTGAGATGATTTTGGTAGAATTGCAGATGGTTCAAGGCATACATGCATCGTTCATCTAGTAGTTCCAACTCATTCAATCATGATACCTAATACTCTTCATCTGTCATGAGGTTTTGCAGTGATATTCTCAAGGATGGGAGCTTGATCTTAATAGGGAGGATGAATTCTAATCCATAGACCAGGGAGAAAGGGGTGGCACTTGTTGGTGTGTGGATACTTGTTCGGTAGGCCCATAAGGCGGGATTTAGCTGTAGGGGCTAGCCACGACCAACATCATTAACTGTCTTCTTTAGGATTTTCAATATGGTCTTATTGGTAGCCTTAGCTTGGCTATTATCTTGGGGGTAGTATGGAGTGGAAAAGCAATGTTGTATTTTGAACTTTTGGCATAGGTCTCGAACATCCTAGTTTTTGAAAGGTGTCCCATTATCTAAGATAATGGCTTGAGGGACACCATAGCGACAAATTAGGTAGTTCAAGATGAACTTTGATACCTATTTTCCCGTGATGTAGGTCATAGGAATGGCTTCTACCTACTTTGTGAAGTACTTTGTGGCAGTGATGATGAACTTGTGTCCACTGGATGAGGTGGAGGTGATTTTGCTGACGAGATCGAGCCCCCATTGTGAAAAGGGCCAAGGTGTAATGATTGGGTGGAGCTCCTGAGCTGGCGAATGGATGAGGTCCCCATGTTGTTGACGTTGCAAGCACCTTCAAACATAGTCATGAGCTTCCTTCTCCATTATAGGCCAATAGTACCCAATCCTCAACAGTTTCTTAGCCAAGGTCATACCACTCGAATGTGAACCACATATTTCATTGTGTACCTCGGTTAAAGCAGTCAAAGCTTCCTCAACTGAAGGCATCATAACAAGGTTCCCTCAATACTCCTATAGTATAGGGTGTCTGCTAAGATAACAAAGCGGGATGACTTCTTGAAAAATGTTCTTTTAAGGTTTGGGGTGATATCAACGAGGACTTCTATTCTCAAGTTGGTGTATATATCATAATACCAGGGATCACCAAGACCAATGATTTCACACACAAATTTAGACTCTGGTACCTTGAATGCTGGTCGAGAAGCTGCTTTACAAGGAATTCTTGCTTTGGGATGTTGTGTGGGACATCCAGTAATGATCAAATTGTTGTCATAGCATCAATCGCTCTGTTATTTTCTCTTGGTATCTGTTCAAATGTGATATCAATGAAGGACTCTTTGAAGCTTTCCACCAGTTTCTTTTATGGAGTCAACTTGTCGTCCTTTGTTTGGTACTCGTCATTGACCTAGTTGATGATAAGCTGTGAATGTCCATAAACCTTGAGTGCGATGATTTTCCATTGTACTGTAATCCTGAGCCCTATGAGAAGAGCCTCATATTATGCAATGTTGTTTGTGCACGAAAAAGGCAACTTGTATGATTTGGGTATGCAATCCCCTTGTGGTGTAATGAAGAAGACTCCAACTCTTGACCCATGTTGTGTGTAGGATCCATCAAAATATATTTTCCAGTGATCTTCTACACTTACATTAAAGATGGACTCATTAGGGAACTCAGATACAAATGGGTTTTCTGAATATATTGGCGCTTCTACTAGTTGATCTACAATTGCTTGTCCTTTAATGGCCTTCCATTCTACATACTCAATTTCGTGTTCCATCAGGATCATAACCCATTTAGTTGTTCGGCCTATGATCGTTGCTTTAGAAAACAAAAACTTGAGAGGGTCTATCTTTGCAATGAGTTTTATCTGATGTGCTAGCATATAATGCCTGAATTTTTGCGCTACGAACACAACTGCTAGGAAATATTTTTCAATTGATGTGTAATTCAGCTCGTGTCCTACCATAGTTCTACTGATATAGTAAATATCTCTCTTTCCCATTTTCATCATGTTGTGCTAAGCGAGTGCCAAGGGCGACTGCTGTCGCCAATATATACAGGATCAAGGGCTTTCTTGGAATTTGTGGCATAAGAAATAGTGGTGTGAGCAAGTACTCCTTGATCTTATTGAAAGCCTGGTCACATTTCTTGTCCCATTTGTATGCTACCCCCTTGTGGAGTAGATGAGAATATGGGATAGCCTTGTCCGCTAGTTGTGTTATGAATCGATAGATGGATTGGAGTCTTCCCTACAAACCCATTAACTATTTTAATTTCCTTGGCGCCTCCATCTCTATAATGGATTTTAATTTGGTGGGGTCTATCTCGATTCCTCTCATAGATATGATGTATCCTAGTAACTTGCCTGATTGTACCCCAAAGACACACTTTTTGGATTGAGTCTGACCTTGTACTCTTCTAGCCTGCCAAAGATGGAGCTTAGAGTTGGTATGTGATCTTGACGTTTCTTTGACTTGCCCAATATGAAATCCACAATTTTGTGAATCATATCATGGAAGATTAGTGTCATGGCCCTTTGATAGGTAGCTCCTACATTTTTCAACCCAAATGGCATCATATTCCATCAATACGTCCCCCATGGACAAGTGAAAGTCGTTTTGTGTTGGTCTTCCTTAGCTATCATGATCTGATTGTACCCTGAGAATCCATCCATTAGTGATAGCATTTCATGTCCTATCATCATATCCACAATCATATCTATGTTTGGGAGAGGGAAATCATCCTTGGGACATGCTTTGTTCAAATCTCTGAAGTAAGTGAAGATAAAGATTCCCCTAGTGGGCTTTGAAACAAGTACAAGATTTGAGACCCACTCTAGATAATAAATTGGCCATATGAAATTAGCTTCAAGGAGCTTCTGTAATTCCATCTTGACCAATAATGCTATTTGTGGATGCATCTTTCTCAACTTTTGTCTTACTAGTTTTGCTTCAAGATATACAACTAGGTGGTGAACCATAACTTTTGGATCAAGCCCAGGCATGTCAACATAGGTCCATGCAAATTTTACCTTTCTTTCTCTTAGAAATGCAACTAGGATTTCTTGTTCTTTTGTCAAGAGTGATTCTGCATAGAAGGTGATATGTGACGTTTCTTCTATTCCTAGTTGACTGGATTGCACTTTTCTGCTAAAAATACCGACTTCTCCTGATGAATAGCACTAAGGGGAAGATTGAATCCCTCATCCTCTGGCACCTCAGAGAGGTTTTCACCATTGGATGCATCCTTTGTTTTTACTATTTTCAGATTAAGAGTGCCACAGTGTGGTTTTCACTCAAAGACCTAGATATTATTCTTAAATTTTCACTTTTGTGACTGAAGGATTCAATCGTTTCCCCATAATAGGCATGCGTGTCAAGCTTAATGTCAAATCCAACTTTGTGATCTCCATATGGTATCTTATCTCTCAATCCCATGAATTATAAGAGAGCCTCATCATTTTTGAATGTGTCTAGAACCGGTGGTCCTCGTTGGTCATAATTGATGAGTTGGGGATAGACTAAGTTTAGCTCATGGGTTTGGTTGTTTGACTCAAAAGATAGGGCACTAATGATGAGAAGGGAGGAATCTTTGAATAGCATGGGTAAGTCAGTTGTAGGGTCCTCATCACACACATTGATTATGTCAAAGGTATAGTTGTCTAAGGGAAAACCTGTGGATACCGACAACTGAGGGGAGCTTTGACTTTTCTAACTAGTGTACCTTTTCCAAGTATGGTTATTTTTGGAGCGGTAAATCCGAGGCCAAGATTTCTCATACACTTCTCAGGAATGAGAGGTAATACAAGCCCATTGTCATTTTGTCCAAGTTTCTTGTTTCTTTTTGTTGGCATTTAAATTCACACCTCTGGAATGCGTATTTGAAATGGACAGCTATGCACAGATAAACTGCTCTTCAAATTAGGAGGGGAAGCTCCCTCTTGCTGATGGTGTTGAAAGAAAGTAAACTAAGAACTAAGTTGCCTATCTTTTTTATCAGCTTAGAGCACAAGGTTTATTAAACACAAACGCTACAATTGAGATTTTCTGATTTAAGAACTTCAACTATGACTAACTTAAAATAAAGACATTTCTAACTTCTCAAGTAACAAGCAGAGCAAGAGAAACTATAAATGAACAAGGTAAATTCTTTGACAAAATACTTCAATGAACTCTTTCTCAACAAACATCTACAAACTTCAATGTAAGCTGAAATCAAGATCATAAAAGTAGAACACAAATAATAGGAATCTGAGATGTTATATCAAGGCAAAGGAGGCTCATGATTTTATTACTCAAACTTCTGGACCAAAATCTACTTCTAACATGCCTCAAACAAGAAATTGCAGCTAAAGAGGCTTGCAATCTTGTTCTTACACAAAATGAACAACAATTACAATAACTTCTTGTTGGCTAAAAGATACTCAACAATTGGCTATCATAAAACAATTGAACAACACTTGAGTAACAAATAGAAGGCACAATAGGCTCAGCATTTTTTTATCACTAGCATGGTTAAAGAAAAACTAATGAGCAAAGGCTCTTATTTATAGACAAGTAGAGGAGTAGGGAACCCTAAAATCTCCTTGCTTTCACAATCTAGGGCTTGCTCAGCAAGCAATCTTTATTACTAAATATAGAAAGAAGATAACATCTAACACCTAAGAAAGAATAAAAAGCGGGAAATGCCAACTATTACATTTATCTTCTTTCTCTTCTCAAAGAATGGGTGAGAATTATTCCAAGAATAGAAAGAAAGCAAGAAAGAAAGCTTCTAGAAGAAAGCTGCTTTAAAGCTCAATCACATCCGCTAGAAAATTAGAAACTGTCTCTCGGTTCAGTGCATCTATGCCCTCAATAGCAAAACACCACTTTTCTAGAATATCTTTAGCATCTGCAACAGATCTCAGAAAATCTTTGACCTCATTGGCAACTTTCTCGAACTTTGCTGACATCATTGAAATATGACCTATCCTTCCACCAACTGGATTGCAACTGTGAACAACACTCTGAAATTGATCCTGCACTTCGTCAAGCCCGACGTAGGAAGCATCTTCAAGACTATACTGAGAAGGAATCTCTGTGATGAACTCACTAATGAAAGAAGAGCTTCAATCACCCTTTTCCTGTAGGCAATAAATTCTTCGGATATCCTCTCATAGGTTTTAACTTTGAAAACATGACGCTCTCTCCAAGCAAGGATTTGTCTCTTGTGTTCTTGTGAAACTGCTGAACCATAAGTTGTGTCTAAATCAGCAATGATGATCTCATGCCTTGGTCTTACTTTAGCTAGTGTTTGTTCAAATACTTGGATACCTTGACATAGTTCATGAGCATTTGCTCTCAATTGGAACATCCATGCCAAGATCTCATTTCCTCTGACAATGAAAATCTCGATCCACTCCTCAGTTTCTTTCCCACAAATGACTAGTTGTCTTAACTACTGATGATCAACTAGTGTCTCTAAAATCTGGGGCATCAGCTGGGTTGCTTGTGAGGAACCATGGACAAGGTTAGAAATATAAAGCCTGAGCTACTGATTTTTAGCCTTGAGGGATGCCTTATCTTCTCCATCCTTGAGCACTCTTTCCTGAAGGTTTTTGGACACAACTCTGAATAGAATCACATCCGCATGTCTAGTATTTCTACCAAGATTAGCCTCGATCATGACGAAGTCATCTATATTCACCTCATCCCTGTTCTTGTCTTCTTGAGGAAATGCAGTCTCCATGATTATCTCATTATCAAGATTCCTATCAGAGTGAACTTGCTTCTTTGCTTTCTTCTTAGGAGGTTCCTGATAGATATTATCGAGATCATCAACACTCACCTAATATGAAGGCCTTCTTCTTACCCTTCCCAAGGAGTTCTCAAGCCAAGACATGGTAGTATTTTTACTAACTTCCTTAGGAGGTACTACTGCAATTTCCTCGTCATCTTCAATATCAAGGTCGATGTGAATTGGTTCTGTCAAAGGTATAAAGACATGTGTTAAAGGTGGCTCCTCTACTTCTTTCAGAGGTACGGGCTCGTCAGGAGGAGCTTCTGTTACAACTATAGGCTGCTCCTCTATGACTATGCCTGAGAAGTCTAACCTTCTTCTTAAATTTTTATTTGATTTACTACCTTTGATGCCTTCTTGAGACTGACTTTTACCCTTCCCTTTCGACTGTGCTCTAGAGGAAGAGGGAATTGTCCTTGGTGGCTCTGCTACTAGAATGGAGTTTTTCCTCTTAAGGATTAGGAAAACCTTGCTATGTTCAAGGACTTGTCTTGTCCTGTCTTCAACTGGGAGGGATTCCTTATTAGCCTAGTTGACTTTTGAAAGGGGTTGATCTTCTATTTGCTTTTGAGTATACATCGAGAGAAGCACATCCTCATCATCATCTGATAACCCTTCTATATCTTCATTTAAGTAGTCTTTCATTTGGTGAAGAGTGAGCCTATTGTAATTACGCCTTTGCACCTCAAACTCATCTGTACAATTAGCCCAAAAATATTCAAGGGCGGATATGTGAGCATAGTTCTTCTCAAGTCGGCCAACGTAGACACCATGAGGATCAAATGATCATCTCTCACTGTAAGACTTGAGGCCGAGTTTATCTAACTCATCTCCTATTGTTTTAGCATCTGCGGCAGTCTTGCATGTATAAATTCCCAACCCTAATGGAAAATGAAGAGAGGTTTTCCTTCTATTTCTCAAGACTGTGGACATTGTGGGCCTATCTTAAGAACTCCATGAAGACGACCTCATCTGACGGGTACCTTGGTAACATGAGCAGGGCACCTGAATAGCCATAGACCCTGAGATAGGTGAAAGTAGGAAATTGTATGAACCAATATGCCTACTCTGCCATCGCTGCCCTAGAAACTAAAGAGATATAGATGTGCAATTCATTGTCCAGGTCCCGCACTGTGTACATCAGAAAAGCCTCATTCACTCTCTTGTAGTGATGCAGCGACTTCGTGAATTCCAACTGGGGATAATAGTTATATATATGCTGTACACTCAATGATCCCTCGGTGTTCAACCCTCTGAATTGACCTTGATAGGCCACTAGGTAGACTAGGCAAGAAACCATATGAAATTCATGAAATTGGAAGTATTCTGTTATCTGTTGATGTAGGTTGTCACTGATCAAGGTGGGCCAATCATAGAACTCATTTTTCTTCATGATGTGGGGTATGGCGTAAAACATCCAAGGCTGAAACTTGGTGGCATCTTCTGAGCTAGTTACCTTGTTGAGCAAGGTGATAATGATGGCAATCTCATCCTTAAACTCTCCTCGTCCGACGTTCTTTGGCAGAGTCTTATTCTTTTCTTTCACCCACCTCTGCACAATCTTCTTACTATATTTGTCTTTATGCATGTCCCATATCCTTTCACATTCACCCTTTGAGATAGTAACACTTTCAGGCCATGGGGGAATGGAAAAACACTTCTCGATCATATCAGGCTTCAGGCTGCAAATTAATCTACCATCTGCTGATTGGATCTCCCTAGTAGCTGGGTTGTAATGCTTGATGCAAGCGATTACGAACTCAAGACTCTAAACTGATATAGGGATAGACACTGCTGCAAGGAGTCCAAAATGTCCTAGGTTCCTGATGGAAGTGTTGCCTGTGCTCTCCAAAGTGTGTAGATCGAACACCGACTTAATGTGATGCAAGTCTATCACAGTGGTTTTGATGTAATCATCATAAAGAGCTGATCCAACCTTGAAAACATTGGGAGTGTACTCCATTTCAGAAAACTTGAAGAATGACTGTAAACTCGCCTAGGTTCAGACAAGAATTGAGCAACTTCTATTTTTATAATGCTGATTTTTCTCTCCAACAGACAAATTTTTTGAAATTTTTTCTGAGATATGGGTTTTGCTCAGAATTTCGTTGTAAGACAACCCAGATCATCCATTTTTGAAAATTTTGAATTTATACTGAAAAAGCAACTAACCCTAATTTCTTCAAATTTTCCTGTAAAAAGCTAGCACCTGGTTTTGTTCAGAATATGATTAGAAATGGACCCAGTTGATTAGATTTGCAAAATACTGATGGCTGATCGAAAAAGCAGCCAACTCTAGGATTTGAAATTTTCTTAAAAAAAACTATGATATGGGTTTTCTTTAGAAGACTGATTTGAGAAGACCTAGATGATTGAAAACTGAATGCACTGAGGATTTCATTGACATGCAAATAAAAAAGTTGTTGCTGCAACTTGATGAAGTTCTCAAAAAATTCTTCAGAAGAATGAGGTGAAAAGACCCAGATGGCTGAAAACTTGAAAACCTTGGCCTTCTCCTTGAAAAATTTGATCTTTTGGATGAAAAAGCATGAAAACGCAAGGGTTTATGTTGCTGATATGAAAAATTTGATGAATAACCAACAAATTGAGCTCTTGAATCTTGAAAAATTTCTTCAAACTTGCTGCTCCAACTTTCTCCTTTGAATGCTACCTGCAAAAATAATGAAAATTACATTCAAGAGAGGTGTTAAATAGACTTAGGGTTTGTTTTAGGTTTTCTTTCTTTTGCTTTTATTTTCAAAACCCTAAAAATATCAGATCATTGAACTTGGACGCCTTCTTCCTCTTTGCAATTTTGAAAATTTTGAAAATCTTTGCAAATTTCTCTAAGGCATGAGAAGTTGGGCGCCCTTCTTAACTAGGGGCGCCCACTTCAAGCAGTGTTAGTTATTTTTTTGATATTTTCAACTTTTCTCCATTTTGACCCCCTACTTCACCTCTGATTTCTGGCTTGCAGACTAATCTGATGGGCGAGCTGAATGATTCATCACAAAGCCAGACCCGTTCTGAGAAGATTGTTTTGGAGGCCTCTCTGGCTAAAATCTTCATCTCTACCTTCGAATTCATGGGAGCCTTTCTTCTCCAAGGGTGCCTATTTTGTCTAGAGTTAGCCATTTTTCATGATCTTCAATTTCTTCATAAACTCCTCTTCTACAGATGATTTTGTCGAATATGGTGATCCAGGCATCGGATGGGCTGATGATTATGCTCATTGCGAAGCTAAGGAAATATTGTCAAGGGTCTTCTGTGTGCTACTTCACCAAACAATTAAATTTAGACCTCAAAAAGCTTGGGTGCCCTTCTTGGCTGGGGGCGCCCAAGTTCACTATACTTAGAATATTTTTCATTTTTTCCTGTTTGCTTCTGAATTCTAAAACTTCACCCTATGTTCAGCCTCTCGTATCTGGCAACTGCAACCTCTGATTGACGTGTTGGATATCTTATTGAAGATCCTGATCGACTATGAAGAGATCATGTTAGAGCCACATCTACAAATTCCTCTGTTTTACCCCTTGAAATCTTGGGCGCCTCTTCTCTCCAGGGGCGCCCAAACCTCCTAGACTTAGCCATTTTTTCATTTGAATTTCTTTAGAGTTTGAAACTTTCATTCTGTACATTCCTCTTTGATCTGAATCTGTTGAAGATTGAACAGTCGGATGATCTGACGAAGACAGGCATTGCGAAGTTGGCTGAATACTGAAGAGATTGAGCATATGCTCAAACCCTAACTACTGAGTTAGGAGATGCAAAAATCTAGGCGCCCTTCTTCACCAGGGGCTCCGAAAGTTCCCAGACTTATTCAATTTTTGATAATCTTCATGTTCTTCATTCTAACTACAATTTGGAACCTCCTTGTTCAGCCTCAAATCTCGGGCGACTGGATAATCTGATGACTACACTGTTGGATTTGTTACGGAGCTGAAAGAGAACTGAGCAACTTTGGTTGGAGGTGCAAACCCTAATTTCATCATTTAGTGCCCTAAAAAGATGGGCGCCCATGGCTGGCAGTGTTAGAATTTTTTCACAAATTTTCACTTTCTTCTTCATTCTTTGTGCTTGCTCACCAAATCACCTTCTGTTGAATGCTGTGAGTTTTGAATCTGATGCCTGGAAGTCGAATGACCTCCATTGATGACCTTGGAGCTCTTGATATGCTTCTGGAAAAGTAGAATAGACCCATAAGGGCAAAACTGATTATTTTGAGATTCTGACTACACAAGCCTGATATGGACGTATTTTGAGCCAATAAAAATCATTTTGAACCCTAACATACCAAATTTCTATTTTTAGAAAGTTTTGCCAGTATCTGTTTCAAAAGAAACCCAAAAAAACCCATAAAAAGTTACTATTTTTAGAATTTTTTTAAAAATAGCAGATTTCCTAAAAAGTAGGGATGAAAAATTGAGATCTGGGTTTTGTAGATTAAGCTGCTTTGAGCAGACCCAAATCATCATATTTTGAATTTTTTTCATTTTAACCCCTCATTAAAGACATGCAGACACAAATTCTAACCTTTTTAACTGATTTAACAAGACTTTTACTCATTTTTTCAAAATGTCTAAGTGTAACAAAAATTTTAATTTTGGGGTACAACAATTTTATAGCCCATACCGAGCATCATTTGTAGTATTTTTCTGCTATCATCCATGGGAAGATTAAGCACGGGCCTTTCATCTTGGTATAGTAGACTTGATATGTATTTTTCATCTACTACTTCCCGACTTAGGTCCCCCCAACATTTGAATCTGGAACGGTTTTCTTTGAAGGTTTGGGATGATGTTTCAATTGGTTGAGGCTGCCCATGAGACCTAGGAGATTGAGGTAACTCTCCTATTATGAAAGCACTCTTCTTCATCCTATAATCCCCACACCCATTGTCTTAGATAATGACTTTGATTTCAAAGATGTTAGGAATGGTGGGTGTCTTTGTCTCACAAGTGGAGGCTAAAGTAGTTGGTTCCACATATGAGGTTGAAGGGCCTTCATCACTCTTTGAGACTTGAGGGATTTTGTAGTACTTGGCTTCCAGGTTTTTATAATAATAAAAGGGCTCGAGATCACCATGGACTGCGACCTCTTGATTTTGATAGGGAAACTTGACACATTGATGGAAGGTAGATGTGACAGCTTGCATCCCACGGATCCATGGATGCCCCAAGAGGATATTAAATGGTAAATCAAGGTCAAGGACCTTGCATGTGGTTTCCATGATGGCTAGCCCTACTTGAATAGGGGGTTGAATAGTGCCTTGAGACACTCTTTCCTGATCATGATGTGCCCTGATTGTAATACCTTTACCCTTTTCAATGACATCCTCAAAGAATCCTAGATATTTAGACTTGCACCCCCATCCACCAAGACCCTTTTGACTTTATTTTTATGAACCAAGACCTCGAGATGGAGTTTACAGATATAAGATGGTTATGTTGGGAGGTTCTGATCATAAAATGTTAGGAGATGGGGTGTGGTGATGTGTTCGACCATAGCTTGGAACTAATCTACATCAAGATCTATGGGGACAGTGGATGAAGCCAATGCTTCCTCTAGGATCTTCCTATGTGCGGGTGAGATATTCAACAACTCCATGATGGAGATCTGAGCAGGTGTTCTTTTTCAGCTAGTCCAAGACATTATAGCCATTGGGAATAGATTTAGAGGTTGATGCCTTGTGTGGTTGTGATGGACCATCAATGGTAACCTTTTCGCCACATGTGGTGACTCCACAATTGGCTTTGGCTCCCTTTACATTAAAAATAGTGACCCATTCATCTAGGGATGCGACGACATGATCGTAAATATGGTTTACATTGCTATACTTTGTCTTTCCACATGGTTATTCCCTTTATTATGATCTGGCATTGAATTCGTGTATATCTTTAGGTCTTGATTTCCTATAGGTTGTTCAACATTTATGACTTTATCATCAATAAGATCTTGGATCAAAATTTTCAATCTCATGCAACTAGCTATCATGTGCCCTTTGATTTTATGAAAATTGTAAAGGTGGTTTTCATTATACCACAGTGGTTTCACTTGGGGCTCTTGATAATTCTCATAGACAAGGATTTTAATGAGATTCTCTTGTACTAGTTTCTTCATGACAAATTCGATTGATTCCCCGAGGGCTGTGTATTTTCATTTGGGGGGATATTTGTTTTGCAAGGGTGGTCCCCCTTGATTGCTCAGATTGTTGACCACTTGATTATTGGGTGGTTGTGATACCGTGTTGGCTTGTGTGTTGTTTCAATTATTGGTTTGTGATTGTTGATATGACTGTGTGTTTTGCCTTCGGGCATTGATGACCACTTTGGCATCAACGACACCATTGTTAGTGACATTATTTTTCTTTGTCCATGTGCGAGGTTTTTCGTTATAACTAGTTGATGGGTGGTTATCTTGATTTTCTTGATATGAGTGTCCCCCTTTATACAATAAGGGCTCGTTCGATGTTGAGTGCCTTGGGGATCAACTGGTCACATGTGGTGATGCATTGTATTTTTAGATGGAAAGACAAGGTTTTCTCAAGATTGGCAATGATAGTGCAGGTTTGTTGTTCCTCTGGCATGGTCCACTTGCTCTTGTTGGCCTTGGATAACCATGATTGTATGAAGGATGTGAATGTTTACCCCTTAGCTTGTTTGAGCGTAGATAGTTCCTCTAGAATCACATCCATACCTATGTTGAATGTGTGGTTCAGTATGAATGCATCCACAATTTCTTGGAGCTTTTTTATTCTAGGAGGAAGGCGAGAAAACCATTCCATTGCTGGACCAGCCAAACTTTGAGGGAATAGTCGCATTACGTATGTGTCACCAGCCAAACTTTGAGGGAATAGTCGCATTACGTATGTGTCACCGTATGCAACTTCCATATAATGTACTTGGAATTCCCTGACGTGATCTTTAGGATTGCCTGTCCCATGATATTTGTTAAATTTAGTGATTTCAAACCCTTTTGGGAATGGTACCATTGCAAGGATTCTGTCGAATGTATAGGGGCACAAATTGCTTGGTGTTTTTGATGTTTTCCCATAATGGAGATCTAACACTTGTTGCGAGAGAAATTTTATTTGTGTCATCACATCATTTTGTGGATTGAGAGGTGGGGTGAATATGTTTTGAGATGGTCTGATCATTTGAGTGATGGGTGGGGTATTTTGCATGTTTGGGGGAGGTTGTTGCAAGATTTTCTTTGCGATCAAGGCTTGTTGATATGCCTGAAATTGTTGTTGGTCTTGCTGTTGTTGTGCCAACAATTCTTGTCGTTGGCCTTGTTGTTGTTGTGCCAGAAATGCTTGTTGTTGGGCTAATAGTTGGGTTGATTCTTGTTACACTTGGTATTATTGCAGGGCTTGTTGATATGCTTGTTGCTAAGCTACTTGTTGTTATGCTTGGTATTGTGCTTGTGCTTGAGCTTGTTGGGATAGATATTGGGCTTATGCCTGAGCTTGAGCTTGTTGAGCAGTTGTGCAACTTGAGTTTCCTGAGCTGCTTATGCAGCTTGGATGGCTTGTTGTTGTTGCAACAAAGCTTGGGCTTGGGCAGCCTGTTGTGGGACTTGTTGTGCAACTTGCATAACTTATTGATTTTTAAATTTTTGAAGTGCCATTTTATAGGCTTGTTGGGAAACTTGTAGTGTGATGCTATATTGGCTTGCCATGTTTGGTTTTGGTGGTGGTGGTGGAGGATTCAGAATTGTGTGAAATGTTGTGATGAGAGGTGTTGTTGGATTGATTTGTGTGGTGGATGGTGTGGTTGATATGATAGGTCCTTGGGAGACCAAATTTTGAGGTATTTGGAGTATTGTAGATGATGTGTTGATTGCTTGTGTTGTTTGGATTGTTTCCACTTGTTGTTGTGATATCAATGGCATGATAAGAGGATTCAATATGATGGTTTGATTTATGATTGGAGGATTGTTTTGATTTTGTTGATTGAGGATTGGTAAAGGGGGTTTCCCTAAACTGAGGATTGGTGCGGATGTTAGTGGTAGAAGTGGAAATGGTGGGAAAATGGGTGGTGTATTCCCTTGAGGAAATGATGATGATGAGGGGTCAAATATTCCCCCTTGTCCAAATAGTCCACCTTCTCCTTGTGAATTCATGGGGAGAGAGACTTGTGTGTTAAGAGGATATGCCAGTGTCGTGGAGAAATGGGATGGATTGTTGGTGTCATGAAATACAAGTAGCATATATGGGTGTTTTGGATCTAGTGGGACAAATTGACCCAAAATGGTGTTTGCATCCAAGTCGTGGTTGTTTACAAGGGGATGTGCTTGAAGAGCACGAAGCAATGAGCTCCCCTTGTTGATGATAGGTGGAGTTGGAGCAAGAGATGACATGGCTTGTGGGATGGTTTGAGTGATGCTTTGAAAGGAGGGTGTGAATGAGACCGGTGGCATAATCCCAAGAGGTTTCTCCACAATAGTGCTTATATCATAATTATAAGTGAGTTTAGCCCCTCTTTTTTCCAATTCTAGCATGTATTGTGAAGGATTAAGTCTCATCATGGCATTGACAATTTTGTGAGTCTCAGGATTTTGGACCATTTCTATGATTTCATCTTGAGTCATTCGTAAGACATTGTTGGTGATGTCTTCCACTTGGAAACCTTCCTCTTGAGGATCTTGTGGTATTAGAGGAAGATTGGGTTGGGGATTTCTAGACCCAATGGGATTCATTTTGGGAGCAGTTTGACTCAAGTCACTTGAAGTAGATGTTTCTTTGTTCGTTTCCATGTTCTTGTGTTGAGATCTAGTTTGGACCATAAAATAAGGATCAATTTTCAGGAATGTGGGAGGTTGGACCTCTAACTCCTTAGATTGACCTAAACTTTAGTTACAAAAAAGAATGTCTAAAATGTTAATGATAAAAGGGTGGTGATGAGGAAATGAAAGATGGATGATTTGAATGATTGGAATCTTAAGAACCTTGAAGGAGATACTAGAATTTTAGGACTTTTGGATTTTTTTTTATGTTGGATTTTTTATTTTGATTTGGTTTGGATTTGATTTTTTATTTGATTTTGGATTTGATAATGAACTCATAAACTCCAAGAGGTTATATTTTGTCTTGGAATAAATTTTTCCACAAGGTGATAATTTAATTGAGTGTATGAAGAAGGATTCATCTACACAAACCTAGTTAAACAAAATGATTTTGATTTGATTTTCCAAAAGTCTAGTATGAAGGATTTTTTCAAGATTTCCAAGAGTTGTTTGTGAGATGGATTTTGATTGATGTGTGAGGGATGGATGAGAGTGTTGATCTTGATCCTAAGTGAACCTAGAGAGAATTTTGTTTACAAGACCTAGGTATTGAAGAACATGCTATACTTCCAAGAACTTTTCAACCAAGAAGTGGTTCAAATTGAGCATACATATCAGGATTTTTCAAAGGAATGAGTCTATAAAACCTTGTGAATTTCTTGCTTTTCTTGAGATGTTGTTTTTGGTTGCACTTCCTAATGTATTTATTGATGGATTTTTAAGTATGACACCTAAACTTGAAACTTTTGGAAAAATACTTTTGTTTTGGGATTTT
>VDFB02047230.1:442893178-443139450 GCA_007258455.2 Sequoia sempervirens | reverse complement strand
ATTGAATGGCATATTCCTAGGAAACAATAAATGTTCCATGTGATATAACAATGCATTGTATCACATTATTTTTGCTCTTTTTTCCTTAATTATGGATTTATGTAAAAAAATACCTGTGTATCCATGGTAGTGGTCTTTAATATATTGATTTGAGTAATAGTAGATTGTGTGTGTGTGTGTATGTGCTTTGATGTGTCAATTGTATGAGACCCTTCTCAATAAGGACTACAAATAAATACAACATGCTTGAACTACAATAACTTGATGCTCCATCACACTCATACTTTCCCTTTAAACTCATCCAAACTAGGCTTTCTCAATTTAATGACATATTCCCAAGTAACAATATGTGTTTCATGTTATACAACAATTTATTGTATCATACTGGCCTTTTTTTTTTTGCTTAATTTTCCTTAATTATGAATTTATGTAAAAAAAGTACTTTTGTAGCCATGATGGTGGTCTTTTTAATCTTTTTTTTTTGTAATAGTAGTGTGTGTGTGTTTTGATGTGTCAATTGTGTGATATCCTTATCAATAAGGAATCAAAGATAATGTATCCAAGATTCCATCAGTCATGACTTCATATCCATCTTGTTCCACATGAAACTTGATTTGGTGCGCTCATAGGTAAATGATCCAATTAAGGTTTATGAACAACCATGTAACCTAATAGAGACTTCCTTGATATTTTATGCAATAAAGGATCAATCCTCATAAACTTAAATACTCAAAAAAATATGTGTAAAATGTGGAAGCTTAAAATGAAAGAACGTGATAGTTTATTACTTCTTATAGCCAATTACAACTTGATTTTTTAAACACTATCCTACAACAACACTTCATGTAGCAAGCTACCTCACTCTCTCACATGCCAAGTCTTTCATCACAATATTTTCTCATTGCAATTCCCTCTTCAACAACGATGGTCTTCTTTCCTCTAGAGGTATCTACCTCTCAACTTCCTCTCTACATTATCTATTAAATAAATAAAAATATCCCTCAAAATTATAACTATATACATATGCAAAAAACTTCTTCACATGAGCAAATATATTCTACTTTACGAGATTTATAACTTACCACCTTCACATCAAAGAATAATCATTCAATATTTATTATTTAAATAAGGCTCTAATGGAGCCTCACCATATTTTCCTCACCAAGCCTCTCTCTTTTAAAAAAAAAATTATTCTTATCTCTCCTTCAACTCTCGACCTAGAGACTATCACAGTTCCCCTTTTTTCCTTTCAAGCTATCCAAAACTACCAAGCCTCTACTCAAAAAATTTAATCCTAACATATATGTGAAAAAAAAAGTGATGGGATTAGAAAATGATAATTATTATTAAGGTGCAAGAAAATTTATCGATAATTTTTTTACCATTGCCACCAAGTCCTACCAAACAAAATAGAGAGAACTATCAAGGTGATTATTGTTGCAAGGAAGATTAGTGCTCAATTAAATGGTAACACCTATCTACATAATGGGTCAGTGCAAGATCATGGGGGTCCAAACTAGGCCCTTCAGTAGCAATGAAAATTCAAAAAAATAGAGCTAGGCAAATTGACATAAAAATTTGAATAGGTTATTTACACAATTTGAAAAATATGAAGAACAAAATTATAGAAATTTGAATGTAGTTTCTAAGCTACTAGTCCTTTTTTGGAAAAAAGTAAATCTATTTGGTGAAAATTTGAAATTTCAAGGCAATAGTACTATATCCTCTTTGGATGACCATGGATTTATGCTATAAAGTTTGTCCCCTCCATATACCACCAATGCTTGAAATTTCCCCATAATTGCACTAAAATCACAATAGTTGGTGATCTCGATCCCTTTCAATATTATAGCAACTTAAGAGGGTCACCCGAACAACAAGTGCCCATTAATCGAGAAAGCTCATCATCCACTTCATCCCATTACATTCATCCTTCCAATTTGACCAAAGCCTCCACATCCACCATCCCGTATTCTAACTCCAAGATCCAAATAGAGACAAGGGGTGTGTGTAATACCACATGAAAACCTCTTGTGTCAAAAAGCTACCAACATCTCCAAAATCCTATGGCAAGCCTTCTGCTATCAAAAAAGAGATCAAAGTCATTATATGAGCATCTCCCACCACAAACTTCACCAAATGGGGAGAATTGAGTAAAGAAGCTATTGATGAAGAGGAAATTTCCACATCGATATATAAAGAGGAAGAAGACATTGAACCTAAATGAATCTGAACCAAGCAATATGGTAAGGGCTTCAAGATTATGAGACATAAGGGTTATGATGGACACAATGGACTTGGGTTACGTAAAAATGGAATGACAGAACCCTTAATACCTCTCAAGTGGCCAAGGAATAGAGGGTTAGGGTATGAACCACCGAAAGTGATTGCTCCTAGTGCTAAGGCTTTCGAGTGAGGAGGTTAGTGCTTCAAAAGATATCAAGACATCTAAGGACTACCATGACAAAACTAACTCCAATGAATGGGAGTGGGACTCCTGTGCATCTAGTGATTATGACCTAGCTGAGACCTTCCAAGAGCTTGACTTAACCATTTCCTCGACCAAAGGCGAAGCTTGGATCGATTCCTTTTAAGATCCCAATAACACTTCCATTTTCACCCTATGCACATTGGACCTTAATGATCGATGATGGCATGCCTTTAGTATACCCACAATTTGTAGATTGGGATCAACAAGGACCACCCAACTTGGAAATGTTTAAAAACGATGAAGCAATAGCTGAGTTTATGGGACTATGCGAAGGAATACCTAATAGGGATCATAAAGAGGGTTTTACTATAGATCTTGACAATGCGCCCTACTTTGGGGGAGTCTATCCAACCCTCTAGTCACAAAAGTGAAAACAATAAATAAAAAAAAGAAAGGTCTTTAGGTGAAAACTAAAAGGCGCCTCTAATCCTAGAAAAAGTAAAAAGAAAGGATGTATTTGAGGGTGATAACCTCTTTAAGGTTCCCAAGGATGGAGGATTAGACGTACTCCTTATAAGTCAAGAGAAATCACCCAAGTGCTAGTAGAGAAATCCATGGAAGTCAACACTGGTATTGATGAAAATCCTAGAATTGTCCATTTCGCAACATCTTTGACAAAGATAGAGAAACCAGAGTTTTGTGCCTTCTTTACAGAAAGAAAAATTAACTTCACTTGTTCTTATGCCAACATGCCTAGATTGGATCCCAAGTTGGTGTTACATCACTTACCATTGTTCCTCGATGCCAAAATAGTCAAAACAAAGTTAAGGAAAATGCATCCTCAAATTGCACTATTGTAAAATCAAAGCTAAAGAAGTTATTAGATGTTGGTTTCATTTGAACCATTGACTATGCAGAATGGATGTCCAACCTAGTGCTCGTAACAAACCAACAGGTGGAATCAAAATCTATACCAATTTTAGAGATCTAAATAAAGCATGCCCTAAGGATGACTTCCCATTGCCTTATATCGACATCATAATGGATTTGACTATAGGGTATGAGATTCTATCCCTCATGGATGGTTTCTCGAGACATAATTAGATTAGGATCGCTACTAAAGATCAACATAAGACAACTTTTACTTGTCTGTGGGGAACATATTGTTGAAATGTCATGCCATTTGGTTTGAAAAATGTCAAAGCCACATATCAGCGGGCTATGACTATAATATTTCATGACCTCATGCACACATTTATGGAGGATTATGTAGATGATCTATTAGCAAAATCACTGTTAAGGGGTTACCATCTGCGTTTACTAGATAAGATTTTCAAAAGATTGGAAGAGTAAAAAGTACGATTAAGCCCAAAGAAGTGTGTTTTTGGGGTAACTTCAGGCAAGCTCCTAGGATATATTTTCTCTCTAAGGGGAATTGAAGTCGATCCCGCGAAAGTGAAGGCTATCATAGACATGCCCCCACCAACAAGCATAAGTTAGTTACAAACACTACAAGGTAGATTACAATCCATTTGGAGGTTCATTGCTCAATTAACGGATAAGTGTCAACCATTCCAACATTTTCTATGAAAGGGAGTACCATTCATGTGGACTGACTAATGTCAAGAGGCATTTCAACAATAAAGGGCTATCTATTAACACCACCTGTTGTCATGCCTCCCATTGATGGTAAACACCTCATATTGTACATATCAGCAACCACATCAGCACAAGGGCACTACTAGCACAAAATGATCATGACGAAAAAGAAAGAGCAATCCACTACATCACTCATACACTTGTCAAATATGAACTCAATTATAGTTCTATCAAATGTGCATGCCTTGCAGTGGTTTTTTCCACTTAAAAACTCAAACATTACATGTTGAATCACAAAACAAGGCTTGTAACAATGATTGATCCCCTGAAGTATCTCCTTAGAAAAGTAACCTTAATGGATCAATTAGCCAAATGGGTCATGATATTAAGAGAGTATGACATTCAATATGTTGAGAAAAATAAATAAAAGGATAATTCATAGTCGATCAACTTGCAGATGCACCCACGATAGTTGATCATCTGTTAGTATTTGTGAATGGTTGATCTAGACCTGCTCAAACATGATCAAACAACCCAATGTTAGTCATCAAACAAGTCTAAAACAATCATTCTCCATGCAATTCATTCAAATGCAAAGAACAAGGAACAAAGCAAATTTAATCTAATGAAAGCTAATAAAACTCATTCTAAGCATTCAAACCAACATCTCATGGGGGAATTGGTGCTACTTTGATGTGGAAAGTAGCCCTTTCCCAATTCCTTGCAAGCTTTGATGATGAACAATGTGATCCTTGATGAAAATTCTTAATAACCTAGCTATGGTGATGAAATGCTATAAAAACCTTGATGAACAATGGATGAACTTTCATAAAATCTATAGATAATGACTTTTCATAAAGTTGTGGATCCAAAATTAGTGGAAGAGTTCTCCATTTATAGGAAAGAGGGATGTAGGAATGAGAAACATGAAGGATGTGGGATTAAAGATGAACCAATAACAATGTGCCAGTTGTCAACATGCTATTGAAGAGAGGTGGAGCACATTTTGATCAATGTGCAAGATAAATGCAATTAGGTGGAATTTGAAAATTGAAAGATGGCTTGTGGAGGAAGAGATGAAAGGTGAGTTAATGCCACTTGGCTCGAGAAAAAGGACATGTAAGAGCTATAAATGTCAAGTTGGAGGACAAGTCCCTTTGGAAGGGAGATTTCAAAATGAAGGAATATTCTAAAGAGATGCCCTTTTGAATGAAAATAGAAGAATTTATAAAGCAAATAAATTGTTTTACTTGTGCAAGTTGAAAAATCTAGAGGATTTGATGGATTAGAGTTAGAGTTAATTAGGATTTAATTTACTTAGATGGAGATTAGTTTGATTTGACATTTGACTTAGATTTTTGGATTTATTTAAATCAAATGGGAGGAATAATGGACATTAGATTTAATTAAATAAAGTTTGATTTATTTAATTAAAAGGGAGATGACATTAGATTTAAATCAAATAAAGGTTAATTTATTCAATTTAAAGGAGATGAATTAGGATTCAATTAAATAAAATGATTTATTTAATCAAAAGAGGAACATTAGGATTAATTAAATAAAATGAAGATGATGACTTAATCAAATAAAGTTGATTTATTTAATTAACAAAGGAAATAGGATGAATTTAATCAAATAAAGATTATTCGATTAAATGGTTAGTAAAAAAGTGATTAAGGGAGAACTAATATTAGTAAATCAGGTTCAAGTGTGTGATACCAATCAATATAATTTGAACATCTACATTTTGCCCTTCTTTGAAGCAATGTACCTGTTGTGTTGGTTCAAAGAATAACCTTATTGAGATCAAAATTCAAAATTTTTATGATTTTTTTTTTCGCATGCCCCACTGCTACCCCAGCGGAAGAATTACACTGCTATACTACCCCCTCGAAAGATCAGACGAAAAATTTGAATATTTTGGTGATTTCTCGAAAAAAGAAGACAAGCTGCCCGATGGGTCCAAAAAGGCTTTAGGATGCTGAAAACATGCCATAATGCAGGAAAAAAGACTTGAAATGAGCTTCAGTTGGGAAAAATGGGGTCGAGGGCACAAAACCCTAGTTTGACGGCTAAAATGGGGCAAAAAACCCTAATTTTCATGCTTAGATAGCCTTAGAGGGGTCACTTTCAATTCATTTTCACATTCAGACTTTGAGAATCCTTCGTTTTGAGCTCTAACCCTCCTGTAGAATGGTGCAAAGAGTACTTCCTTGACACATTTCTGAGTGAGTTTGAGTGTACTGGCGACCTCTAGGTGCATGACCAGCGGTATGTGATCCTAACCCGACCTTTAATTTCATTTTTTGAGTGCATTTATTACAGCCTAAAAGATCAAACTTGTCCAATGTCACTATATAGTGACACTAGAAGTGCATAATTGATGATGCTATGGGTCAAATAGTGTCGCTATTGTTTATTGTGATGTCGTACTACAATTTAGCATAAGGGTTTCAAACTACAAAGGGCGAAGCCATTGTGAATGGCAACGTTGTGCCTGTGTTAGGTTTTTAGGGTTTCTAGTCAAACAGGCCCGTGTGTGCAAATAGCGATGTCACGACTTGATGTGCATTTTGAAGGGGCCAAGTATTATTGTTTGGAGTTTCCAAAGGGTGATGCCATTGCAAATAGCAATGTAATTGTGGTTCTTGTGTCGAAAACTCCAAACGAGGTTAGATTTTTTTATGAATTTTGACATTGTGAATTTATGAGTGCAGGAGGCAAGGGAGCCCGTGCTTTCATGTGAGCATCAATCCTTAGTGCTAGGAAGACTAAGCAAATTGCACGAGTTGTGACAAGAGCACCTTGGTGAGATCGACTTCTAGTACGTTGCCTACGCACCCACCATGAGGACCCATTTGGTGATGACGACAACATTGGTCGAGTGGTGGCATAGTGAGACTTTGTTCTTTCACCTTCCTACCGGTGAGGCCACTATTACATTGGAGGATGTTTGGCATATCTTGTGATTTCCCATCCATGGTGAGAGAGTTATTTATGATACTGATGCCGATAGAGACACCTACTTTGAGATTCTATAGGTTGAGGATCTCACACTATCTGAGAGCTAGCTTGATCTAGACTATTACCACTACTGTATTTGACTCCACTTTTTGACAAATGTTTGTTGAACTGTCGACAAACTATTGTCAGAATTCCAACTAATCAATTAAAAAAATTCATCATTGAATTTTCGTCGGTATCCCAACAAGCTTCAAAATGTTGAATTCACGACTAAACTTCGTTGGTTGCTGCCCAAAAAAAGGGACCTCCTATTTGTCGGAATATCAACGAACATTATGTCAATCTAGCGACGAAGAGTAGCCATAACACATGTGGCATTCCTATGCCAAATTGTCTGAACAACATGAGATATTTGTTGAAATTACAACCAAGTTTCGTTGAAAGTAGAACAAACATTTCTCGTTTGTTCAACAATGGCATGATTGGAATGAAATCAAAATTGCATCAGAGCTATAGCTATATCAAGAGGACTGACTTGTGGTCTCATCGATGATCATGAGGAAGTATATCAGTGAGACTTATTCCATCGGGGTAAGTTTTGAATGTTTACCCGACCCGCTATGTCTCACCGATATATTCCCAGTGCTCCTATCGGTGAAATAAATGACGGTCTCACCGATGAAACTTCATCGGTGAGGCTTAAACGTTCAGGCTAGCATATATTTTTCATGCTGATAGACTATCTTCATCGATGAGACCATAAGCCAATCTCCCCGATATTTTGACAAACATTCGTCGTTTGCTCAACAATCTTGCCATTGGAATGAGATCAAAATTGCATCGGAGCTATAGCAACCTTGTCACACCTTTTTTTTTCGTCGGACTGTGGTGTCAAAATTTTGATGAAACGTTGCAGTTTTTTTTTCTTAAAGATTTATTGGGAGGACTGGCTTGTGGTCTCATTGATAGAGCACGAGGAAGTATATCGGCAAGAATTATACCATCAGGGTAAGTTTTGAATGTTTACCTGACCCGCTATGTCTCACCGATATATTCCTAGTGCTCCCGTCAGTGAAAGAAATGATGGTCTCGCCAACGAAACTTCATCGGCGAGACTTAAATGTTCAGGCCAACACATATTTTTCATGCTGAGATGACTTGTCTTTCCGATAGATTATCTTCACCAATGAGACCATAAGCCAATATCTCCGATATGTCTTCTTTAGTAATCTTGATTGCTACAACAGTTTTGATGTCTCATCGATGTGCGAAAAAGTGCTTGTAACCCATAATAGGTCGGGAGGACCCATACCAACTCATGCTGATGTGATGTTTTTGCCACAATATCTTTGATCAAAAGGATTTTCAGGAGTAGAATGAGGTGACCGTGGGTAATTATATTCTGTAGGGCCAATTACATCCTTTTTTGAGTCAAAATGTAGTTATTATTGAGAAATTTACATGAGTAAATCATTATAAAATTTTGAGTAAATCATTATATTTTGTAGGGCCAATTCACATAAACTACTAAGAACTAGGGAAATGCAAAATCAATGATACCTCAATTGCTAAACCAATCGTTTGAATGATACGATAAAAAAAACTCTCTTTCAACTTCAAATGAATGCCATTGGAGAAGTGACTTATAGATGATACATGCAACTATAGGTCTTCCATTATTAAAGCCAACATCTTTTGTGATACACTTGATCAATGCATCTTGATTTTCCTGAAACCAAAATAACAAAAAAATGTAGTGTAAGGGAATAAAAAAATCACCAGAGCTTTATAATATAATGTGCCTAAGCAAAAAAGTGATATAACTGGAAATACAAATAGAAGAGATAAATGCTCCTCCAAAAGGTCAGAATCATATACTTGTTTCCTGTCAGTGAGAGTCTTTTGTGGCCTCTGCTCTCCATCAGCGAGCTCTTTCAAGGCAGACATAGGAATCTGTGAATTCAGCCAGACACATCTATTGGTTCAAATATTATTGAAAAATAATATTACTTATTTAAAATCGGGAGGAGATAACTAAAATTATACATAAAAAGATATAATTTGTTTATATTGGACAACCATGAGTGTATGACCATGATGGAATTTACCATTTTAAGTCACAAAAATGGACAATACATAATGACAAGTGGAAACTTAACTTCCTTGAGTTAACAACACAAGCCAAACTAGCTTTGGTCTCTACTAAACAATGTTGCAAGATCATTGCCCACACACACAAATTTGTGCTTCTGACAGTCCACAAATGCACCCACACAAGCAAGTACACACAATAATAGTGCTCACAAATATTCCAACCCCATTGCAACAAGAAAGGTTCAACAAGATATTGCAACAATACGAAGAAATCTTTCTATCCCTCTCAGTCCTCTCTCCATCTCTTTCTATTTGCTGATATAAATGTATATTATACGAAGACAACACAAAAATGATAGCTATTTGGTGGTATGACCATTCAAAGTATTACAAGTTAGCTTCACATGCATTACAAAACACCATACATGACAAGTATTTGTTGATATAAACTTATATTAAGTGTTGATCATATAATAGATTGCTATAACACTCCGAAATTGGGCCAAATGTCATAAAATAACTATTAAAGTATTAAAGGACAACAAAGTACCTTGCAAGAATGAAGAGGAATGCTGGTGCAGGTTTGTGAGATGGTATTTATCCATCTTGAGGTTGCAAGTTCTGAAACATGGATGAATTTGCATGCTAAATTGTAAATTCACTTTTACAAAATATTCCAAAAGTTGTAGTATAGGAAAATAATTGGAATTACAAAAAGAACAATTGTACGAGAGTAGAAAAAATGTTGCTTTTGTTTCAAAGGTAGTGTTCAATACAAATCTAGAAATATAGAGAGGACCTGTAATAAGATCAATACCATAACAACAAAAGGGGGGGAATTGAAAAAAAACCACATCTGTGTCTATATCCATGTCCATGCAACTCTTATTGAAACTAGTGCATTGCTATTTATTGTTACACGTAAAAGTCCTATATTGTTATTCTTCCAAAACTTCTCAGACATCCAATCAACTACTTATATACATGCAACTCCTTTCTTGGGCCTTCCTAGATATATCCAAGATCATAGGGCTTGGATACAACAATATATGTAGTACATACCCATGTATTGAATAGAGTTCTCTTCCTAGTCTATATGTTTAAGAATTTTAGGAATAATGAATAAATATAACATAGTATAAAGAATGATTGTTAATGATGGTTGTTTTAACTTACACGCCCCTTTTCATCCCCTACTCATTGTAAACTATGCATAACTTGAACATATTAAAAAAACTATAGCCCACATTGACATTGTATGCCACATTAATCCAACCATATGACAAAAGATAAGCGATCTAGCCGCTTGAATGAATGTAAGTAGAGAAATTTTTTGCATACCTGTAGATGTTACAAAATTTCATGGTTAAGTGGAAGCCTCCCATCAACAACAAGATCCAAATATTCGTATATCTATCTCAATCGAGCCTCAAAACCTTCAAAGCTGTCAATTTTTCCACTAACCTCTTATGCACAAAAGTCAAACTTTAGAGTTATGTCACCACTAAAAACAAAAGAAACAAAGCTTTGAAACCAAATCCACACACAACACAATGTGGTATTCATAGAAAGCCATACAAACAAACTAAACTCAGAACATTGGAATGGAAACAACTTCAAATTATGATACAGAGCATGGATTCACTTTACTCAACTGGAGGCACATTTCACAATAATGGGTTCTTCATCTAAAACATTTGTACGAGGTTCAAATAGTAAACAGATTGATGAAAGATAGAGGAATTAAAAAGATACTTGGATGTAGTTGGATTGAAGGCCGTAAACTGGTACATGTTTTTTGTGTAGGAGTCATATCACATCCACAAACACGGCGGAGCTATGCAAAGTAGGATAAATTGGCTTGGTAAATGAAGGCATTAGGGTACAAAGAATCATTTTTCTACCACCATAGTGAAAATTTAACACTTTCTTTCATCTTTGCATATTGGTTTGATGCTTCAAAAGATGCATTTCTTATATTCAAAAGTTCATTACCTTATTGAGCTTCTCTTTGTTTCGAGAATATTTTAATATTCTCTACTTAATAGGGCCAACCACATGATGGTGGAAGCTCATTTGGCCCCTCCCCCCTCACATCTCTCAATTTCCCATACCCGATCATATAGCATTAATCATTCATTCATCCATTAATAACACATAACATTGATTCATTCATCCATTAATAACATATAACATTCATTCATTATCATATAAAATTCATTCATTAACATATAACATTCATTCATTATCATTTAACATTCATTCATTAACATATAACATTCATTCATTAACATATTCACATTCATTCATAATATGATTACAATCACTTTTTTTGTTTGTTTCTTTTTTGAAGCTAAAAAAAGCATAAGTGGAGTATTGCTTTCTAAATCATTTATCCCCCCTTTAGTTGTTTTGCCCTTTGCTTGTGATTTTAATGTATGCCTAGTCATGTACTCACGACGTGGGTGTTGCAAGGGGGGGTCTGCTGCAATAACAAAGAAATGTTAAATTGATATGTTTTATTATTATTGTTACAAGTATTTCATTAATTAAAAAAACATTAGAGTGGTTCTCTTTACCTGATGGGGCCACATCATGTTCTTGATCTTCTCTTATAGCCTCATGCTCAACATGTCAAACACCCTCTAAATTGTGATATGGAGTTGAAACACGAAAGTTTACATTAATTAATACACCAATTGCAATTTAATATGTTTAAAAGAACATTAGAGTGGTCCTTTTTACCTGATGGGGCCACATTATGTTCCTAATCTTCTCTAGCCTGATCATGCTCAACATGTTGATCACGCTCTACATGCTCTAAAATTGAAACATGAAAGGTTACATTAATTAATACACCAATTTCAATTAAAGATGTTTAATTATATTAATCCATATTGCGTTTTGTATAGCACATGAATACATCCAGTACCGGGATGCACACCGTGACCTTCATTTGCAGGTTGTGCTCCACCCTCACCAGGCCGCATTCCAATGTCATGTGCAGTATTATCATTGCTTGTCTATTCAAAACAATTAGACACATAATTACTTTATGGTAGAAATTAATATTGAATAGATTGCACAAGTATTCAATTTTAAATAAACTTTATTGAGTTTATTTACCTGCATGTCGGATGTAGTGGAAGATTGTGTTTGCCCAGTCAAGACTCTTAGGCATTCAGCCACAACTCCATAGCCTTGCTAGAAGGCAATCTTTAGGTCCTCTTATGTGGGCACTCTATTGAATTTAAAGCCTTGCATTTTTGCATAAGATCATGAATTTTGCTTCTATGGTGTGATAAAACTAAAATTGTTTGCAATTTATTATTTGGATGCAATATTTCATTTATTGATACTTACAATTTGTGCGGCTAATTTTATATAACCACTAGAGCCAAGTTTGTGTTGCCCATGTTTTTCTAGTCTTGCCTTTGTTGCCTTGTTGGGAAACCTATGAAAAGTTTGAAATACGTTAGATTATGTAAAAATAAAGAGTAATCAATATATAATTACATTGATGATAGTATCAAATACCTTCCTTGGCCTGGTGGTGTCTTTCCTTTTTTCTTTTCAACCTTCTCCTTTCCATCTGACACCAGGTCCTTCCACTCCCTCTCTGGAATCATGGGGACACTCGTACTTTTTGTTCTTCTCTAAATGTGACCTATATTGGTCCCTCACATACTTTAGATAGGTACCAGCTTTCTTAAGGACCTTCATTCGGTTGAATGTTTTATCACCAAACAACACAACTAAACGGTTAATGATCTCATCTTTTAAATCCTCATTTTGGGCATTCCACCGTGTACGTATGGTGGGCTCGAAGAGCTCCAATGTAATATCACTTAGATGTTTATAAAAAAATATCATTTCCTGCAAAATGATAATGGGATCATTAGTCTAAAAAGGGTGATCAATAAGTAAATTTCAATTGGATTATATATAATAATAATTAAAACATTTTAAAGTACCTAGGACCTTCTCTATCTTTATGGGAACGAAATCCTCGGCCACCACAAATGTGACTGACAATGTTCACGTACTAGTAATATGGGAAGATCCAGGAAATGCTGCTAAAACATCATCGGTACTAGCTATGGCCTTTGCATCCCTAGGTACATGTCCTTACGCATGTTCTGGCATGTGTTCACTGCAAGAGGGTGCATTACCTGATGCCTACAATAGGCATGGATGATGGGGTTGGATGATGTGATGTATGCGCAGGAAGATCAAGATTGACACTTGTACCAACCCCTACTCCTCGGGCAACACCTGTAGTACCCTGATCATGGCCAACAACATCATGAGGACGCAAATAATCATGTAAAAACAACACATATTTTAGTTCACGACATAGAAGAGTACAAAATATAAAACCATGAATGAACTTATGTTATAATTAAAGACCTCATGACAGCTTACTTGCAATTTTTGTGCTCTCTCAGTCAATATTTTAACCCTCTCTCTTATCTCATCTGTTTGAGGCACTGTGAATATCGACTTAAGGATTTCTTCATTGCATTTTTTTTGGGTCTTAACATATTGAGAGGGCTTGCTGAATATGCGATGTCATCATCACATAATATTGATTGCACCTCCCTATGGATGTTCTCCTCTACTGTTGGTTCCTTTCCCCGATCAGCCGACTACATCAAGAATATTAAAAACATTATCAAAATTAATCCAAGGAACTTATAAAAAAACATAAAAATAAAACATTTTGCTCGTATCTAATTTGTACAATTACAATGAGGTAAACCTGTCGAGTAGAAGCGGCTAAAGATGCATCACAATTTGTGCTCTGGGCTGGATCCTTCCCCGTATGATCAATGTTCGTTGTGACAAAAATTAAATATAAAAAATCCTTATCGAAATGAAACCAATAGACTTACGAAAAAAACATAAGAATAAAATGGTATATTGGAGTCATTAATCGGAGGTTGGGTAAAATGGTACATAGTAAATACCACCCGCATAGTAACTATGTTTGTAACTAAGTGATTCAAATTGTAATCGATTAGCAATTCTTCCCTTGCAGTTATTGATTTTATCGTACATACGAATACACAGTTTCCCTCGCGTGCCTCGAATATGCAATTGGGTTGCTTATTTGTTGATCCAGGTTGTGTACTATTTATAAACCCTACAATATTCCCTAATGCTTTTGGCCTACCGCTAATGTACATAGACACTCCTTTATTTTGTTGCTTATCTTTTAGTTGTATATAATTTGCTGACAATGCATACCTACGCATACTTTGTGTATATCAAACCAGATGCATCCAATCTTTGTAACTGTAACAGGGTCTGACATACTCCATCAATTCAATAATTTTTTCATAACAGACCTTTATGTCATCCATGCAAAATAAGCCCAAACAATGTAATGACGATTGTGCTATGCGATATATCCTCTTGTTGACACAAAAATCAATGTTTATTGGAGGAAGTTCCTTGGATACCCATTGTTTCCGTAGATGATTGTACCTCAAGGGCACCTCGATGTTGCCTATGCTCTCATCATCATAAGAACATGACCCCCCTTCAGTAAGAAAAAATTCCATGTGTTTACAAAATTTTCTTCTAATCTTTTGACCTCTAGTTGATCTCATTCTTTTAGACCTACTACATGTCTCGCTTTCCCCTTCTCTTCCTAAATATCCCTCGCTCGAGGAAGATAGATCTGAAAAATACCTATTTGGTGGTACCTGCACTCATAAGGATATTGGATGAAGTTCTTTCATGGTGATGCGATCCCAAGGTGACATTATGATAAATCTATCATTTCATTACTAGAATTTGATAGGTTATAAGGTAATCAAGTCTTGATAGATTACAAGTTATTGTTACTACCGTCCAAATGTGTCCATCACAAATCAAATCTACTTAATGTTTTAACTCCCAAACTTTGCAACAAGTGTTAAATGTGACTATGGTCCACCAGTTACACAACCAAGGTCTCAAATGTATTATGTAATTGTAATCAAAGGACTTTTTCTCTTCATTCAAGTAAATAAACTTGAAGGGAAACACCACCAAGTGGTTTATTAGACACCTACATGACTAAAAATAGCAACTAATTTACATTTAATTTCCATATTTGTAAGTGGTTAATGGGGAGGGAGTGTCTACTAGGCTTGGTTAAGTCATCATAAGTTTATGCTTTGGTAATAAAAATTGTTTAAGTCATCTTAAATCTTCCTATGTCTAATTGCTAGGAGACTTTTGGTATGTTTTAAGGTAGGATGAGTGGTTGCATCAATGTTCTAGTTCTCTATGATAAGGTTTCAACATCTTCAAATAGTGAAGGTTAGTGCTCATAGTCATTTGAAACAACATTTTCATTATGTATGATGGTAGGATTTGATAACTTAAAAGAATTGCCTACCCAACAAACTTAAAGTTAAAAGAAACTTTTTTCAGTTTAAGGGGTTAACACTTTCTTTCATCTTTGAATATTGGTTTGATGCTTCAAATGATGTATTTCTTATCACACTTATATCATATTGTATTCCCATCCCATTGCAATTGTTGATACCAAAATTTCATATCAAATACCATGTTCTTGAAGCAATTTTATGTGTTTTTACTTTTTTATGAAGTTCTTTTGTGTTGTATGGATCCGTACAAGCTTGAAATTCTCTAAGATCATTGGTGTAGATAAATATATGTGTTTGTACAAGCTTGATATGCTCTGAGATCATTGTCTTGTGGGAGAAAACAATCAAATATAGGGACTACCCTATTTTTCCTGTGTAAGGGTTTGAGGGCTAAATAGGAATGACATCCACCAATCCACCCACTGTCTTGGAACTGTAACTCAGTGGATTGGTGTGCAACATGGTATGATAGAGGTTCATTGCATTTAGGGGTCTGTTAAAGCAAGAAACTTGGCATTGAATTGATGCCCTAGGGATGACAGGGGCAATTTTCTTATGAATTTGTGGTTGTTAAGTTAGGGTTTGTCAATTTGATGGATATATTGGTAGAGTCATGGTGACACTATTTGATGGTCCAATCTCTACTTCGAAACAAAAATATCTCTAACAACTCTAAGAGCTATAATGGGATGGCCACCATCCTAGGAAATATTCTTCATTGTCACTTTTAGGTGTTAAAATTTAACAATAACTTGATTAACGAAAGAGCCCAAAGAGCCTTTCTCCATGGTATCCAAGTACACATAGTAGTGGTCTTCTCTTATACGGTTAGACATGATTTAAATAACTTAGCTAGGAATTATTCATTTAACCTAAGTTTTTCTCATAATGCCATCATTGGAAAAGTATGATCAAATTCTTCTATTATGAAGAATTGGTCTATGTGTTTCTAGTAATCATTATAAATGTTTGTAAGGATAAAGTGACTAATTGCATCAGGTAGGAGAGAATAAAATTTGAGTTCTTCAAATATTATATTCCTCTATTCATAATTTTTAAGGATTGTGTGTGGAGGAGGTTATCACTGCCAAGAAGGGAGGAGACCTTTCCTTGCATATGTTTGTGGTGGAGGTATTAAACAATAATTTTATGCCTCTATTTCCATTCATTAGATCTAGCTTATCCTAGCATATACTTGGACTAAGTCTACAATTTCTTTAGAATCATGCGATGAAGGCTATGTGTGATGAAATCCTAGAACTTTGGGGGTGCCAATGTACGAGAAGATCTTTGGAAACTAGGCATGAAAATTGCAGTTTAAAGAGAATGGGGGTGCCAAACTTACAGTACTCATTGTCCCTTGGTCATCAATTTTCCCTGAGTTCCCTCAACCTCATCCTTGGCACTGGTATTGACCTTGTTTTCACTCCTCGAAACTCTTCCTTAGCGCTGGTATTGACCTTGTTTTCACTCCTTTTCTCTTCGTTGGCGTTGGTATTGACCTTGTTTTAACTCCAAACTCTTCGTCGGTGCTGGTATTGACCTTGTTTTCACTCCTCCAAACTCTTCCTCGGCGCTGGTATTGACCTTTCACTTTTCAAATTTGACGAGCTACAACTTGGTTTCATTAGGTTTTAGAGTATGTTAATTAAATTGAAAATTATGGCACCATTTAGCTAGGTTTTAATATTCCACATTATAGTTAAGTATATATTAGTCAAATATATATTAGCTATATTAGATTTAAATTTTGTAGCTCATTCTTGTAGATTAATAATAGGCATTCATGTTCTTTCTTTATGAAAGTATATATTCTATATTTTCCTTGGTGTTATCCCAATGCAAAATATTATTAATATAATATATATTTAATATAATAGTAATATTAGATTAAATTATATATAATATAATTATATTTATTATTATATAATAGTATATATAGGATTTTACCTAATATTTTAGAGGATTTTACCATTACACTACAACTAGTTTACCATTAAATGGCAATTGAAACTTATTTTCCAACGACACAATAGTGGTTTCCAGGCATGAGATTTGTTTCAAGCTCAAATCTCACAATATATGTAGCCTATTAGTTAATAGAAAGAGATATAGAAACTAAAAAGATAGAGAATGGGGGAAAGAGATGAACTTAGATAGATAGGGAGAGAGAGAGTTGAGAGAGAGAGAGCATGAGAGAGAAATATAAGAGATACAAAGGAAAAGAGAGGGAAAAGAGAAACTAAATTTTGATTGGTTGTTTCATGTCAACAATCCAAGGATTGCATGTGTCCTTGGGGAGTTATGCTCAAGGTAGCATGCCATTTGATTAAAGATATGATAATTCTCCTTCAAGACCTCTTCAATGTACCCATTGCACACTTGAGGAGACAAAGATAAATATAAGGAAGAAAATATAGAGAGAGAGGGAGATAATGAGAACCATACAAATAGAAAGGGAGAGAAAGAGATAGAGAGAGGTAGAGAGATAAAGAGATAAGGATGAATAGATAGAGATATAGGGAGCGTGATTGATATATATCTTCCTGTTGCTCTTTATCTCCCTAAACCCTAAACCCTAAACCCTCTTCTCTATCTCTCCCCCTCTTCTCTATCTCTCCTCTACCTATCTATATCCCTTTCTTTCCCCCCCTCTCTATCTCCCCCTCTCTATCTCTCACAATCTCTAGTCCCTCCCTATCCCTCCTATCCATCAACTCTCTATCTCCACCTCTCTTCCTTCCTCTTCCCATATATGTCCATATCTCTTTCTCTTCCCATATATCTCTATCTCTATCTCTCTATATCTCCCACTATCTATGTCACTCCCTCTTCCCCCTCTATCTATTGAGCTATCTCTCCCTCTCCCCCCTTTCATCTCTCCCTAGATCCATCTCTCCTACTCTATATCTCTATCTCTATTTCTCTTTTTATCTCCCTCTCAGTCCTCTCTCTGTCTCTTTCTATCCATATATTTCTCTACCTCTATCATGATCTCTCTATCTCTTTCAATAATAATTAACTACATTTTGAGTTAGAAAAGGGTGTAATTGGCCCTACAGAATATAATTACCCACGGTCACCTTGTTCTACTCCTGAAAATCCTTCTGATCAAAGATATTGTGGCATACAAATCACATCGGCATGAGCTGGTATGGGTCTTCCCGACCTATTATGGGTTACAAGCACTTTTTAGCACATCGATGAGACATCAAAATTGTTGTAGCGATTAGGATTACTAAAGAAGACATATCAGGGAGATTGGCTTATGGTCTCATCGATGAAGATAATCTATCGGCAAGACAAGTCATCTCGGCATGAAAAATATATGCTGGCTCAAACGTTTAAGTCTCACCGATGAAGTTTCATCGGCGAGACCATCATTTCTTTCACCGACAGGAGCACTGGGAATATATTGGCGAGACATGTGCAATCGGTGTAAATCTTGAATGTTCACCCTACCCACTAAGTTACACCGACAGGAGGATATCAACAGGAGTTTTGGTGACATATTCAAGACCAAAAGAAAAGATATCAGCGAGACTTATAACATCTGAGGAACCACTGAATGTGTTAGTGATACTAAAATTCAGGCCGATGAAGAAACAAATGAACCAAAATGATTGTCGGGGTGACTCTTGGCAATGTATACGAGACAAATGTTAACATCGGTCAGATGTGTAGAGTGTTACCCTGATCAGTAGAGTATTCAATGAATGTTGGTTGGGGCCTAATGTATAAATCACCCAAAATTTGAAGGTTTCTTGCCAACTAGTTCATTTGATGTGTTATAGGCAAGACTTATAACATTGGAGGAACCATTGAATGTGTTAGCGATACTAAAAGTTAGGCCGATGAAGAAACAAATGAACCAAAATGATTGTCGGGTGACTCTTGGTGATGTATATGGGACAAATGTTAACATCGGTCAGATGTATAGAGTGTTACCTGAATCAATAGAGTATTCAGTGAACATTGGTTGGGGCCTAATGTATAGATCGCCCAAAGTTTGAAGGTGTCTTGCCCACCAATTCATTTGATGTGTTATTAGCGAGACTTATAACATCAAAGGAACCACTGAATGTGTTAGTGATACTAAAAGTCAAGCCGATGAAGAAACAAACCAAAATTATTATTGGGGTGACTCTTGGCGATGTATACAGGACAAATGTTAAAATCGGTCAGATGTGTAGAGTGTTACCCTAATCAACAGAGTATTTAGTGAATGTTGGTTGGGGCCTAATGTATAGATCGCCCAAAGTTTGAAGGTGTCTTGCCGACTAGTTCACTTGATGTGTTATCGACGAGACTTATAACATCAGAGGAACCACTGAATGTGTTAGTGATACTAAAAGTCAGGCTGATGAAGAAACAAACCAAAATGATTATTGGGGTGACTCTTGGTGATGTATACAGGACAAATGTTAACATCAGTCAAATGTGTAGAGTGTTACCCCGATCAATAGAGTATCTAGTGAATGTTGGTTGGGGCCTAATGTATAGATCGCCCAAAGTTTGAAGGTGTCTTGCCGACCAATTCACTTGATGTGTTATTGACAAGACTTATAACATCAAAGGAACCACTGAATGTGTTAGCGATACTAAAAGTCAGGCCGATGAAGAAACAAATGAACCAAAATGATTGTCGGGGTGACTCTTGGCGATGTATACGGGACAAATGTTAACATCGGTTAGATGTGTAGAGTGTTACCCCGATCTGTAGAGTATTCGGTGAACGGTGGTTGTGGCCTAATGTATAGATTGCCCAAATTTTGAAGGTGTCTTACCGGCCAATTCATTTGATGTGTTATCGGTGAGACTTATAACATCAAAGGAACCACTGAATGTTGTAGCAATACTAAAAGTCAAGCCGATGAAGAAAAAAATGAACCAAAATGATTGTCAGGGTGACTCTTGGTGATGTATACATGACAAATGTTAACATCGGTCAAATGTGTAAAGTGTTACCCTAATCAGCAAAGTATTCAGTGAACATTGGTTGGGGCCTAATGTATAGATCACCCAAAGTTTGAAGGTGTCTTGCTAACCAATTCATTTGATGTGACAGTAAGGAACTCAAAAATTTGTTACATTCATGCGTGGAGTTAAAACATTAATGGTGCCATGAAGTATAGGTAATTTCATAAATTGAAAGGAAATCGTTGCAAAATGAACATTGTTGTGAATTGGTAGCGAAGGAAATGAGGAGACAAATAAAGGGCCAGAGAATTGTTTCAGTTGAAAGACCTCAATCAAATCTAGTAAGTCCTCTGCATTTTAACTTTTTCATTTCTACAATTTTAAGTGAGTAATATGGAAGCCACCAGCTTGGGGAAGTTGAAAGGTAGAAAATAAAGTGAGAGAAATCGCCCTAAGAGTAAGAAGCAGAAAGTTGAGTCTAGAATTGAGTTAGAGGGTGCTGAACAAAAGCTGAATCGGGATTTAATTGACCAATTGCCTGGCTTTGGGCCCAAAGGTAGGCACTCTGCGCAACTGAGGGAGGAAGTGGAAAAATTGGACGACAACTACAAGCACATAGGAGACATTTGGACCCCAGTAAGAGGCTATGAATTGTTTAGATTCCACTTTCACCGAAGAGATCGTTTTGAGCCAGTTTGTAATCCGTGGCGTATAAATTTGGGAAAGATGGTTTACCCTAATGTGTTTGTCAATACAAAGTTGGTAAAATTGTTGGCCACCCACTATGACTCAAAACTTAAGGCCATATGCGGACCATCTAGGAAACCCTTCATATACATATCAGAGGCTTCAATAAGTAAGGTTTTTAAGTTGGAAGGGTGGAGTAATGAGAAAATAGTGAATGAAGAGTTGGAAAAGGAGTTTTGGAGAATGGACACCACTTACAAGGGTTGGAGGTTGCCCTTGCGTAGAATTAAACAAGATGGTAAAACCGTCCCACTTGACGATGGTGATGGGCCTCCATTCTATGTGGACTTATTCGAGCCCTATATGCGATATACCTGTTTCTCGGTAGGACAAGTGTTGGGTATGGAAGTTCCTGAGTATATGTCCATTGTTCCCATGATAATTGCAACTGACATTCAATGTCATAATTCTAGGTTTTTTGACTATGCTTCATTTTTCTCCAAGGAACTCGACTTAGCATTGATGGCAATCAAGAATAAATCCCTTGTTCTGCACCTTAGGCATTATTCTCTTTTAATGCATCTAGTATTGTACTTCAGACAAGAGTTAAGGATTTGGCCAGAAAAGTTGAAGGTTTCATAGTTTGATAAAGAGGGAAAATTGTTACCCATTCAATTGTGGACTGCCATTTGGGATAGTGGGTTTGCTAATTCCAAATACCTGTATTTTGAAGAATATTTTTTAAAGCCAGTATATGAATTCTACAGCCATCCTTGTGTGCACTCATTGTTTGATGAAATAAAATGCTTCCTCAGACCTAAGGACTTTAATGGACCAATTGATCACAATTGGGGAGACTGGTATTGCTTGGAAGATGCTACTATTGTAAGGGTGTTTGGTTTTGAGGATTCTTGATTCATTTTGCCTAAAACAGCCCTAGATAGGATTGCATATTTGGAAATTGTAAGACAAATGGATTTTTCTAGTTTCATGAATTTTGGTTCATTCGGGAAATAGTCATTTATGCCTAGTACTCTATGCTCTAGTGATTTTACTGTGCTTGCAAAGGATATGATTTGATCTTCGCCAAATTAATGTAGTATAATATGAACAAGGGTCCACCAAGAAAAGGTTTTGATCCAGAGGGCTATATCGATTCTGCCAGACAAAGGATAAAATTTGGAGGATATGATCATGTGCCTTATTAGTTTGATGACATGATTAGAAAATTGGAGGCAAAGGAAGCAAAGAGAGTGGTGAGGGAATACAACCAAGGGTTGTCGGATACATGGTTCCCTTTTTCTGGAGACAAGGAATCTGGAGAAGATATGCCACGAGACCTACCCAGCAGGATTTCCAAATTAAAAACTTGAGATTGCAACTGCCCTCCTAGAGAACCAAGTGTTGAAGAGAGCCAAGATACATACACCAGAGAGATGGCATATAGGTCATTTGTAGCAGACAATGAATTTGTGAATTCTGAAGAATTCAGATCTTTCTTATATAAACAAAAGGGCAAGGAGATAAGGGAGATATTTGATAATATTACACCAATCAATGAGGAGCAACTACTAAATAATTCGAAATTAACTATGGATAGAGAAATGGCTAATATGACCCCCGATAGAGGAAGGAAAATGTTAGAGGATGTTGGAGTTATGATCTTTCCAGGGTTGGATTTGAATTTTGCATTGGTATTTGATAGCTTCTTAGAGGATAATAGTGCCACACACAAGCTTAGTCCAGAGGGTGTGACATAAATATATGCTGGATCCAAATATAATTTGGATGAAGGAACACTCATGATATGGGCCTTGTATCAACCTCATAAAAATTCAGTGGTGATTGATACTGAGAAAGCATTTGGACATGTCATGACTCTGAAGGTTGGAGAGGTAGATCCTGTGGCGACTACAGACATTGGGATTAATGTTGTAAAATTGAATAAATCCCAAATACAAATGTTGATCAAAGAAAAGGAAATGTACATAATGAGTAATGAAAGGATCATGAGAGAAAATGATCATTTGAAGGACATGCTAGGAGTCACAATGCGACCTCCTAAATTAATAACACATGGTGAAAGATCATAGGTAAAAGATCATTGGGATGAGTCAACTATATATTCACAAGGTAAATTTGATACACTCGCTGCAATAATAAAAAAAAGGCAGTCCAACTTAGTGATTTGGTTGAATAAGCTATGGGGAGCATATTTAAAGAACCATGTTACAGGGCAGGAACACAAGAGAATTGATGGAAGGATTGAAGAAAATCTCTGAGAATTTAATGAAAGAGATGTTCCTGACAGTGTGGCCATTGGTATGGGTGACCATATTATAAAGAAACATGGGGACCTTTATGAGGAACTTCGAGAAGATGCAAACAGGTTGGTTGATGTTACGAATATGGGACTACCTACACTATTTGAAGATGGAGAAAAGTTGGAGAGAAATCCAAGTGGATCAAAGAATGTGAATTGATGTTGTAGAGAATTCCAAAAAATGCTACAGGGAAGGATTTGACATTAATGAGAGCTGCGACCAGGACAAAAGGATGATAAAGGTGGAAATATCGGCCAGGAATGCATTAGGAGATGCTAATACTCATGAACGGTTGGATTATCTACATCATTTATCAAATGTTAATCTATGGCTAAATAGAGCCTAATCTCTTGTTAAGTAAAATAAAACATTTGTGAAGGGACGCGTCCCTTCCAAGTTTTGATGCATTTATATCTCATCCATAGTAATGCAATAGATATAGGCATTAGGAGATATTCAGGAGATAAATTTCTAGAAAAATGCTTTCATATACAGAGACTCAGATGCATGTATTTTGATGGAGTAAATGAAGATATCTAAGTCACGGATTAAGATTTTGGTATCAACTGTTTGTTAAATTTACATGCAGTTATTTGATTGTCTCCATTCTAATGCTTGTCTATTGTTTAAATTGATATAACAAGTTTATACTCTGTTTATCATTGTACATTTGCTATTATGGTGAATACCTCATGACCTGGAGTTGTTTTGTTTTGGGTCAATTACTTATTTAGGGTTCTTTGTTTTTTGATTGATTTTAGAGAAATCAATGACAGATTTTTGAGAAGGATGAGAAGATGATGTGTAATATTTGTATGATTTTGTGAGAAAATTGAATATTGTAATGGTGAGATAGGGAGATTTTCTTTTTGCAAAATATTTTTAATCTTTAATTACAAAAAAATAGACAAATTGTGCAAATCTACAATCCTGTAAAGCAGAATCGTAAAGCAATCTTCTATAAATTGTTTTATGATTTCTTGCTATTTTTAGCAAATTTTTATTGACTTCTTCTCTTGGTCGGATTTGAGACTTACCTTAGAGAGATAAAGTGTTTTTGAGCTTTTAAAGTAGATTCAGCCTATTTTTAGAGGCTTGACAGGTTCATCATAAAAGAAATATGCTTTTTTTGCTTTTATGTAGTTTTCGAGAGAGTTTGAAGCCTTTTTCCTTGAGCTTTTTTTCGAGCTCAGATTAGGGTTTCTTGAGAGTTATGTTTTGAAAAACTTAGTCTTTTAGCTCTCCTCTCTCAGTTCAGATCAAAGTTCCTGCTCATATGCATTTTTGAGCTTGTGAACACATTTTGTACTCAGTTTCAGATTATGGCATTCTCCTTCAGTTGAATAAAGACAACATTCCTACTTCTCATTTTTGTGTCGATTTGCAGTTTCATTCTGATTTTATCTTTTGATTTCTATTTATAGAGTCCTTGTCATGTCCTTAGACTGTAATTCTTAATGCAGAAAGTTCAAGATACAGGTTGCATGTTGTGCTTCAAGTCAGGTCTTCATGCAAATTATTTATGTGTCAATTGTTCATGAGAAGTTGTGAAATATTGTGTTTTTCTGAAAATTGTTTATGATGAAGAGATCAGAATTATCATTGAATCATTATCAGGTTTTGAAAGTCATCTGCTAGTAATAGGTTTTAATTTTCAGTCACCTTTTATCCCTTTCCTCATAAGTTATTTAGGATAGGATTTATCATTCAGAGAACCAGCTCACTCTGGAGATTCCTCTTTTGCTCAAATCACCCACATCTAAAAGAGGTTTCCATGTTTCAGTAGGTTGCTAAATATTGCATTCAGTAGGGCACAAATCTATTGACAACAATTTTTGGCAAGCCCGGTGGGACTTTGAAAGCTACTTTCAGGGAATTTTTAATATTATAGTTTATTATTTAGTGTATGCAACAGATTTTCCAACCTTCTGGAGGCTATTACAATATACCTGGCGGCTCTAGTTTTGTTTTCTGCATGCTAGTGCAGCCCGCGTATGAGAAACATTCAAACAAGATCAAGTTTTGTATCCTTCAAGTATTAAGAGTTGTCCCCATCACGAAGAAGAGGAAGGACAACAAGGAGGCTTTTTGAAGCACCCACAAGGTCAAATTCAACACCTCCATTTTTTAGTTCCTTGGTGTTATCACTAGGAGTTCCAACCCCGATTTCACAAGTACCGTCGATGGCAGCACCGAGGCAGCATCCATTTGCACCCTTCAATGGTGATACCCCATTAAATATACTTTAGCACGATGATATTCCAGTTGCAGCCCTTAGAGGACTGCCATACTTCACCAGAGAAGATTACACTACATTAGTCGAGCACATCTATAACGTGGCCACGCTATGCTCGGTGCACAACATCACGCAGGAGAATGTCGCTCTAAGGTTGTTGGCTGCGTCACTCAAAGGTAAGGCATTACAGTGGTTCAGAGGCCTCGCATCCAACTCGATTGCAACATGGGATGCTTTAGGTAATGGCTTGTATCAACATTTTGTTGATAAATCTGACAATTTGTCCTTATTAGAGCAGTTGAGCACCATTCAAAGGGCACCACACGGACATTTGGCGGATTTCAATTACAGATTTCAGAGGACTTGGGATAGGATCTCGAAAACGATAAAGCCCTTGCCAACACATGCATTTCTATTTTATTTAAAAGCTTTGAACAGTAAGATTGTTGTTATGACTCAGTCTATGGGCGGTCTAACACTTCCTAACACTTATAATATTGTCATTAACGTTGAAAATTGCCTCATTCAAGTTGGAGACATAGCTCCTAAACCCCCTATGTCTTTATTTCTAGAAATACAGCCACTTATTCCCACTGCTATACCTCATTTGGCTGTTGTCCCGCCTGTTCTAGTGATAAGATATCATAGTACAGCCCAAGAAGTTGCTACCCCAGCCCCAAATCTGGAGATGCAAGAGCTTAAAAGCATATTGAAGACTTTCGAAAATGATCTCGTGACTATTAAAAAGCACGTTGGTCAGGAACACAAGCCTTATCAAGCCCCTTATCAGCAAAACTAACAAAATAGGCTAGCTTTTCAAAATGACTATCAAGCCCAACAGAGAAATTTTAACTCTAGACCATTCCAGCCATACAATCTGAATGCAGCCAGTTCATCGAAGGAACTTGTACCACAAAATAATGTTGCCCAGGATTGTGATTGGTGTTATCTGTGCAATTAGCCCCATAGCCAATCAATGTGCGCCAATGGAATGAGGAATCAAGCCTTAATGGTTTAGAATAGCTATGTTGTTCTAGAGAATGTTGCAGATCAGAATCAAGAACAACAAGATAATGTAGAGGTTGCTTTGCCGAACTGGCAAAGCTCCAAATTCTATGGCATGAATGGCCAAAGTCAGCAAAATTCTCCTATTTCAGCTAATACCAGATCTAAAAAGTGAGCTATGGATCCAAGACAATAAGCTAGAAATTCACAGCAGCAACTTTTAGTCAGTAAGCAGCCTATTTTATCAAAGGTTAACGCTGCCACGCAGCCTAAAATGCATATTTTGCAAAGAGGGCAAGAGATACCCAGTAAGGAACAACTAAAAACACATTCTCAACCTTTGTAGAGGCAAAATGAAGCTGCTGTCACAAAAAACCAGCAGAAGGTAAACTCTTTGTTATTTAATATTATTGAGCATCTCAAGAAAACTACTGTCAACATGTCGATATTAGATGCTCTACAGCTTCCAGGGCAGAAAAGTTTACTGTAGAATGCTTTGGCCGAGTTGTCTATCTCTGACAATGCTAATCAAGGAGTTGCAAAGGTTGTGCTTGCTAATGACTTGGAGAATAAGAGTGGGCAGAAAGCAAAAGAGGTAAAGCCCCCTCCATTTTATTTAAGTCTAATCATAGGTGATAAAATTGTTCATAACTGTATGGTTGATTTTGGTGCCAGTAGTTCAGTCATGCCTAAGAGTTTAGATGATAAATTAGGTCTTGTTTATGAGCCTAATCCTCAGAAAGGCATAGTGCAATTAGATAGGTCTGTTGTTAAGACTGCTGGTATTATCAAAAATTTAGCCCTTACCTTGCACGCATCCCCAAGTTTTGCTATTCATTAAGATATTCACGTCATAGACTTACCGCCGTACTTTGCCATTTGTCTATCAAGGGATTTTACAACCAAATTGGGTGGGTTTTTGTCTTCTGATTGGTCTCATCTATTTTTTAGAACAAGGTACGGTATGAAAGTGACCATAAAATCTAAGCCTCTCCCCAAAGACCATATCGAACCATACTTGCCAAATCCTATAAACACTAACCTCTACGCCATCTCTGCAATGGAGGAGCAAACCATGACCTCAGACTGTAACACTCATGTAGACAAAATCAGTCTAAATGAATGGGCAACTGAAGATCATGAGCTTAATCCATTTCAAAACATAGATGAGGTAGGATTAGGAGTCTATATGATTTGAAAGTCTGATTGCGACATGCCTAATCTTTGTAAATATGATGAACCGTCTGCAGAAAAGGATAATGAGCTTTGGAGGCTCTATTTTGATGGTTCGAGGAGGAGTGTTGGTGCCGGAGGTGGAGCTATGTTGATATCACCCGAAGGTGATAAGTATTTTTTCAGTTTGTAGATTTGCTTTCAGCTGTTCAAATAATATAGCTGAGTATGAAGCATTGGTGCATGGTCTTGAATGGGCCCACAAACGAGGTATTAAATGCTTGCAGGTTTTTGGTGACTCATAATTGATTTTTAATCACGTCAAAAATTTAAATGCTGCTAAGAATGATTTGCTTAAGAAATACAAGCATCGTGTATGGGATTTAATGGAATATTTTAATGCTTTTAATATCATGTTGATTCCTCATAATCAAAATAAGCATGTTGACATGCTCGCTACCATAGGAGCCCAGTTTGATATTCCCAACGAGATTCATAAGGTAGAAGCACGTCAGTACGTGAAAATAGTGGTCAGACCTTCTGTACCTAACAATAATGTGAGTTGGCAAGTTTTTGACAGTGATGAGCAAATCGTGAATTTTTTGATTGCTGAAGTTGAGTTCGTAGATGGAAATTAGCAGAAATGGCAGCAACAATATGAGGACCAGATCGTGCAATTAGAGACTAATAAGCTGCCAAAGGGGTTGGTGACCTTGGAATCTATTTTTAACTCAGATGATCAAGTACGCAAAGACAAATGCAGCTTGATAGTTAGAGAAGAACATTATGCAGCCATCGAAATCTTCAAAGGCAAGCTTCTCAAGCTGGGCAAGGTATGTAGTCAAGACGAACAACAAGACTTTATTCTATTGTGTCAGAAATTTAGTGATGTTTTTTGCTTGGGAGTACAAGGATTTGAGAGGTAACACTCATGTAGACAAAATTAGTCTAAATGAATGGGCAACTGAAGATCATGAGCTTAATCCATTTCAAAACATAGATGAGGTAGGATTAGGAGTCTATATGATTCGAGAGTCTAATTGCGACATGCCTAATCTTTGTAAATATGATGAACCATCTGCAGAAAAGGATAATGAGCTTTGGAGGCTCTATTTTGATGGTTCGAGGAGGAGTGTTGGTGTCGGGGGTGGAGCTATGTTGATATCACCCGAAGGTGATAAGTATTTTTTTAGTTTGTAGATTTGCTTTCAGCTGTTCAAATAATATAGCTGAGTATGAAGCATTGGTGCATGGTCTTGAATGGGCCCACAAACGAGGTATTAAATGCTTGCAGGTTTTTGGTGACTCATAATTGATTTTTAATCACGTCAAAAATTTAAATGCTGCTAAGAATGATTTGCTTAAGAAATACAAGCATCGTGTATGGGATTTAATGGAATATTTTAATGCTTTTAATATCATGTTGATTCCTCATAATCAAAATAAGCATGTTGACAGGCTCGCTACCATAGGAGCCCAGTTTGATATTCCCAACGAGATTCATAAGGTAGAAGCACGTCAGTACGTGAAAATAGTGGTCAGACCTTCTATACCTAACAATAATGTGAGTTGGCAAGTTTTTGACAGTGATGAGCAAATCGTGAATTTTTTGATTACTGAAGTTGAGTTCGTAGATGGAAATTAGCAGAAATGGCAGCAACAATATGAGGACCAGATCGTGCGATTAGAGACTAATAAGCTGCCAAAGGGGTTGGTGACCTTGGAATCTATTTTTAACTCAAATGATCAAGTACGGAAAGACAAATGCAGCTTGATAGTTAGAGAAGAACATTATGCAGCCATCGAAATCTTCAAAGGCAAGCTTCTCAAGCTGGGCAAGGTATGTAGTCAAGACGAACAACAAGCCTTTATTCTATTGTGTCAGAAATTTAGTGATGTTTTTGCTTGGGAGTACAAGGATTTGAGAGGTTTTAACCCCGAACTAGCCCAACATATCATCGAGTTGGAACTCGATGCAAAACCAGTAAGGCAGAAGCAAAGACCGATTAATCCCAAGTTAGAACACCTTATGAAGGCTGAATTGAATAAACTAGTTGAAAGCGATATTATTTTTCCTATTAAGCACACCTCTTGGGTGTCAAATTTAGTGTCAGTCAAGAAGAAGAGTGGAAAAATTAGATTATATGTCAATTTCTGAGATCTGAATAGAGCATCATTGAAAGACCATTACCCACTCCCTTCCATGGAGCAAATTTTACAAGTAGTTTCTGGTTCTGACAGATTTTCTTTGTTAGATGGTTACTCAAGTTACAACTAGATTCTGGTTAAGCAAGAAGATCAGTTCAAAATAATGTTTACAACCAAATGGGGCACAATGGCCTACAAGAAGATGCTTTTCGACTTATCAAATGCTGGAGCAACTTTTCAGCGTGCTATGGATATGGCCTTCCATAGCCTTATGAACAAGTTTTTTCTGGTATATTTAGATGATATTACTATTTTTTTTAGAAATGCTAATGAACACTTGGATCATTTGGAATAGATTTTTCAGAGGTGCAGAGAGTTCAAAGTGTCTCTCAATCCAAAGAAGTGTATATTTTCAGTGCACGAAGGCAAACTGCTTGGACACATTGTTTCGAAGCAAGGTATTTCAATTGATCCTGAAAGAGTTTCCGCAATTCTTGAATTGCGATTACCAGCTCATAAGAAAGGCTTGCAAAGCTTTCTTGGAAGAATAAATTTTGTAAGGAGGTTCATACCAAATATCGCAGCCTTGCTGCAGCCTCTCACTTCTATGCTGAAAAAGAATATGCCATTCAGTTGGACCAAGGAAGGCAAGAGGAGCTTTAAGTAGATCAAGGAAGCACTTGTAGCCACTCCTACTCTCATTAATCCAAACTTTGATAAAGATTTTATTTTGTATGCTTTTGGAGGAGTGGATATTGTTTCAGCTATGTTATGCCAGCAAAATGATGAAGGCTTGGAGTAGCCTGTTGCGTTTTTCAGCCAAGTTTTGCACAATTACGAGGCAAAATACTCTTTTGTTGAGAAACATGTCTTTGTTGTTGTAAGAAGTTTGAAGAAGTTCAGACACATGCTGTCCAACAACAAGATTCATTTATTAGTGGCTCATTCAACTGTTAAATATTTTCTGCTTAACAAGGATATTAATGATAAGCGTGCTGGTTGGATCACCAAAGTGATGGAGTTCGATGTCGATATAAAAGTAACTAAGCTCGTTAGAGGCAAGGGTTTGTGTGAACAGATTGCTGGAAATGAGGACAACAACTCAAATGAGGCTGCAAATACAGAAATAGTGTTAAATAATGATGTTCCAAGTGCTGTTTAGGCACCTCCTGCTACATGGTTGCAGCAAATGATGCATTATCTACAAACTGGTGAGTGCCCCAAAGGCTTAGATAGAGCAAAACGAAGGTATTATAGATTACAAGCCATCCCTTATGCAATTATTGATGGCATTCTTTATAGAAGATATTTTCAAGGTATCTTATTACATTGCATTCAGCCTGATCAAGTTGACAAGTTGTTAGTAGAATTTCATGATGGACTTTCAGGAGGTCACTTTGCTGCAAGAACAAGAGCTCTAAAGGTTATTACTAGCTAGATTTGTTTAAAGACACTATTGCTTGGGTTAGAAAGTGTGAGAAATGTGCTTTATTTGCTGGTAAACAGAGGCTTGCACCGCTGTCCCTACATCCGATTCAGGTAGAACAACCCTTTGCTAAGTGGGGCTTGGATTTTATTAGCCCTATCAATCTACCTTCAAGTGCGGGTCATAAGTGGATTCTTACTGCCATAGATTATTTTACAAAGTGGACCGAGGTTGTTACTTTAAGGGAAGCAAACAAGACTTCTGTGCTTAATTTCTACCAAGATCTCATATCGAGATTCGGTGTTCTAGATTCAATCATTTCAGATAATGGTTTAGCTTTCATAGGATTGAAGATTTCAAATTGGTATGTCAGAAATAATATTTATTTGAATACCTCTTCAAACTATTATCTGCAGGGCAATGGTCAAGCAAAATCTACAAATAAGAATCTAATTCAGATAATCAAGAAGACTGTTGAAGATAATCAAAGGACATGGCACGAAAAGTTGAAGCTAGCCCTTTGGGCTGACAAAATAACTCCTAAAAGAGCCATTGGTTCACCTTTCATTCTGACTTATGGTAGAGAGGCTAAGTTGCCTATTTCAATTGAGTTACCAACCTTGAGTTATGTCAAAGAACTGGAGTTGCTGAATGAACAACCTCTTAAGGTGAGGTTTGCACAGCTGATTGAGCTCGAAGAAACCAGAAAGGAAGCTCTTAGACAACTGGAGATACATCAAGCTCAAATGAAGAATGCTTTCGACAAGAGGGCGAGGCCTCATGATTTCATTGTTGGAGATCTAGTTTTCAAGTGGATTGAGTTTAAAAGCAGACTTGGATGACATTCAAAGTTTGATGCAATGTGGGATGGGCCTTATGTGATCACAAAATGCAAGGAGCACAATGCATTCCAAATTTCAAAGATGATTGGCGAGGTGCTGTCTATCCCAGTAAATGGGATCCACCTCAAACACTGCATTTGAGATAAGTTATCTCATAGTTAAGTAGAGTAGTTGCAAATAAGTGTGTTTCGCACATTTTATTTCAGTAGTTTTGCTTTCTCTAAGCGCTGCTGCGCATTGTTCTGTTGGCCATCAGGGCCTGTTAGTTTGCTTTCAGTTTTGTTTTGTTCCTCTTGCTGTTGTTTGGAGTGTTGTTCAAGTTTATGAGTTTCAAAAGAGGGGAAAAATTGACTCTGCACCCAATGAATTGTTTAAAGGCCACTGATTGATGCTTAGCAGGCAAGCATATAGCAGAAATTGCCAAAATGTTACCAAATTTTTGCCTCAAGCTCAATTGGTCGAGTTGGTTGAACGATATTATATCATGAGGTGAAATTGTAGATTGAGTTTAAGTGTTGTTGCATTCTCTTATCATTATGCATTGAGTGACAATCATACATTTTAAAGAAGAAATGGAGTTTTTAGAGTGCCATTCGGATATCCCTGAATTAAAAGAAATACATAATTGAGCAAATGAGCAAAATAGCATTTCAGATGCTTTCTTTTATTTCATTGAAAACTCATATTTTACAAGACTTCATTTGATTTCAAGAATCATATATTACAACATTGCATTTAAATGCATTTTCTTTTCAAATGAAAAGCAAGAATGGAAATCAAATATCCACACAAGCCGTGGATGTAACTGTCAAAGTGCGTAACTAATAGCACACTACACTACTGAAGATGTGGGAAAGAAATCACATAAGAAAGAAACATAATCATCATTGCCTATTTTGGCCGATGGTTGATGATGAATTGTGCACTTTTGTCTTCTTGAGCTCCGTCGACCTGTAAGAGAAAAGAGGGGGTGTTAGTGGCTCCGATTATGAAGTAACCTATGAGACACACCCACAATAGTACAACCTACTATTAATTATGCATTGAAACAATCAATCAAGTGAAGAAGAAATGAGCTGAAGGAGAAACAACAATATCATGATCATCATTTTCTGTTTTTATGCTAACATTGTTTGTTTCTTGTGCAGGTATAGGTAAAATCACGAAGCTGATCATTATTTGAAGACCAAGCATGTGGAGGAAAATGGACTCCCACAAGGGTAGAGCTCGGCATGCTGCCCTATTCATTAAATGGGCTGATTTTAAAAATACATCATATTCGACAAGAGAAATGAAATACAACTGAAAGAGTAAAAACAGAGTTATCTATCGAGCAACTAAACCAACTGTGCATTCATAACGATCAAGTTATTCTTTCTGAAGGCTACAAGTGAACAGTGAGTTTAGTTCACTCAATTAGTTCAGCTGAGTACATTGACATCAGATATTGCTACATAGTTCATGTTCTATGTTTTTATCATAATCATATATGTCATGCAAGTTCCAATTCATCAATTCATTCTTTTCGCAGTCAAGGATAGTGAACAGGAATACATTATGCCTTAATCAAGAGTTTTGTTTTGGTTTTCATCGTGAAAGAGAGCAAATTTTTTTTTAAAGCAGTTTGATAAGTGAAACATAAAAATGCATGAAGAGTACCATGTTGCTCAAGAGTACAAAAGACAGACAGTGCATTCAAGTGTTAAATGAATCACCAGTTCCATTTGATTGATAAGCGGATACATAATTAAGAATCACAAGATAAAATGATAACAGTTTATGAGGTGTTATCTATGTAGGGAAACATGTGAACTTTCATTGAAAGCAGTGTGTAGGAGCAAACAACTCATTCCAGCTGGAAGAATGTTTCAAGTAGAACCATGTATCATTGTTTAGCTGAAGACAACAATCAAAGTATGATGTGCATTCAAAATTGTCTTCAGTGAGTTACAAGAGTCAAGCAAATTAGGCACGAACAGATTCAGATACACAAGTGTCATTTTCGGAGTAAGAAAGTTTATGAAAGCACAAGGGTTCAAACATGGCATGTCAATGATGCCTGAGGTATAAACAAAAGTCACAAGAGGAATCTTTTAAATGCAGATGTGTATAGTGTTGCAATGTTTCAATCTAAATCTCTACGAAGCAGAAGGCAAAAGTTGTTGTGTTAAGGTTAGGGAAAATAAAAAAACACTGTTGTGCGTACAAAGAACAAGCATGGGGATAGTATACATTAAGAGGTCCTTCTTTTCACAACAGACAAACACTGGAGTTATTTAAAGGTATCAGACAGTTAAGTGTGCACAGTTTCAACAAGAATTTTAACACATGAAAGTTATTTTCAGAATGAGCAGATTATGCATGGAATAAGTAATATACAAATTCAGTCAAAAGTAAATTCTATGAGGAAAAGGAATAGTATAAACTCATATGGCTGTAGTTCAAACAAGGGATACATTTCTAGAATTTCATAGGTCGGTGGTTCATTTTCTTCATGAAGAGACAAACACAGAGTCATGTTGAAAGTAAAGATTTCAAATACTAAAGAAGCCTAGTTTTATATGAGCATTGAGGTATACAACCCCTCTATATTACAACTGATCTCCTATGGTGAGAATTTTCATAGATGCATTTCACAAATGCAGAAATAAAGACTTTTCGAGCCTAATCTTCAAGGAGCAGTTCTCTTCACATCAAGGAAGCCCACAGTGGGGTTTGAAAATACAGTCATAGAATATCAAAGAGCATCACCAGCTATTATGGGTCAAGCTTCAAAATACAGAGGATTCAATTACAGTGATAACCCATGTAAAGAGACAGCAAGAAAGTACGAAAATGCAAGTTTCCTTAGGTGGGTCGTGTAAGGAAATCTAGGAGCGCAACTAGTGAAAACTCCATACAGAAGTGCCTCCGGTAATTTTCATTTCGATTAGGTTGCCTCAAAGACATGTACAACTATGTCCAAAAGCGGAACAGACAGTTCATTTCCCACATTGATCTATCTGAGAGAAACACATGTAAATTCAATAGCAAGCATTAACAGATTCTACTACGAACCAACATACATGAAAGATGAAACAAAAAACCAGAACACAAAGATTTACGTGGGGAAAATCCTTTCGGATAAAAAACCCCACATTCCAAAGATTGAGCCATTGTATTATTCAACAACAGAATGGTTACAATACAAATTCAGGCTCATAGCCTCTTCAGAGATTCATCTTGTTCATTCTGGATACAAATGGTAACATACTATCCTTGAGAGATCAAACATGGCATTCATGATCAGGAGAGATTCCAGCAGCATAACTCTGCCTCTCTCATTCTCTGCCTCGGCCTCATGGCTTTGGCCTGTTAGCCAGCCACTCAGCCTTTCTCTATTGATCTCTCTCTGGCTCTCGGCTCTTTAGCATCATCCTTAGAACGTCTAATGTATATATATATATACATTCGTTCTTTGCAGGCTCTATAGAATCGTTCTTTTCCAACTGTCGGATCAGAACTCACAAGTCATCTAGCCCAGCATCCTTGATGTTTCCACTTCCTTGTGCCTTTGTTTTCCAACTTCCACACAGAAACGGTTCAACAAACGGTTCACTTCTGCTTTCTTGGATTGGTCCACATCGCACCACGTCAGGCAGTCTTCACTTGGTCAACAACATTTGCAATGTACTAGCATCTCGGTGAGACACTAACAGTGTCTCGCCGATGCCACATAGACTTCATATCGATGTTGCCAAGAGACTCTGTTATTGCTAAGATGTTTTATCAAGCTCCATGAGTTACACCGAGTCACCAAGCAGTCACCTAGACCTATTGCATTCGCCAGTAGATCATAGTGAGTCACTCAAGGCTATACCGAAGTCCCCAAACATATTGAGCACCAAGTAGAAGTTGGCAAGACTCACATCTTTCGCCAAGAGTTTTCTCTGAGACATAAAGGTTACCTCGAAGTGTTCACCCGTCGCCAAGACATTGCCCTTCACTGAGAGAACATACAGATCTCCATATGTTACCCCGAAGACTCCAACATAAAACAATGTCGGCGAGACATGTAGCTCTCGCTAAGACTTCTCACCGAGCTCTATGACTTATCCCGAAAGCTTCATTTGTCACCAAGAGTTATATCGAAGATCCCACAAAATGTTCTTGTCGGTGAGACCTTCAACATTCGCTAAGACGTCTTCCCGGGACCAAGAGTTACCCCGATAGCCATCGACTATCGACAAGACATTCACCATTGCTAAGAGGTTTCTCCAATCGCTTTGAGTTACATTGAAGAACATTTGGATGTGTCCCCTGTCGGCAAGACATTAGCTTTCGCCCAGACTTCATAACAAAGCCTTAGTGTTACACCGATGATCTCTAACACTGTCGTTGAGACATCTCCCAGTCGCCAAAAGATCATACCAATAGGAACAAGTCAAACTAATTTCTTCATCGGTTAGATAAACTGAAGGTCATGTCAATATCGGCAAGACTTCCTATCGTCACCGAGACTTCTCTCTGAGACCCTTAAGTTACATCGACGACCACTGGTGTATATCTATCAGCAAGACTTCCCTTATCGGTATGAGACATACCGACTGTCCAAGACTCTCCCCGACACTGCTTGTCGCCTAGAGTCACACCGATATCTGATAGCCACCAACTGTTAGCCAAAGGTCTCCACTCGGCAGAAGGTTACAGTGAAGGCCACAAGTCACAGTGACATCACCAGTTGGCAAGACAAAAGCATTATCTTGGCGACATGAGCAAAACACAAGGTTACAACTTCCAGTCAGCCAGACAACTTGAATGTCACAGTGACCATGCTTTCTCAAAGGTTTTAGCTTGGGAGATTGAGGCATATTTTCCAACAGGTCGAGCATTAGAAGAAAAGAAATACAGTTTTCTTTAGAAGTATACAAATACCCATGTCATTATTTTGTTTTAGGAGTCCGAAATAAACCACCAGTTGTTTTGGGTTGAGCCTATATGAATAGAATCATACAAATGAAGTTGCAATCTTGAATCTTAAGTATCCAGTTACGGGATTGATATTTAAAATACAAGAGAATATAGGAAAATGCAAAAATAGAGATAACCCATATGGGTTTTTATATAAAACAACAGTAGAAGACAAAATGCGAATTTCTTGTGATGAATCAAGCTTCAAAGCGAAGAAAGTACAACTTTCCTTCTACCCATATGCAGATATGTTTTTTTAAATATAGAGAAGGAGAATTTCCTGTTATGGGTCAAGCCCAAAACTTCTTTTAATGCTTTCTATAGTATACATCTGGCGCAGCTTGAAATGGTCAGAAACTCATAAGTAAAGGAAAGATTCTTTAAGCCACTGAAGAGCAAGATATCTAGCAAAGGAAGGATTACCAGTTCATGTCTGTGAAAAGTGTGTATAGCCGTGGCCAAGAGCGTCCATAAAGCAAGAGTTCAAGCTCTCAAGATGAAGGTTGAGCTCGCACAACAGTAAATGTAAACACAAAAATTGCAAGTAGAGACATCAGAAGTTGTGTTAGCCGCAGCTGTAAAGCCAAAAGTGAACAGAATATAAAGCCATGAGTGAATAACCTACCCTATGCACAGAGGCATAAAGCAATAGCCTGTGAGCTTTCTCATAGAGTTTTAAAATGGAACTCAAGTTCATAGGGGAAAAACCAATCATAGGAGTGTGGAAAAGTTAGAAAAGATGCATGAACAGGCCGCGACCTTAGGGTCTTTTTGATATTCTAGAATGAAAGAAAGAGCTATGATATAGACAAAACAAGCTTACCCAGTTGATGATTCAACTAACTAAAGAGCATGGTGAAGATTCCCAAGCATACAAGATACAGATTCAACCATCATGGCGATGCTATTCCTTCAGACAAAGCTCGTGTTTTTTCCAAATGATGGTGGAAATGAAATGATTTTAGGGTTTGTGGCATCTTTTTCTCATGCCCTAATTCAACCTTATGATTATCTGGAACGTTCAGTCATAACACATGTTGAAATTCAAATGACTTTGGTTTTGTATCATATTTTAATCAAGGTCTAAAATCTAAGATATTTGAGGGGGGCCGAAATTTACATTTTAGGGTCAATATGCTAAGTCTTTATGACTTATTCTTTTGCCTTAGTGAATTATGAAGTCTTGAAGGTGGGTTATTCTATTGTTTTATGAGAAAACAATAACAATATTATGGTGAATACCTCATGACCTAGAGTTGTTTTATTTTGGGTCAATTAATTATTTAGGGTTCTTTGTTTTTTGATTGATTTTAGAGAAATCAATGACAGATTTTTGAGAAGGATGAGAAGATGATGTGTAATATTTTTATGATTTTGTGGGAAAATGGAATATTGTAATGGTGAGATAGGGAGCTTTTCTTTTTGTAAAATATTTTTAATCTTTAATTGCAAAAAAATAGACAAATTGTGCAAATCTGCAATCCTGTAAAGCAGAATCATAAAGCAATCTTCTATAAATTGTTTTATGATTTCTTGCTATTTTTAGTAGATTTTTTATTGACTTATTCTCTTGGTCGGATTTGAGACTTACCTTGGAGAGATAAGGTGTTTTTGAGCTTTTAAAGCAGATTCAGCCTATTTTTAGAGGCTTGACAAGTTCATCATAAAAGCAATATGCTTTTTTTTTGCTTTTATGCAGTTTTTGACAGAGTTTGAAGCCTTTTTCCTTGAGCTTTTTTCTGAGCTCGGATTAGGGTTTCTTGAGAGTTATGTTTTGAAAAACTTAGTCTTTTAGCTCTCCTCTCTCAGTTCAAATCAGAGCTCCTGCTCATATGCATTTTTTAGCTTGTGAACACATTTTGTACTCAGTTTCAGATTATGGCATTCTCCTTCAATTGAATAAAGACAACATTCTTACTTCTCATTTTTGTGTCGATTTGTAGTTTTAGTTTGGTTTTATCTTGTGATTTCTTTTTACAGAGTCCTTGTCATGTCCTTAGACTGTAATTCTTAATGCAAAAAGTTCAAGATACAGGTTGCATGTTGTGCTTCAAGTCAGGTCTTCGTGCAAATTATTTATGTGTCAATTATTCATGAGAAGTTGTGAAATATTGTGTTTTTCTGAAAACTGTTTGTGAGGAAGAGATCAAAATTATCATTGAATCATTATCAGGTTTTGAAAGTCATCTACTAGTAATAGGTTTTAATTTTCAGTCACCTTTTATCCCTTTCCTCGTAAGTTATTTAGGATAGGATTTATCATTCGGAGAACCAACTCACTCTGGAGATTCCTCTTTTGCTCAAATCACCCATGTCTAAAAGAGGTTTCCATGTTTCAATAGGTTGCTGAATATTGCATTCAACAGGGCACAAATCTATTGACAGCAGTTTTTGGCACGCCCGGTGTGACTTTGAAAGCTACTTTCAGGGAATTTTTAATATTCCAGTTTGTTGTTTGGTGTATGCAGCAGATTTTCCAGCCTTCTGGAAGCTATTACAATATACTTGGCAGCTCCGGTTTTTTTTTTTTGCATGCTAGTGCAGCCCGCACATAAGAAACATTCAAACAAGATCAAGTTCTGTATCCTTCAAGTATCGAGAGATGTTCCCATCACGAAGAAGAGGAAGGACAACAAGGAGGCTTTTTGAAGCACCCACAAGGTCAAAGTCAACACCTCCATTTTTTAGTTCCTTGGTGTTATCACTAGGAGTTCCAACCCCAATTTCACAGGTACCGCCAATGGTAGCATCGAGGCAACATCCGTTTACGCCCTTCAATGGCGGCACCCCATTAAATATACTTCAACATGATGATATTCCAGTTGCATCCCTTAGAGGACTGCCATACTTCACTGGAGAAGATTACACTACACCAGTCAAGCACATCCGTGACGTGGCCACGCTATGCTCGGTGCACAACATCACGTAGGAGAATGTCGCTCTAAGGTTGTTGGTTGCGTCGCTCAAAGGCAAGGCATTACAGTGGTTTAGAGGCCTCACAACCAACTTGATTGAAACATGGGATGCATTAGGTAATGGCTTGTATCAACATTTTGCTGATAAATCTGACAATTTGTCCTTATTAGAGCAGATGAGCACCATTCAAAGGGCACCACACGAACATTTGGCGGATTTCAATTACAGATTTCAGAGGACCTGGGATAGGATCCCGACAATGGTAAAGCCCTTGCCAGCACATGCATTTCTGTTTTATTTAAAAGCTTTGAACAGTAAGATTGTTGTTATGACTCAGTCTATGGGCAGTCTAATGCTTCCTAACGCTTATAATATTGCCATTAACGCTAAAAATTGCCTCATTCAAACTGGAGACATAGCTCCTAGACCCCCTATGCCTTTATTTCTAGAAATACAGTCACCTATTCCCGCTACTATACCTCTTTTGGCTATTGTCCCGCTTGTTCCAGTGATAGAATATCATAGTACAACCCAAGAAGTTGTTGTCCCAGCCCCAAATCTTGAGATGCAAGAGATTAAAAGCATATTGAAGACCTTCAGAAATGATCTCGTGACTATTAAAAAGCACGTTGGTCAGGAACACAAGTCTTATCAAGCCCCTTATCAACAAAACCAACAAAATATGCCAGCTTTTCAAAATGACTATCAAGCCCAATAGAGAAATTTTAACTCTAGACCATTCCAACCATACAATCTGAACACAACCAGTTCGTCGAAGGAACTTGTGCTGCAAAATAATGTTGCCCAGGATTGCGATTGGTGTTATCTGTGCAATCAGCCCCATAGCCAATCAACGTAAACCAATGGAATGAGGAATCAAGCCTTAATGGTTCAAAATAACTATGTTGTTCCAGAGAATGTTGCAGATCAAAATCAAGAACAACAAGATAATGTAGAGGTTGCCTTGCAGAACTGGCAGAGCTCCGAATTTTGTGGCATGAAAGGCCAAAGTCAGTAAAATTCTCCTATTTTAGCTAATACCATATCTAAAAAGCCAGCTATGGATCCAGGACAGCAAGCTGGAAATTCATAGCAGCAGCCTTCAGTTAGTAAGCAACCTATTTTATCAGAGGTTAACATTGCCACGCAACCTAAAATGCATATTTTACAAAGAGGGCAGGAGATACTCAGCAAGGAATAACTAAAAACGCATTCTCAACCTTTGCAGAGGCAAAATGAAGCTGTTGTCACAAAAAACCAGCAGAAGGTAAACTCTTCATCATTTAATATTATTGAGCATCTCAAGAAAACTACTGTTAACATGTCAATATTAGATGCTCTATAGCTTCCAGGGCATAAAATTTTACTACAAAATGCTTTGGTCGAGTTGTCTATCTCTGACAACGCTAATCAAGGAGTTGCAAAGGTTGCACTTGCTAATGACCTGGAGAATAAGAGCGGGCATAAAGCAAAAGAGGTAAATCCCCTTGTGTTTTATTTAATTTTGATCATAGGTGATAAAATTATTCATAACTGTATGGTTGATTTTGGCGCCATTAGTTCAGTCATGCCTAAGAGTTTAGTTGATAAATTAGGTCTTGTTTATGATCCTAATCCTCAGAAAGGCGTAGTACAATTAGATGGGTATGTTCTTAAGACTGCTGGTATTATCAAAAATTTAGCCCTTACCTTGCACGCATCCCCAAGTTTCGCTATTCATCAAAATATTCACGTCATAGACTTATCACCGCACTTTTCCATTTGTCTATCAAGGGATTTTACAGCCAAATTGGGTGGGTTTTTGTCTTCTGATTGGTCTCATCTATTTTTTAGAATAAGGTACGGTACAAAAGTGACCATAAAATCTGAGCCTCTTGCCAAAGACCATATCAAACCATACTCGCCAAATCCTATAAATGCTAACCTCTATGCCATCTCTGCGATGGAGAAGCAAACCATGACCTCAGACTGTAACACCCATGTAGACAATATCAGTCTAGATGAATGGGTGGCCGAAGATCACGAGCTTGATCCATTTTAGATCTTCAAAAAATATCAAACTCACACTCCAATAATTTTTAATTATAGACAAGTAACAAAATATAATAATTCTGATACTTTACACCCAAAAAAATTCGGCATGCAACCACCCCTACAAAAGATAAGATAGCCTTAAATTAATGACCCCAAAAAACACTTTAAAATGGTAATTCCAAAACTTATTAAATTCTGATTTTACTATGATTTCCAACCGTTAGACTCCTAAAATCATAATATCGAACTTGCACAACAAAATTTGGAAATGAAATTCTCAAAATGCGCAAGTCTAAAAATGAAATCTGATGAGATGTTGCTTTAAAATATGATTTTCAAACTTGGAAGTACAAATTTGACTTCACAAATGAATTTTGGAAAAAGACAACGACCACCCTCAACCTAGCGATATCTTCTTAAATTTTTTCTAATTTTTCCCAAGAAAATCGTCCTTAGTTCTCCACAACTGTCGCAAGTAGAGAAAATTCGCAAGTAGAGCAAATTCAAAAGTATAGCAAAACATTGTCGCAGTAAATAGGCGAACTCACTTTTATTTATGTCAACCACAAATTCATTTTTTATTTTATTTTGAATGCTCGTCAAAATTTTCACAAACATTGGGGATAAAATTTTAAAAAAATGAAAATTACACATCAAATCACGACAATGCATCAAATTATACAACTTTCATCAAAAAAATTTGTTGGATTTTTTAGTCAAATGAGTTAGTGTACAGACACCGTGTGCTAGTTTTCAGGTTGATCGTTGTTGTTATCGTTAGCGGACTGGTGGCTCTGAATCAGTGGCGCAAATACTTCAGCTTGGGATGGGGCTTGGCCTAGGAGTGGATGCTGCCAGAGAGGACACCTTTTTCCTGGAGACCAGTGATGTTGGCCTCTTTATATCATGACCTCCATGAGTTCGCCTATTGTGACAACAAAGCGATTGGTGTTGGCGTCACACTATTACACATCTAGGCCTGGGAGCACATAGTCATGCTTCGACTGAGGGTTACAGTGGTCAAGATTGAGCCCGACAAGCCAACAGTCTAGAGTTATAGGGGTGGCCTCACCTTCACATACATAGGACAACTCGACCTTCCTCACTAGCACTGTGTTATCAATGAGATGACAGTGTTTACTTGGCAACCATGGTTTCATATGCCTACTTGGTATGATGATGTTCAACAACTGTTTTATGCCAGACACGATCGACTTATGCAGGGGCGTGAGCACACCATGATTGAGCGCTACCTACTAGACAAGGTAGCAAGATAGTTCGAGGATGTGCAGGACCACCCCGATGATCAATATATGGATATTTTCACACGCACATCCAGAGGGACTACCTGGGGTCAGATGATCCCAATGTCCGATGAGATTGATTTGTTCAAGCAGTTGATAGCTAGGCCATGGGGCTATGCATAGGGACAGGCAGATCCCGACACTAAACATGCCTACAATGATTGGTTCAGGCCTCCACTATGACTTACAGTCCCAAGAGTAGCACTGCCACGAAGGAGACCCCGAGGCAAGATAACCAGGAGGGGATAGTTCCAGCAGCACCAGGAGGAGGAGGAGGAGGAGGTGGGCCATCTCCATGGCAGCCCGATCGAGGTCAAAGAGACCAATAGCCACCTTTGAGGGACCAAAAACCACCACTGAGAGACCAACAACCACCATTGCCACCACCACCTTAGCCACCACAACCCAACCCATGAGACACTCATATTGAATAGCTTCAGGGGTAGGTATAGGAGCTTAAGGCTCAAATACAAAATCTTACAACAGAGAGGGACCACCTGGGCCAAATAATAGGCCCAAGCCCTCACAATAGAGTGAGACCAGGAGCACCAGTAGAGGCAGGCAACAGAGCTACAACTAGCCCAGGAGGTTGGCGGGTGACAACAGTTGGAGAGTATGGTTGCTGCATCATAGGGCAGGACAGTCCCACGCGCAGATGTACCATGAGGCAGTACAGGAGGTTAAGTATTATTGACTTGACTATTGGCAGGTTGTACCCTCAGTAACTCAGGTACCAGAGTACTAGTAGACTAGCATGAGATGGACAGAAGACTAGCCAGAGAGGCAAGCAAGCGAGGGGAGTAGCCACCAAGGATAGCTCGTACAGTTTTGATTGGCAACATTCTTTTTGAGATCGACGAGCTCCAGTTTTTATAGCCCCATGGGCATTATACATTGATTGATACACATACATGATCCTGATTTGTACCCTGACAGTTACATTTTTATATATATATATATATATATGATATGATCGATTCATTATGAGATGTGTCCTATTTTATTTATGCATTATGGATGGATGTATATGTGATGCGATTCTATATGATGCGATGTGATGTATGATTATGTAGATGTTTATGGATGTCATGGATGCGTTTCCTTTTTTGTATTATTTTTATGTACTTTTATGATGATGATGTATGATGGATGTATGGATGCAAACGCTTATGATATGCAAATGATTTTAATATGCTTAGACTAATAGATCTATATCATGCAAAATGAATGATGTTATGATTATGAGATGTTATGACATGATTTTTTTATTTTTCAGTATCTTTTTCATGTATGATATGATTATGTATGTATGGATGATATGGTTTATGCGATGCTTAGAATAACCAATCTATATTATGTGATTATGAGAATTCAATGCATGTGAGATGATTAGTGTTTTCTATATGATATGATATGATATGCAATATGCTGATGGTTTGTGGATGCAGGATGGATGCAATTGTGATGTTTTGATTAACTTTCATGGTACCATGTTAGCGTAGAGAGAAGAAAGAAGAAATGAGATGATGACAAGAGGATCCAACAAGTCCATGATCTACGAGACTTTATTAGAGATGATGATGAATGATGATGGTTTATTGCTCATTAGGAATTGGGATTTTAAAAGGGCTTACTTACCTTATGTTTGATAACACACGTAGGCATGATGCATCAAGGTATATAGAACCAGGATGGCATTGTACCTAGTGTGATGGACTTTGACTCGACAATTAGATAGGAGTACTCTTATTCACACCTGGCATACAAAACCCTATTTATAATGAAGTTTAGATATTCCAAACATTTCAGACCAAAACATAGAAAGGAAAGCCTTCCTATGTGGTCAACTAGACACCTAAAACACTCTCTCTACAAACTAAACAAACCACACATGACCAATGTTATATTACAAAAATATCCAACAAACACAACAGAAAAAAGATAATGATCATTGTCTCATTCCTTTCTCTCTAAATCCCTTTGTTTGGACATCATCGAGAGGTCATTGAAATGAGCGCAATAAGATAAATAAAAAGACAACAATCAAGTAAACAAACAAGCTAATGTTCTTCATACTGCTAGTCAAGAATAAACTATGGTGGTGCCTGATGTTGATGTCCATTGTAGGAAGAATGCATCCTAGGAAATGATGTTATTAGATGATTTGGGATTGACTAGATGATGGGCTATTAATACCAAGAGTTGACCAACTTGTTTACTACTGACCTAGACTCGGGACCTTGAAATTTGAGTTTTCACTTTTAACCTACTATACTTGTTTCCAATTGTTTGACCAAAGGTTGAGGATGACGATGATTTATTATGAGTGAATGCTTATTGCGGGTGAAAACGAGATGGGATGAATGGTTTTTTTCAAATATTTGAATTTAAAATAAAATAAAATTTGAGGCTACTTTTGGTGTTTTCAAAGTGTTTTACAAATGTTTTGATTTTCAACTTTTCCAATGTTTTTGTGTTTTTCCAAAATTTTGACCAAGAACCTAACCTAAAGACCTATCCTAGGGGCCTTGGGGGTTGATCAAATATTAGCCTTTCCTACATTATACATGTAGAGACCACGTAGTTCGACTAAAATAGACTCGATTATTGATGAGATACGATCAGATGGATTGCTAGTTCATTATGACAAACTCCTAAAGGACTAACCTAGGGTGTCTCGGGGGATGATCAAAGATCAACCTTGCCTACGTTCAGAGCTCAAAGACCTGTAGTTCAATAAGATGCAACTATTTTTTGAATTTTCCACTAAAATTTTGACATATTTTTTGGGTTTTGATATGTTTTGGATGTTTTTGGATTTTTTGATTTTAAGGAAGATTGCAAGAATATACACGAATCTGATCCAATGTAAGTATAAGAATATTCCTTTAGTGTGATGCAATAGAATACTCTGATACAGGCAGGAAAAACTAACCTTGGGGATGGGTCAAGTAGTACTAGGAGAGATCATGATACGAACGCAAGATCAAGCTATGATGCGAATGCAGATGGGTGATGAATGGAGATACAAAAGTGTGGTGGATGGATGATGCAAAACAAGCCATAGAGATTATGGTGGATGGAGAGAGCTTATTTACACAAGACGCCTATTTTACAAGTTTTCACCAAAGTACTTACCCAAAGTGGCCACCGAAGTGGATTTCACTAGAGGATGATTTTTTTCTCTTTACTGTTTTCAATCCTTTTTCTGTTTATTTTGGATTTTTTATGTTTTTTTATTTTTTTATATTTTTGGATTTATACCTTGTAAGATTAGCCATAATTTTTTTTGAGATGGGAGCTATTCATGGGCTCCTGAAGAGGCTCCCCTTTGGGTGTTGATAGCATATATGCTCCTGATTTGTAGCTCGCTGTGATGATAAAGGGCTCCAACCAGTTGAGTTCAAACTTGCCCTTGCTATTGGGGTTTGGTACATTTTTCTGATTCTCCTTCAACATGAGCTCTTTGAATTGAAAGGTCTGACTCTTGATCTCCTTGTTGTAGCTTCGCTTGAGATGATTTTGGTAGAATTGTAGATGGTTCAAGGCATACATGCGTCGTTCATCTAGTAGTTCCAACTCATTCAATCATGATACCTAATACTCTTCATCTGTCATGAGGTTTTGCAGTGATATTCTCAAGGATGGGAGCTTGATCCTAATCCTCCCTATTAAGAAAGGGGTGGCACTTGGTGTGTGGATACTTGTTCGGTAGGCCCATAAGGCAGGATTTAGCTATAGGGGCCAGCCACGACCAACATCATTAACTGTCTTCTTTAGGATTTTCAATATGGTCTTATTGGTAGCCTTAGCTTGGCTATTATCTTGGGGGTAGTATGGAGTGTAAAAGCAATGTTGTATTTTGAAATTTTGGCATAGGTCTCGAACATCCTAGTTTTTGAAAGGTGTCCCATTGTCTAAGATAATGGCTTGAGGGACACCATAGCGACAAATTAGGTAGTTCAAGATGAACTTTGATACCTATTTTCCTGTGATGTAGGTCATAGGAATGGCTTCTACCTACTTTGTGAAGTACTTTGTGGCAGTGATGATGAACTTGTGTCCACTGGATGAGGTGGAGGTGATTTTGTTGATGAGATCAAGCCCCCATTGTGAAAGGGCCAAGGTGTAATGATTGGGTGGAGCTCCTGAGCTGGCGAATGGATGAGGTCCCCATGTTGTTGATGTTGCAAGCACCTTCAAACATAGTCATGAGCTTCCTTCTCCATTGTAGGCCAATAGTACCCAATCCTCAACAGTTTCTTAGCCAAGGTCATACCACTTGAATGTGAACCACATATTTCATTGTGTACCTCGGTTAAAGCAGTCAAAGCTTCCTCAATTGAAGGCATCGTAACAAGGTTCCCTCAATACTCCTATAGTATAGGGTGTCTGCTAAGATAACAAAGCGGGATGACTTCTTGAAAAATGTTCTTTTAAGGTTTGGGGTGATATCAACGAGGACTTCTATTCTCAAGTTGGTGTATATCTCATAATACCAGGGATCACCAAGACCAATGATTTCACACACAAATTTAGACTCTGGTACCTCGAATGCTGGTCGAGAAGCTGCTTTACAAGGAATTCTTGCTTTGGGATGTTGTGTGGGACATCCAGTAATGATCAAATTGTTGTCATAGCATCAATCGCTCTGTTATTTTCTCTTGGTATCTGTTCAAATGTGATATCAATGAAGGACTCTTTGAAGCTTTCCACCAGTTTCTTTTATGGAGTCAACTTGTCATCCTTCGTTTGGTACTCGTCATTGACCTAGTTGATGATAAGTTGTGAATGTCCATAAACCTTGAGTGCGATGATTTTCCATTGTACTGTAATCCTGAGCCCTATGAGAAGAGCCTCATATTATGCAATGTTGTTTGTGCACGAAAAAGACAACTTGTATGATTTGGGTATGCAATCCCCTTGTGGTGTAATGAAGAAGACTCCAACTCTTGACCCATGTTGTGTGTAGGATCCATCAAAATATATTTTCCAGTGATCTTCTACACTTACATTAAAGATGGACTCATTAGGGAACTCAGATACAAATGGGTTTTCTGAATATATTGGTGCTTCTACTAGTTGATCTACAATTGCTTGTCCTTTAATGGCCTTCCATTCTACATACTCAATTTCGTGTTCCATCAGGATCATAACCCATTTAGTTGTTCGGCCTATGAGCGTTGCTTTAGAAAACAAAAACTTGAGAGGGTCTGTCTTTGCAATGAGTTTTATCTGATGTGCTAGCATATAATGCCTGAATTTTTGCGCTACGAACACGACTGCTAGGAAATATTTTTTAATTGATGTGTAATTCAGCTCGTGTCCTACCATAGTTCTACTGATATAGTAAATATCTCTCTTTCCCATTTTCATCATGTTGTGCTAAGCGAGTGCCAAGGGCGACTACTGTCGCCAATATATACAAGATCAAGGGCTTTCTTGGAATTTGTGGCATAAGAACTAGTGGTGTGAGCAAGTACTCCTTGATCTTATTGAAAGCCTGGTCACATTTCTTGTCCCATTTGTATGCTACCCCCTTGTGGAGTAGATGAGAATATGGGATAGCCTTGTCCGCTAGTTGTGTTATGAATCGACAGATGGATTGGAGTCTTCCCTACAAACCCATTAACTATTTTAATTTCCTTGGCGCCTCCATCTCTATAATGGATTTTAATTTGGTGGGGTCTATCTCGATTCCTCTCATAGATATGATGTATCCTAGTAACTTGCCTGATTGTACCCCAAAGACACACTTTTTGGATTGAGTCTGACCTTGTACTCTTCTAGCCTGCCAAAGATGGAGCTTAGAGTTGGTATGTGATCTTGACGTTTCTTTGACTTGCCCAATATGAAATCCACAATTTTGTGAATCATATCATGGAAGATTAGTGTCATGGCCCTTTGATAGGTAGCTCCTACATTTTTCAACCCAAATGGCATCATATTCCATCAATACGTCCCCCATGGACAAGTGAAAGTCGTTTTGTGTTGGTCTTCCTTAGCTATCATGATCTGATTGTACCCTGAGAATCCATCCATTAGTGATAGCATTTCATGTCCTATCATCATATCCACAATCATATCTATGTTTGGGAGAGGGAAATCATCCTTGGGACATGCTTTGTTCAAATCTCTGAAGTAAGTGAAGATAAAGATTCCCCTAGTGGGCTTTGAAACAAGTACAAGATTTGAGACCCACTCTAGATAATAAATTGGCCATATGAAATTAGCTTCAAGGAGCTTCTGTAATTCCATCTTGACCAATAATGCTATTTGTGGATGCATCTTTCTCAACTTTTGTCTTACTAGTTTTGCTTCAAGATATACAACTAGGTGGTGAACCATAACTTTTGGATCAAGCCCAGGCATGTCAACATAGGTCCATGCAAATTTTACCTTTCTTTCTCTTAGAAATGCAACTAGGATTTCTTGTTCTTTTGTCAAGAGTGATTCTGCATAGAAGGTGATATGTGACGTTTCTTCTATTCCTAGTTGACTGGATTGCACTTTTCTGCTAAAAATACCGACTTCTCCTGATGAATAGCACTAAGGGGAAGATTGAATCCCTCATCCTCTGGCACCTCAGAGAGGTTTTCACCATTGGATGCATCCTTTGTTTTTACTATTTTCAGATTAAGAGTGCCACAGTGTGGTTTTCACTCAAAGACCTAGATATTATTCTTAAATTTTCACTTTTGTGACTGAAGGATTCAATCGTTTCCCCATAATAGGCATGCGTGTCAAGCTTAATGTCAAATCCAACTTTGTGATCTCCATATGGTATCTTATCTCTCAATCCCATGAATTATAAGAGAGCCTCATCATTTTTGAATGTGTCTAGAACCGGTGGTCCTCGTTGGTCATAATTGATGAGTTGGGGATAGACTAAGTTTAGCTCATGGGTTTGGTTGTTTGACTCAAAAGATAGGGCACTAATGATGAGAAGGGAGGAATCTTTGAATAGCATGGGTAAGTCAGTTGTAGGGTCCTCATCACACACATTGATTATGTCAAAGGTATAGTTGTCTAAGGGAAAACCTGTGGATACCGACAACTGAGGGGAGCTTTGACTTTTCTAACTAGTGTACCTTTTCCAAGTATGGTTATTTTTGGAGCGGTAAATCCGAGGCCAAGATTTCTCATACACTTCTCAGGAATGAGAGGTAATACAAGCCCATTGTCATTTTGTCCAAGTTTCTTGTTTCTTTTTGTTGGCATTTAAATTCACACCTCTGGAATGCGTATTTGAAATGGACAGCTATGCACAGATAAACTGCTCTTCAAATTAGGAGGGGAAGCTCCCTCTTGCTGATGGTGTTGAAAGAAAGTAAACTAAGAACTAAGTTGCCTATCTTTTTTATCAGCTTAGAGCACAAGGTTTATTAAACACAAACGCTACAATTGAGATTTTCTGATTTAAGAACTTCAACTATGACTAACTTAAAATAAAGACATTTCTAACTTCTCAAGTAACAAGCAGAGCAAGAGAAACTATAAATGAACAAGGTAAATTCTTTGACAAAATACTTCAATGAACTCTTTCTCAACAAACATCTACAAACTTCAATGTAAGCTGAAATCAAGATCATAAAAGTAGAACACAAATAATAGGAATCTGAGATGTTATATCAAGGCAAAGGAGGCTCATGATTTTATTACTCAAACTTCTGGACCAAAATCTACTTCTAACATGCCTCAAACAAGAAATTGCAGCTAAAGAGGCTTGCAATCTTGTTCTTACACAAAATGAACAACAATTACAATAACTTCTTGTTGGCTAAAAGATACTCAACAATTGGCTATCATAAAACAATTGAACAACACTTGAGTAACAAATAGAAGGCACAATAGGCTCAGCATTTTTTTATCACTAGCATGGTTAAAGAAAAACTAATGAGCAAAGGCTCTTATTTATAGACAAGTAGAGGAGTAGGGAACCCTAAAATCTCCTTGCTTTCACAATCTAGGGCTTGCTCAGCAAGCAATCTTTATTACTAAATATAGAAAGAAGATAACATCTAACACCTAAGAAAGAATAAAAAGCGGGAAATGCCAACTATTACATTTATCTTCTTTCTCTTCTCAAAGAATGGGTGAGAATTATTCCAAGAATAGAAAGAAAGCAAGAAAGAAAGCTTCTAGAAGAAAGCTGCTTTAAAGCTCAATCACATCCGCTAGAAAATTAGAAACTGTCTCTCGGTTCAGTGCATCTATGCCCTCAATAGCAAAACACCACTTTTCTAGAATATCTTTAGCATCTGCAACAGATCTCAGAAAATCTTTGACCTCATTGGCAACTTTCTCGAACTTTGCTGACATCATTGAAATATGACCTATCCTTCCACCAACTGGATTGCAACTGTGAACAACACTCTGAAATTGATCCTGCACTTCGTCAAGCCCGACGTAGGAAGCATCTTCAAGACTATACTGAGAAGGAATCTCTGTGATGAACTCACTAATGAAAGAAGAGCTTCAATCACCCTTTTCCTGTAGGCAATAAATTCTTCAGATATCCTCTCATAGGTTTTAACTTTGAAAACATGACGCTCTCTCCAAGCAAGGATTTGTCTCTTGTGTTCTTATGAAACTGTTGAACCATAAGTTGTGTCTAAATCAGCAATGATGATCTCATGCCTTGGTCTTACTTTAGCTAGTGTTTGTTCAAATACTTGGATACCTTGACGTAGTTCATGAGCATTTGCTCTCAATTGGAACATCCATGCCAAGATCTCATTTCCTCTGACAATGAAAATCTCGATCCACTCCTCAGTTTCTTTCCCACAAATGACTAGTTGTCTTAACTACTGATGATCAACTAGTGTCTCTAAAATCTGGGGCATCAGCTGGGTTGCTTGTGAGGAACCATGGACAAGGTTAGAAATATAAAGCCTGAGCTACTGATTTTTAGCCTTGAGGGATGCCTTATCTTCTCCATCCTTGAGCACTCTTTCCTGAAGGTTTTTGGACACAACTCTGAATAGAATCACATCCGCATGTCTAGTATTTCTACCAAGATTAGCCTCGATCATGACGAAGTCATCTATATTCACCTCATCCCTGTTCTTGTCTTCTTGAGGAAATGCAGTCTCCATGATTATCTCATTATCAAGATTCCTATCAGAGTGAACTTGCTTCTTTGCTTTCTTCTTAGGAGGTTCCTGATAGATATTATCGAGATCATCAACACTCACCTAATATGAAGGCCTTCTTCTTACCCTTCCCAAGGAGTTCTCAAGCCAAGACATGGTAGTATTTTTACTAACTTCCTTAGGAGGTACTACTGCAATTTCCTCGTCATCTTCAATATCAAGGTCGATGTGAATTGGTTCTGTCAAAGGTATAAAGACATGTGTTAAAGGTGGCTCCTCTACTTCTTTCAGAGGTACGGGCTCGTCAGGAGGAGCTTCTGTTACAACTATAGGCTGCTCCTCTATGACTATGCCTGAGAAGTCTAACCTTCTTCTTAAATTTTTATTTGATTTACTACCTTTGATGCCTTCTTGAGACTGACTTTTACCCTTCCCTTTCGACTGTGCTCTAGAGGAAGAGGGAATTGTCCTTGGTGGCTCTGCTACTAGAATGGAGTTTTTCCTCTTAAGGATTAGGAAAACCTTGCTATGTTCAAGGACTTGTCTTGTCCTGTCTTCAACTGGGAGGGATTCCTTATTAGCCTAGTTGACTTTTGAAAGGGGTTGATCTTCTATTTGCTTTTGAGTATACATCGAGAGAAGCACATCCTCATCATCATCTGATAACCCTTCTATATCTTCATTTAAGTAGTCTTTCATTTGGTGAAGAGTGAGCCTATTGTAATTACGCCTTTGCACCTCAAACTCATCTGTACAATTAGCCCAAAAATATTCAAGGGCGGATATGTGAGCATAGTTCTTCTCAAGTCGGCCAACGTAGACACCATGAGGATCAAATGATCATCTCTCACTGTAAGACTTGAGGCCGAGTTTATCTAACTCATCTCCTATTGTTTTAGCATCTGCGGCAGTCTTGCATGTATAAATTCCCAACCCTAATGGAAAATGAAGAGAGGTTTTCCTTCTATTTCTCAAGACTGTGGACATTGTGGGCCTATCTTAAGAACTCCATGAAGACGACCTCATCTGACGGGTACCTTGGTAACATGAGCAGGGCACCTGAATAGCCATAGACCCTGAGATAGGTGAAAGTAGGAAATTGTATGAACCAATATGCCTACTCTGCCATCGCTGCCCTAGAAACTAAAGAGATATAGATGTGCAATTCATTGTCCAGGTCCCGCACTGTGTACATCAGAAAAGCCTCATTCACTCTCTTGTAGTGATGCAGCGACTTCGTGAATTCCAACTGGGGATAATAGTTATATATATGCTGTACACTCAATGATCCCTCGGTGTTCAACCCTCTGAATTGACCTTGATAGGCCACTAGGTAGACTAGGCAAGAAACCATATGAAATTCATGAAATTGGAAGTATTCTGTTATCTGTTGATGTAGGTTGTCACTGATCAAGGTGGGCCAATCATAGAACTCATTTTTCTTCATGATGTGGGGTATGGCGTAAAACATCCAAGGCTGAAACTTGGTGGCATCTTCTGAGCTAGTTACCTTGTTGAGCAAGGTGATAATGATGGCAATCTCATCCTTAAACTCTCCTCGTCCGACGTTCTTTGGCAGAGTCTTATTCTTTTCTTTCACCCACCTCTGCACAATCTTCTTACTATATTTGTCTTTATGCATGTCCCATATCCTTTCACATTCACCCTTTGAGATAGTAACACTTTCAGGCCATGGGGGAATGGAAAAACACTTCTCGATCATATCAGGCTTCAGGCTGCAAATTAATCTACCATCTGCTGATTGGATCTCCCTAGTAGCTGGGTTGTAATGCTTGATGCAAGCGATTACGAACTCAAGACTCTAAACTGATATAGGGATAGACACTGCTGCAAGGAGTCCAAAATGTCCTAGGTTCCTGATGGAAGTGTTGCCTGTGCTCTCCAAAGTGTGTAGATCGAACACCGACTTAATGTGATGCAAGTCTATCACAGTGGTTTTGATGTAATCATCATAAAGAGCTGATCCAACCTTGAAAACATTGGGAGTGTACTCCATTTCAGAAAACTTGAAGAATGACTGTAAACTCGCCTAGGTTCAGACAAGAATTGAGCAACTTCTATTTTTATAATGCTGATTTTTCTCTCCAACAGACAAATTTTTTGAAATTTTTTCTGAGATATGGGTTTTGCTCAGAATTTCGTTGTAAGACAACCCAGATCATCCATTTTTGAAAATTTTGAATTTATACTGAAAAAGCAACTAACCCTAATTTCTTCAAATTTTCCTGTAAAAAGCTAGCACCTGGTTTTGTTCAGAATATGATTAGAAATGGACCCAGTTGATTAGATTTGCAAAATACTGATGGCTGATCGAAAAAGCAGCCAACTCTAGGATTTGAAATTTTCTTAAAAAAAACTATGATATGGGTTTTCTTTAGAAGACTGATTTGAGAAGACCTAGATGATTGAAAACTGAATGCACTGAGGATTTCATTGACATGCAAATAAAAAAGTTGTTGCTGCAACTTGATGAAGTTCTCAAAAAATTCTTCAGAAGAATGAGGTGAAAAGACCCAGATGGCTGAAAACTTGAAAACCTTGGCCTTCTCCTTGAAAAATTTGATCTTTTGGATGAAAAAGCATGAAAACGCAAGGGTTTATGTTGCTGATATGAAAAATTTGATGAATAACCAACAAATTGAGCTCTTGAATCTTGAAAAATTTCTTCAAACTTGCTGCTCCAACTTTCTCCTTTGAATGCTACCTGCAAAAATAATGAAAATTACATTCAAGAGAGGTGTTAAATAGACTTAGGGTTTGTTTTAGGTTTTCTTTCTTTTGCTTTTATTTTCAAAACCCTAAAAATATCAGATCATTGAACTTGGACGCCTTCTTCCTCTTTGCAATTTTGAAAATTTTGAAAATCTTTGCAAATTTCTCTAAGGCATGAGAAGTTGGGCGCCCTTCTTAACTAGGGGCGCCCACTTCAAGCAGTGTTAGTTATTTTTTTGATATTTTCAACTTTTCTCCATTTTGACCCCCTACTTCACCTCTGATTTCTGGCTTGCAGACTAATCTGATGGGCGAGCTGAATGATTCATCACAAAGCCAGACCCGTTCTGAGAAGATTGTTTTGGAGGCCTCTCTGGCTAAAATCTTCATCTCTACCTTCGAATTCATGGGAGCCTTTCTTCTCCAAGGGTGCCTATTTTGTCTAGAGTTAGCCATTTTTCATGATCTTCAATTTCTTCATAAACTCCTCTTCTATAGATGATTTTATCGAATATGGTGATCCAGGCATCGGATGGGCTGATGATTATGCTCATTGCGAAGCTAAGGAAATATTGTCAAGGGTCTTCTGGGTGCTACTTCACCAAACAATTAAATTTAGACCTCAAAAAGCTTGGGCGCCCTTCTTGGCTGGGGGCGCCCAAGTTCACTAAGAATATTTTTCATTTTTTCCTGTTTGCTTCTGAATTCTAAAACTTCACCCTATGTTCAGCCTCTCGTATCTGGCAACTGCAACCTCTGATTGACGTGTTGGATATCTTATTGAAGAGCCTGATCGATTGTGAAGAGATCATGTTAGAGCCACATCTACAAATTCCTCTGTTTTACCCCTTGAAATCTTGGGCGCCTCTTCTCTCCAGGGGCGCCCAAACCTCCTAGACTTAGCCATTTTTTCATTTGAATTTCTTCAGAGTTTGAAACTTTCATTCTGTACATTCCTCTTTGATCTGAATCTACTGAAGATTGAACAGTTGGATGATCTGACGGAGACAGGCATTGCGAAGTTGGCTGAATACTAAAGAGATTGAGCATATGCTCAAACCCTAACTATTGAGTTAGGAGATCCAAAAATCTAGGCGCCCTTCTTCACCAGGGGCTCCCAAAGTTCCCAGACTTAGTCAATTTTTGATAATCTTCATGTTCTTCATTCTAACTACAATTTGGAACCTCCTTGTTCAGCCTCAAATCTCGGGCGACTGGATAATCTGATGACTACGCCGTTGGATTTGTTACGGAGCTGAAAGAGAACTGAGCAACTTTGGTTGGAGGTGCAAACCCTAATTTCATCATTTAGTGCCCTAAAAAGATGGGCGCCCATGGTTGGCAGTGTTAGAAATTTTTCACAAATTTTCACTTTCTTCTTCGTTCTTTGTGCTTGCTCACCAAATCACCTTCTGTTGAATGCTGTGAGTTTTGAATTTGATGCCTGGAAGTCGAATGACCTCCATTGATGACCTTGGAGCTCTTGATATGCTTCTAGAAAAGTAGAATAGACCCACAAGGGCAAAACTGATTATTTTGAGATTCTGACTACACAAGCCTGATATGGACGTATTTTGAGCCAATAAAAATCATTTTGAACCCTAACATACCAAATTTCTATTTTTAGAAAGTTTTGCCAGTATCTGTTTTGTAGATTAAGCTGCTTTGAGCAGACCCAAATCATCATATTTTGAATTTTTTTCATTTTAACCCCTCATTAAAGACATGCAGACACAAATTCTAACCTTTTTAACTGATTTAACAAGACTTTTACTCATTTTTTCAAAATGTCTAAGTGTAACAAAAATTTTAATTTTGGGGTACAACAATTTTATAGCCCATACCGAGCATCATTTGTAGTATTTTTCTGCTATCATCCATGGGAAGATTAAGCACGGGCCTTTCATCTTGGTATAGTAGACTTGATATGTATTTTTCATCTACTACTTCCCGACTTAGGTCCCCCCAACATTTGAATCTGGAACGGTTTTCTTTGAAGGTTTGGGATGATGTTTCAATTGGTTGAGGCTGCCCATGAGACCTAGGAGATTGAGGTAACTCTCCTATTATGAAAGCACTCTTCTTCATCCTATAATCCCCACACCCATTGTCTTAGATAATGACTTTGATTTCAAAGATGTTAGGAATGGTGGGTGTCTTTGTCTCACAAGTGGAGGCTAAAGTAGTTGGTTCCACATATGAGGTTGAAGGGCCTTCATCACTCTTTGAGACTTGAGGGATTTTGTAGTACTTGGCTTCCAGGTTTTTATAATAATAAAAGGGCTCGAGATCACCATGGACTGCGACCTCTTGATTTTGATAGGGAAACTTGACACATTGATGGAAGGTAGATGTGACAGCTTGCATCCCACGGATCCATGGACGCCCCAAGAGGATATTAAATGGTAAATCAAGGTCAAGGACCTTGCATGTGGTTTCCATGATGGCTAGCCCTACTTGAATAGGGGGTTGAATAGTGCCTTGAGACACTCTTTCCTGATCATGATGTGCCCTGATTGTAATACCTTTACCCTTTTCAATGACATCCTCAAAGAATCCCAGATATTTAGACTTGCACCCCCATCCACCAAGACCCTTTTGACTTTATTTTTATGAACCAAGACCTCGAGATGGAGTTTACAGATATAAGATGGTTATGTTGGGAGGTTCTGATCATAAAATGTTAGGAGATGGGGTGTGGTGATGTGTTCGACCATAGCTTGGAACTAATCTACATCAAGATCTATGGGGACAGTGGATGAAGCCAATGCTTCCTCTAGGATCTTCCTATGTGCGGGTGAGATATTCAACAACTCCATGATGGAGATCTGAGCAGGTGTTCTTTTTCAGCTAGTCCAAGACATTATAGCCATTGGGAATAGATTTAGAGGTTGATGCCTTGTGTGGTTGTGATGGACCATCAATGGTAACCTTTTCGCCACATGTGGTGACTCCACAATTGGCTTTGGCTCCCTTTACATTAAAAATAGTGACCCATTCATCTAGGGATGCGACGACATGATCGTAAATATGGTTTACATTGCTATACTTTGTCTTTCCACATGGTTATTCCCTTTATTATGATCTGGCATCGAATTCGTGTATATCTTTAGGTCTTGATTTCCTGTAGGTTGTTCAACATTTATGACTTTATCATCAATAAGATCTTGGATCAAAATTTTCAATCTCATGCAACTAGCTATCATGTGCCCTTTGATTTTATGAAAATTGTAAAGGTGGTTTTCATTATACCACGGTGGTTTCACTTGGGGCTCTTGATAATTCTCATAGACAAGGATTTTAATGAGATTCTCTTGTACTAGTTTCTTCATGACAAATTCGATTGATTCCCCGAGGGCTGTGTATTTTCATTTGGGGGGATATTTGTTTCGCAAGGGTGGTCCCCCTTGATTGCTCAGATTGTTGACCACTTGATTATTGGGTGGTTGTGATACCGTGTTGGCTTGTGTGTTGTTTCAATTATTGGTTTGTGATTGTTGATATGACTGTGTGTTTTGCCTTCGGGCATTGATGACCACTTTGGCATCAACGACACCATTGTTGGTGACATTATTTTTCTTTGCCCATGTGCGAGGTTTTTCGTTATAACTAGTTGATGGGTGGTTATCTTTATTTTCTTGATATGAGTGTCCCCCTTTATACAATAAGGGCTCATTCGATGTTGAGTGCCTTGGGGATCAACTGGTCATATGTGGTGATGCATTGTATTTTTAGATGGAAAGACAAGGTTTTCTCAAGATTGGCAATGATAGTGCAGGTTTGTTGTTCCTCTGGCATGGTCCACTTGCTCTTGTTGGCCTTGGATAACCATGATTGTATGAAGGATGTGAATGTTTACCCCTTAGCTTGTTTGAGCGTAGATAGTTCCTCTAGAATCACATCCATACCTATGTTGAATGTGTGGTTCAGTATGAATGCATCCACAATTTCTTGGAGATTTTTTATTCTAGGAGGAAGGCGAGAAAACCATTCCATTGCTGGACCAGCCAAACTTTGAGGGAATAGTCGCATTACATATGTGTCACCGTATGCAACTTCCATATAATGTACCTGGAATTCCCTGACGTGATCTTTAGGATTGCCCGTCCCATGATATTTGTTAAATTTAGTGATTTCAAACCCTTTTGGGAATGGTACCATTGCAAGGATTCTGTCGAATGTATAGGGGCACAAATTGCTTGGTGTTTTTGTTGTTTTCCCATAATGGAGATCTAACACTTGTTGCGAGAGAAATTTTATTTGTGTCATCACATCATTTTGTGGATTGAGAGGTGGGGTGAATATGTTTTGAGATGGTCTGATCATTTGAGTGATGGGTGGGGTATTTTGCATGTTTGGGGGAGGTTGTTGCAAGATTTTCTTTGTGATCAAGGCTTGTTGATATGCCTGAAATTGTTGTTGGTCTTGCTGTTGTTGTGCCAACAATTCTTGTCGTTGGCCTTGTTGTTGTTGTGCCAGAAATGCTTGTTGTTGGGCTAATAGTTGGGTTGATTCTTGTTACACTTGGTATTATTGCAGGGCTTGTTGATATGCTTGTTGCTAAGCTACTTGTTGTTATGCTTGGTATTGTGCTTGTGCTTGAGCTTGTTGGGATAGATATTGGGCTTATGCCTGAGCTTGAGCTTGTTGAGCAGTTGTGCAACTTGAGTTTCCTGAGCTGCTTATGCAGCTTGGATGGCTTGTTGTTGTTGCAACAAAGCTTGGGCTTGGGCAGCCTGTTGTGGGACTTGTTGTGCAACTTGCATAACTTATTGATTTTTAAATTTTTGAAGTGCCATTTTATAGGCTTGTTGGGAAACTTGTAGTGTGATGCTATATTGGCTTGCCATGTTTGGTTTTGGTGGTGGTGGTGGAGGATTCAGAATTGTGTGAAATGTTGTGATGAGAGGTGTTGTTGGATTGATTTGTGTGGTGGATGGTGTGGTTGATATGATAGGTCCTTGGGAGACCAAATTTTGAGGTATTTGGAGTATTGTAGATGATGTGTTGATTGCTTGTGTTGTTTGGATTGTTTCCACTTGTTGTTGTGATATCAATGGCATGATAAGAGGATTCAATATGATGGTTTGATTTATGATTGGAGGATTGTTTTGATTTTGTTGATTGAGGATTGGTAAAGGGGGTTTCCCTAAACTGAGGATTGGTGCGGATGTTAGTGGTAGAGGTGGAAATGGTGGGAAAATGGGTGGTGTATTCCCTTGAGGAAATGATGATGATGAGGGGTCAAATATTCCCCCTTGTCCAAATAGTCCACCTTCTCCTTGTGAAGTCATGGGGAGAGAGACTTGTGTGTTAAGAGGATATGCCAGTGTCGTGGAGAAATGGGATGGATTGTTGGTGTCATGAAAGACAAGTAGCACATATGGGTGTTTTGGATCTAGTGGGACAGATTGACCCAAAATGGTGTTTGCATCCAAGTCGTGGTTGTTTACAAGGGGATGTGCTTGAAGAGCATGAAGCAATGAGCTCCCCTTGTTGACGATAGGTGGAGTTGGAGCAAGAGATGACATGGCTTGTGGGATGGTTTGAGTGATGCTTTGAAAGGAGGGTGTGAATGAGACCGGTGGCATAATCCCAAGAGGTTTCTCCACAATAGTGCTTATATCATAATTATAAGTGAGTTTAGCCCCTCTTTTTTCCAATTCTAGCATGTATTGTGAAGGATTAAGTCTCATCATGGCATTGACAATTTTGTGAGTCTCAGGATTTTGGACCATTTCTATGATTTCATCTTGAGTCATTCGTAAGACATTGTTGGTTATGTCTTCCACTTGGAAACCTTCCTCTTGAGGATCTTGTGGTATTAGAGGAAGATTGGGTTGGGGATTTCTAGATCCAATGGGATTCATTTTGGGAGCGGTTTGACTCAAGTCACTTGAAGTAGATGTTTCTTTGTTCGTTTCCATGTTCTTGTGTTGAGATCTAGTTTGGACCATAAAATAAGGATCAATTTTTAGGAATGTGGGAGGTTGGACCTCTAACTCCTTAGATTGACCTAAACTTTAGTTACAAAAAAGAATGTCTAAAATGTTAATGATAAAAGGATGGTGATGAGGAAATGAAAGATGGATGATTTGAATGATTGGAATCTTAAGAACCTTGAAGGAGATACTAGAATTTTAAGACTTTTGGATTTTTTTATGTTGGATTTTTTATTTTGATTTGGTTTGGATTTGATTTTTTATTTGATTTTGGATTTGATAATGAACTCATAAACTCCAAGAGGTTAGATTTTGTCTTGGAATAAATTTTTCCACAAGGTGATAATTTAATTGAGTGTATGAAGAAGGATTCATCTACACAAACCTAGTTAAACAAAATGATTTTGATTTGATTTTCCAAAAGTCTAGTATGAAGGATTTTTTCAAGATTTCCAAGAGTTGTTTGTGAGATGGATTTTGATTGATGTGTGAGGGATGGATGAGAGTGTTGATCTTGATCCTAAGTGAACCTAGAGAGACTTTTGTTTACAAGACCTAGGTATTGAAGAACATGCTATACTTCCAAGAACTTTTCAACCAAGAAGTGGTTCAAATTGAGCATACATATCGGGATTTTTCAAAGGAACGAGTCTATAAAACCTTGTGAATTTCTTGCTTTTCTTGAGATGTTGTTTTTGGTTGCACTTCCTAATGTATTTATTGATGGATTTTTAAGTATGACACCTAAACTTGAAACTTTTGGAAAAATACTTTTGTTTTGGGATTTTGATTTTTTTGGAAATCATTTGAAGACACAAATGTGGGGTTCAATTGTTTCTTATCTTTCTTAATGTGTTATTTTTACCAAAAACACTTTTCTTGCTTAGCTTTTGAACTCAATGTCTAATCTAAATTTCTTTTCATCCCATAGAGTCCATTATGTGGAAATCAAGGAAATAGTTCCCTAATGTTGACTTTAGAGAAAATTTGAGAAATAAATCCAAATACTTAGAAGCCTCTAAGGATAAAATCCCAAGGGACAAGCAATAACACTTGGATTCTCTCAAAGATATTTTCTCCTACTAAAGAATTTAAAATTTGGGGACCATTGTTGAATGTTTGTTTTCAAGATTTTGGATCTAATCAATGTGTTTAATTGACTCAAAATTGCACAATCCTAGGATGGAAGAGAAAATATTTTTTGAATTTCCCACTTGGATAAATCCAGTTGCGCTTATTCAGAGTGAATGACTAGAAGCTTGACCACACTAGCTCCCCTCCATGACACTCACTTCTACGGGTCATCCAAGCTTCAATTGTCATTAATCTCCCATGACGAACTTCTCATCTCTACAAAGAATCGCAAGTATGTGGGACAACTCTAGAGGTTCGACCTCCTGATGCTAACAAATATTCAAAATTGTGGCTACTACATAATGGTTCATAATAAAGGCATTTGGTTCATAGGACATGATGATAAAATCCCTCAAGAGGTCTCCCAACCCTTAGAACAAGGGATTTACACATCATAAAGATACTGGGGGAGAGATATCATGCATCACTAAGTTGATTGCAAACTTTTCTTGCAACCAAAAATTTGTATAGCAGTTCGGAAGATCTTGGCTTATGCTTGTTACCGCTTGGGTTGTTCCCTTGGGGTGAGTGATTTTTCCCACAAAGGCATGCCCTCTAAAGGTTAAAAAAAGTGAATAAGCACACCTATAGTTTGATCAATCTTTGTTTGCGTGAACAAAGAGAGAACACATGCAATGTACTCACACTCGCAAGATTTTGTTCAATTTTAAAAGCCCAAATTGAAGTGTGGAGGCAATATTTTAGACAACTTAATATCACCAAAAGACTTCTGATTCTCAAGATCACCATGAAGCATGAGAGAAGTGAAAGAGAAGTGCATACGCCTTTTAAATGATATTAACTTGTAAAAAAGATTACAAAACACAAAATACACATGTTCATTTTAAACCTCAAAAGCAGTAATGGATTCTTTTTATAGCACCAAGATGAAATGTTTGGAGTTGCTTGTTCAATTCTTAAATCGAAAAAAAACTTTAGTAAGTTCCTAGTGTTCTTTTTAACCCTTTGATTGTTCTTTTTAAAATGCAAAATAAATTTATTTGAGCCCTAAAAACCTTGAAGATAACAAAGCCTTAAGAATGGGATTATAATTTCTCCCAAAGTGTTTAAAAACACTTGTTACAATCATGTGATAATGCTATAAGAAGCCTTGTATTCATTTTCTCCTTTCCCTCTTGATCACTTCAACCTACAAAAACTGGTTATCCTATAGAAAATAGAGCCACAAACAGGTTAGAAGTCAAAGGTGATCAAAATAAAAAAGCACATGTTGAATTAAAACTAAAAATGACCTTTTACCCAACTCCAACATCGTAATCCACAGAAGCATCACAGTTTGAGGAAATCAGCATCGCTTTGGTGAGGTCAACGTCCCTCGATGGAAAGCTAGAGACCACAATTGTGTCACAATTTCTCTTCAGCACCGTACTTTGGAGTTTGTCTGGTTCAGCCTCAAGAGAATGACTTCAATGTCGCATTTTGGAGTGTTGACAACGTCGCTAAATAGTGACGTTGGACTGATAGCGTCGTTGTTTGACCTTTCCAGCATCACTCTTTCCTGAAGACACAAAAAATTGAAAAAAATAGCAGAATTTTGACAAAAAATGTGTTAATTTTGAAAGGTGGCCCTCCTTCTAGTGCCAAAATGTGAATGGTTGATCTAGACTTGCTTAAAAATGATCAAACAACCCAATGCTAGTCATCAAACAAGTCTAAAATAATCATTCCCCATGCAATTGATTCAAATGCAAAGAACAAGGAACAAAACAAATTTAATCTAATAAAAGTTAATAAAACTCATTCTAAGCATTCAAACTAGCATCCCATGGGGGAATTGATGCTACTTTGATGTGGAAAGTATCCCTTTCCCAATTCCTTGCAAGCTTTGATGATGAACAATGTGATCCTTAATGAAAATTCTCAATAACCTAGCTATGGTGATGAAATGCTATGAAAACCTTGATGAACAATGGATGAACTTGCATAAAATATGTAGATAATGACTTTGCATAAAGTTGTGGATCCAAAATCAATAGAAGAGCTCTCCATTTATAGGAAAGAGGGATGAAGGAATGAGAAACATGAAGGATGTGGGATTAAAGATGAACCAATAACAATGTGCCACTTGTCAACATGCTATTGAAGAGAGGTGGAGCACATTTTGATCAATGTGCATGATAAATGCAATTAGGTGGAATTTGAAATTTGAAAGATGGCTTGTGGAGGAAGAGATGAAAGGTGAGTTAATACCACTTGGCTCAAGAAAAAGGACATGTAAGAGCTATAAATGCCAAGTTGGAGGACAAGTCCCTTTGGAAGGGAGATTTCAAAATGAAGGAATATTCCAAAGAGATGCCCTTTTGAGTGAAAATAGAAGAATTTATAAATCAAACAAATTGATTTACTTGTGCAAGTTGCAAAATATAGAGGATTTGATGGATTAGAGTTAGAGTTAATTAGGATTTAATTAACTTAGATGGATATTAGTTTGATTTGACATTTGACTTAGATTTTTGGATTTATTTAAATCAAATGGGAGGAATAATGGACATTAGATTTAATTAAATAAAGTTTGATTGATTTAATTAAATAAAGTTTGATTTATTTAATTAAAAGGGAGATGGCATTAGATTTAAATCTGATAAAGGTTAATTTATTCAATTTAAAGGAGATGACTTAGGATTCAATTAAATAAAATGAATTATTTAATCAAAAGAGGAACATTAGGATTAATTAAATTAAATGATTTATTTAATTAAAAGAAGATGATGACTTAATCAAATAGAGTTGAATTATTTAATTAATAGAGGAAATAGGATGAATTTAATCAAATAAATATTATTCGATTAAATGGTTAGTAAAGAAGTGATTCTGGGAGAACTGATGTTAGTAAATTAGGCTCAAGTGTGCAATATCAATCAATATAATTTGAACGTCTACAGTATCTGACTTCCCCAATGAGTCCATATTCACACTAGATACTTTAGTCACATGAAAAATTTACATTGATGGATCACACACACGTCATGGTTCAAAAGCAGGGATACTGTTCGTTACACCTCAAGGAGACACAATACCAAATTCATTAAGAATAGCCTTTTCTTGCACCAACAATATAGCAGAATATGAGGTACTACTCACAGGACTTCGTATGACCATTAAATGAAGAATTAAGAGCCTTCAAGTCTATGGTGTCTCATAGTTGGTCATTCAATAGGTCAATGACGATTACGACACAAAGGATGATAAACTTACTCCCTACAAATGAATGGTTGACAACTTTAAGCAGTACTTTGACATCATCTTTTGGAAATTCCCAAGGATTCAAAATAAGGTAGTTGATGCAATGGATACAATATGATCTCTCTTGGAAATCCCAAATAACATACCACAATATTAGTTCTTGGTAGAACAACTGTTGGTCCCCGCCTTTGATATTCTCAAATCTCAGATGGTGTGCAAACTTGTTGGTCCCAATTTCCCTTGGTACAAATATGACTACGATTATCTCCATGTCCAAGTTATCCCCCTTGAATTTTCTACCAATCAATGCAAAACCTTCATCTGTAAGACCTCTAGATACATCATCATCGGTGACACCCTTTACTGTCTGAGCTTGGACAACACCCTTCTTAGATTTCTTGATACTTATGAAGCATAAACAACCTTACACAAGGTACATGAGGGTATATGTGGAGCTCACTCAAGTGGTCCTACTTTAGCTAAGAAGATCATGTGTGTTGGATACTACTAGCCCATTATGGAACGCAATGCATACCACTTTGTTAAGAAGTGTCAAAAATTTCAACTACATGGAGATCTCATACATGCACTAGCCTAGGAACTTCATCAGATCACGTCACCATGGCCTTTCTCTAAGTGGGGACTCGACCTCATAGGAAAGATTCATCCCATGTCATCCAATGACCATAAATTCATTATCATGGTAACCAAGTATTTCATGAAATGGATCAAGGCTATCCCTATGACATATATTACTGACAAGAAGACATCTAAGTCTATCCTCAACTATATCATATGCTACTATGGTGTGTTGCAATCCATTATTACAGATAATTTTTGCCCTTTCAAGAACTAGGATGTTCATGAATTATGTGACAAGTTCCACATTCAACACCACTTTTCCACTCCATATTACCCTAAGGTAACAACCAAGCCGAGGAATCTAATAAGACCATCATCAAAATCCTGAAAAAAGACGTACTATCAATGATGTTGGTTGTGACTGGCACCTCCAACTCAATCCCATCTTATAGGCCTACCAAACTAGCATCCGCACTCCCGTTGGAGCCACAACCTATTCCGTAGTCTTTGGTTCTGAATCCATCCTTCCTATTGAGGCTGAGTTACCTTCCCTGAGGGTATCCATCCAAGGGATTATTGATGACGATGAAGAGTATTGCGTATCTAGGTTTCATGAGTTGGAGTTGTTAGATGAACTAAGGAAAAATGCATTGGTCCACCTACAAGCTTATCAAAATCATCTTCATCGTATCTATAATAAGAATTTTATAGTCAGACATTTTGACATTAGTGACTTGGTCTTAGTGGAGAATCCTAAGAACCAAGCAGAACAAGAGAAACTTGGGAAGTTAGAGCCTAATTGGTTGGGTTCCCACATCATAACAACAATATATGGATTTGGTACTTATCAACTTTCCACTCCTGAAGGTGAACCATTACTAGAGCCTATCAATAGCTTGCACCTTTGTAAGTTGTACACCTAGCTCTCAGAGAACCTTGTCAAAAAATCAAAAATACAGAAAAAATGAAAAATCAGAAAAATTGTCACCTAGATGAAAACTTGGCAAACAAGCCTCTTGTGTGACCACAAAAAATTAAAAAATTAAAAAAATAGTAAAGAGAAATAATTCATCCAATAGTGAAAACCACTTTGGTGGCGCTTTCAATAAGTACCGTGGTGAAAACCTGCCAAATAGGTACCATGTGTAGTTAGTATTTTCTCAATCCTCTACCATCATTCTATCCGATTTTCCACCTTCACCCATAATAAATTCACCTTCACTTTCACCCATAATAATGCTTTGTTGTCCTTCCCATTGTCTACGAATGATTCACATTACATGTCTTTCACCTTCCATATCCACCCATCCTCAAGCTTATCTAATTCTATCCCTAATAATTGGTCCTATCCCTGATTGGTGCAAGTACTCAACTTACATTTTCATTGGCTACTAGACTTGGTATTAGAGGTCATCATCGCAAAAATCCAAAAAAATCCAGATAATATTTCAAAAAACCAAAAAAATCAAAACATTCAAAAATCAAAAATCCAAAAATAAAAATCAAAACATTCAAAAAATCCAAAAAAAAAAAAATGTCAAAAAAATAAAAAAAACATATCAAAATCCAAATCCATGCAAATAACTATCGAAATCCAAAAATTGTGTCAAGTTATGTCAGTCTAAGTTTGTCGAACTACAATGTCTCTACGCATGTTATGTAGGAAAGACCATCTTTGATGAGCCCTTGAGACATTAGGTCAATCCTTTAGGGTTTTTCAAGTTGATTCAATCATGATTCAATCTATGAAAAAATATTCTTAGTTAAAGTTAGTTGAACTACGATGTCTCTACGCATGTTACATAGGCAAGGCCATCTTCCATGAGCCCCTAAGGCACTAAGTCAGTCCCTTAGGGTTTTTCGAGTATATCATTGTCCATTTCATAATAAGTTGTCCCTTGTTGAAACTGACACTTTGATCAAACACAAACATATATCACACTCTCATCCAAATCATGAATCAATAGACTGACTATCCAACTAGTCATCAATCCAAATAGATCAATTGCCTAATCATCAAATCAACACTAACCAACTAATCCATGGTCTTATACAAGAGGTGGCATTATTGAAACTAGACTTGACATCTTATACGACTTGCTTCATTTCTTGAAACCGGACCTAGTCCTATCATTTGTCTTACACAGGATTTGTCTTTCCTAAAACCAAACATCCTCATTTATCAACCCTATCAATTGCCTTATATAGATGGTTGCATGATAGAAACTAGACTCAACATCTTATACAACATTCTTCTATTCATGAAACCAAGAATTATCAATCAATCAACCAATAACTCAATCTCATAGATCCTATCAACAAATAATCACTAACAAACAATCTAAATGGTTGTTGACTCTGTTGGTCTAAATGGTCTTATTTTTTATTGATTTATCTTTGGCCATGTTACTATCCACCTCAAGGATGCCCCAAGAAGGATTTAAAGTAATGATGATGTTTCATGACTTGATTTTTCTTTGATTGTTGTATGTGGTTTGTCTTGACGAAAAGACTGGGGCAACTTGGTTCCCAATATACGTCATGACATTCCATGTTAGTCAAGTGTCTATTTTTGCAAGGAGATAACATTGCACACCTTGGTCTATGTCATACCATGGTGTTTATTATCCATTTTCCACAATTTAATTCCCTATGATGATAAACATGCAAGCCTAGCATCTATCAAGCAAAATATCATTCCCTCTACGCTAACACTTCTTCTATTCTCATCTTGATGGCATCTTGTGACACATAAAAATATCCCGCTAGAACATCATAGGCCTCATCATAAGCATATTAGGTCATCCATATTGCATCAGAAAATACAAAATATAGATAGCATCTCATCATAAGGAATCATACATGCATCTATACAAGCATTACATGTCATAATCATATAGTACCATCCTACATCCATAGATTGTTAGCATACATCCCATTGCATACATATCACATTTACATATCAAAAAAATATCATACATGCCATGGAATTTTTATATCCATAATCCATATCGCATTTCATCATAATCATAATACATCCATAACATCATAAACCATACAATAAAGCTAAATCATGTGCATCCATCCATACATCATAAACTAGAAAATCATAATAATTATACATCATACATCCATAATACATCATAACATATAAAATCATCTCATAGTCATATAAAGGCATAACATCATAAGAATCATAATCCATCGCATCAACATATGCATATAACATAGGAACACAAATCATGTATCACCGCCAAAATCATGTATCTCACATATATATAAAAAATAATCTCACAGTACAAAATAATGATGTCTCTCAAAATGGAGCTCACAGTCTCGATAAAAAATAAGTATCTAATGCATATCATAAATAAACCTATCCAAAGCTTCCCATATCTCTTGATGGAGATGGACTTGATGAAGGTGGTCTATCCTGTTGTGGTTGCAATCCCAAGGGCCTATGTCCTGACCCTGATGGTCGATCATATAGTGAAGGCCTAGGCTAGGAGACACCTTCGCTACTCTGAGGATGGTGTGTGTGACCTATTGTGGCTTCGTGTCTGCGTACAACTCGGTGCCCTCTTTGTTGATGGCACTTATCACTCATAGATGTCCCTGTAGTACCGTGCCTCTTGTCTTGCCTGAAAAGCTAGTGTCCTAGCTCAATCATGGGTCCACTAATAGTTGAAATGAACTCTAAGCATCGTTTATCAACCCTTTGTCTCCCAATGATAGTCATGTCTCTCTCAATGGTCAACCTATCCACCTCTGCCTATAAAGCTTGAATGTTTGCATATGCATCTTAGAGTCATGCCTCCAAGTTTGTGATCAGTGGGTCCATTACCCTGTCACCCTCCACCTCCTCCATGGCTCCCAAAATTAACACATCCCAGAGTCCCTCACCCATTCCTGGACCCTCCTACTCCATATTCTCCATCACCACCTCCTGCTATCCCTTTGCTCAAGGTCTCTCCTGCTATACATCCACCATCAGAACCTCCTACTCGACCTCCTCCTTGATGGGTGAAAGTTGTCTACTTGCTCTCTACCCTTTGTCCCTCCTCCACCTACCTCTTCCACCCATGCCTCCATCTCCTCCATCATCACCCCTACTGCCTCTGCCTCCATCTCCTCCCCTCCCCCATCCTTGGTCTCAAAATATACCAGATGGACCTCTGGCCCACTGCTTCATTGGGGCAAGTTGATCTAAATCTATCAATGGAATTGGCCTATGCTCGAGCCACCATGTATCATACTCTATCATGGTCCCTGCATCAACAACCTCTGCCTTGACACCCCACTGAATAGGCTATAAGGCGTCAATGTCTTGATTGATCATAACTATGTTGATCATCTTTCCCTACTCAAGAGGACTTGGCAAACTCTATAGTACTAACAAGAACTCCTTGTGACTCCCTAAACTATCTAAGAACCCACTTTGGAAGGTACCACTCGATAATGTGGCATGATTGTACGATCCTCCCAATCAAATATCGTGCCTGTCGACAATAGAGAAAATTATCCCTATCATCCTCCCATGGTTGACAATATCAATAAGGTCTCTAAACAAATGAAGCAAGTAGATAAATGGCATGACACTAATACCCAATGTCATCAACTCTGGTCTGCATGACCACTCCTGCGTACAAGTACACATAAGGCATCCCTACTCCTAGCTATCTCCCAACAAGAGGTAGAAACACAATGATGTGCTCCCAAGCCCAGATCATAAGTAGTGTGGTACCACAACTGATGGACTGTTCCCCCTTTGTAGGCAACGTCATGCAACTCAAAGTATAACATGGCCAAAAGGCATGGCCCCCACACATACATAGTCCCTCAGATCATCATCTCGACCAACATCTCTCCTCCACTAATGTGAGTACGTTGGAGGTCTTGAAATTGAAATCTTTTGCTATAAACGTGTTGTCCACTGTCAGATTTGCTTATCAAAATTTTTGATTTTTTTTCAAAATTTGCATTTTTTTTTAGGGGGCATAGGTCTATCCCATCTTCATCATGACACACTAGGGAATACTATGAGGTGAAGTTCTTTGATACAACATTCAGATGACTTCACATTGTATCAAAGAGAAGAAAAATGTAGATACTAAAAAATGTCCTAAGCCTACGAACCTCATTTTCCACATCAATTTCCCTTCTTCCCCCACATGATTGAATAACTTTAATTATTTGATTATTTTCTAAAGTCATTTTTCTTCTAACGAAAATAGCTTTCCACAATCCATAGTGATAATTGCTTGAAGGTTTTTGGATTCAATTGTGTGAATATTTTTTGTATCAACCTTCAAAAATTATTCACACAATCGAATCCATAAACCTTCAAGCAATTATCATATTTCTTCTATTACTTAAATAATTTTAATTATTTAAATAGTTCATTAGGCTTATCTTTTATAACTAAATAAATTCTATTTATTTAATTATTTCTCACCTTTTTCCTCCATTAGTAAATAATTATTTTAATTATTTACTAATTTGTCCTTTTTGTCTACTTTTAAATTAAATAGCTATTTAATTTAAAAGTCAACTTTCCATCTTCTTTTATAATTAAATAATTACTTTAATTATTTAATTATTCAGTTTCCTTCCCAAATTAAATAATTAAATAATTATTTTATTTACGCTAGCTACCTCTTTTTCTGTGCTAAATCTTATCTCTTATCTCAATTAATTTCCACCCTTGATAAGGTTTTATCGCCTTTTAATCTCCAGCCTCCATCCTTAACTAAACCCTATTTTTCCCTAATCAAAGCAATCTCATCCATTGATCTTCATCCTTAGATCTCGACCCTTCATTCAAATTTGGTTTTCTACAAAAGAGACCTATCCCTTTCATTTCAAGGCTACATGAACAACAACCACTATCTTTGATATTTTTTTGTCACTATCACTAGGCTTATTCTTGCATGCTTTAAATATAAGGGCAAGCTAGCATATAAAGCAAAATGGAGAAGAGCAATGAAAGTGATTCAACCATGACATAGGAATTGTGGTAATATTACTTTTTTATTTATGTTTATATGTTCATTTGTGCTTCATTGTTGGAATAGGGTCTTTAGGGCTTGTGTTTTATGTATTTGGTGGTTGATATTATTGATTCATGCCTTTTCCCATGATTTTACCCTATTCTACAATTAATATATATTAATATATAATATGATATTAATATATATAATATATAATATATATTAATATTAATATTAATTTTAATATATATAATATAATCATAGTAATATAATAGAATATATATTGTACGGGGAAGAGGGCCTAGTTCGATTGGCTAAAGCATCTTGTTGCAGAGAAGAGTTCACGAGGTCTAGTCTCCCCTCCATCCTCGTGGTACCGGAGGGCATGTTGTGCCAGCGTCATCGATCACATGTTTATAGGGGGGCTACTTGATTCTTGCAATATATATATATATACATGGCACTCGATCTCTAAAAAATTGCATGTTTCTCAATAATGGATATTCGTTTTGCTTTGGTGTTTACCTTAGAAAAAGTACTTTTTACCAACCCAAGTAAAAAGTCAAACATGAATTCCATGATTTTTCCTTCCTAATGTCACATGTTTTTGTAACATTGCCAATATTTGGTCCCCCATGATCCTACATAGACCCTAATAGTTTCTTCATATCCTTAAACTCAAGTATATAGACATGGTCACATGAAATAATTGTCAACTCTAGTGAATGAATACAAAATAAATGTGGCTAAGAAGGCACACAGTCCAATAATGAAATGTCTCCATCAATATCTCAAAATACTAAGAATGAATCTCCAAGATAACAAAGGAAAGTAAAAATGAAATAATAAATGACTGAGAGCAACCATTTTGTGAAGAAACATTGGATTTAAATCCTCAACCCTAAAACTCGCCAAGATCACTTGCATTCAAACACCAGTCACAAAAGAGAGAAAAATAAAATATGTGTTGCAATCTAGCTTGAGCTCTATTGATGCAAAAAAGTATGGATAATGACACAATACACAATGAATTACCCTTGATAAAAAATAAGAAAGCCCAAGTGAAACCCTATGCAAGGATTAAATTAGATCATGACATGTTTCATAATCCTATGACTTGAGACAAAAAAAAGCATATGAATTAAGTAAGCTTAAAAATGCTCTCATAAAAAGGGAATCAATTAATTAAATAATTAATTAGGAAATTATCCTTTACTCTAACACCCACTTAAGTGCAACTTAGGGAAAATCTAAAATAATACATAAAAAGAAAAAAATGGATCTTGACAACTACGTTTGATGAGGTACCCATGTACAAATAAAAAAATATATATATCACAATTTAAGAAAAGGAGAAAACCTCTCTAAAAAAGAGATGTACAATATGGAAGAAGGAAGACTCAATTAGACCCCCCAAGGACAACTTCACCCTAAGCATCGATCACAACTAAAGATAATAGGGTGATACCATTAAGATGTCCATAACCTACTCCTTAGTAAAAAAAAATAACTAAGGAGAGACGACCATCACATATGAGCTATTGAATAAAATGCTAGTGTATCTCGACATGCTTCATCCTTTGATGCTCAACTAGGTTGCATGCAATGTAAATGGTGCCTTGGTTATCACACTAAAGAAGTGTATAACTATTAGGTGGAAAATCAAAGTTTGTTATACCTTTTCAATGCCATAAAACCTTTTCACTTGTAAGAAATCTACCTCAATCCTGAACCTTAATGGATGATAATGGAATAATGTTTTCCTTCTTGCTAGACAAAGTAATTGGATTAGAACCAAGGAAAAATATAAACCCATAAGTGGACTTTTGTGATTCAACATTCCTTGTCCAACTTGAGTCAATGAAGCCTATTATCTCTAAACTTTCGGTGTGTATTGAATGCTAAAGTGTGTAGTGCCCCTAATATACCTAAAAGCACTCTTCACTACCTTCAAATGAATCTTATCAGGATCATTGGAAAAATGAGACAAGCCAAACAACAAAGATGATGTTAGGATATGTGTGTGTCAAGTATAAGAGACTAGGTACCACCAAATTTTTACACAAATTAGCATCAATGCTAGGTGTGGTACAAGTGGTAATTAATGTGACACCTAATTAAAATGGTGTAGGATCTCTCTTATAATCATCCATGTTGAAATGATAAAGCAAATCAATGACATATTTTTGCTAATGAATTTAGATACCCTTAGAAGACTAAAGAACCTATAGACCAAGAAAGAAGTTAAAAAGCTTGAGATATACAATGTCATATGTCATAAATCATGGATATAGAGCTACTAGTAAGAATCAAAACATCTACTTGCAAACCAATATCAAAATATCAATTCCATCTCTCTTAATATAGGTTATGTGTTTAGAGTGGCAATGTGTGAAACTATATGCATGTAACATGTCAATCCTTCAATACAGTAAAAATTCCTAATTTTTCACCTTACAAGTAAATAAACTATGTAACAAGCCATTATAATAAAAAAAATATTTCTTATATGAGAATATACGAACAAGATGCCATATAAAATTACAACAAAGATTCCATTTCATTACAATAACTTCACAAGTTACAACAATACAAGAATACATACATTTATATACATAGCTCCAATGAGCTTTAGAACAAATAGTTGTAAGACGATCTAGAATCCTTCCTTTCAAATCTTGGTTCTTCTATCGCCTGCTATGAAGGAGAAGCACCACTCAAGCACTTCTCTACCAACCACATAATCTTAATGCAGTCCCCCACACATCTATCATTCAATAGACGACCTTCCCTTTGACTAAGAGATTGGTAGGGTAATTGATAACGACAACCAAATGAGCATAGTGTTTTGTCCTACATAACTAGAACTTGTAATCCCACAATCTCAAACTAGCATGTAATACTGGATCACGGTGAACTGACAGTGTAGTCTTGGTAGTCTTGGTAGTCTTGGATTCTTGGACATTCACACTACTTTGATCAAAGATTTACATTCATTATTCCTACTGAGAGTCATCTATCACATACACTACTCAGGGCTGATTTGACTTACTTGGCTATCTTAAACTACACATAGGTATTTCCTTCAATGGATATTTTGTCACCCCAGATTAACCTATCGCCATTTTAATCTACTTGGAATAAACCTACTTAACAAGTAAGTACACAAGCTCAATCCCATACTAGATTAACTATCCTAGGAGTAAACACAAGCTTTCCTAGTTAAATCAATAACTTACCTAAGTGTATCACAAGTGCCTCTTGTGTTCAATCAAGCCTAGTATATAATATCTATGATATACACCAAAATCCTATTATGGAATACTTACAAGCACAACATAAAAACAACATAAAAGCTTCAATTCCTTATTCAAAGACATTCTAATATATCTAATTCACACTCAGGAAAAGACATTTCAAAAATCATGGAAAACATATCATTTCAAAGTAAATAACAAAGAAGAGGAGATCCTCATGCCTGTTATGAATTATCCAATTCGAAGACAACAATGCAACCTTCTCAAACAATAGTTAGCTTGATAATCAAATTCTCAAGAATTTCACAAATAACTCTATCCCACAAGTTGATAGCTTACTTCTCTCAAACAACAACGTTTCCTCTCAACACAATAAAACACTCACTCTTTCTCACTCACAATATAAAAGAAGTATGGCTGGGAATAACACAAAAATAAGGAATTGAAAAATATGTGTAATCTCTTGGAAAAGAATGCATCCTCACTAATGAAATGGTTCAGCTATTTATAGAACAACCTAGCAATCACATGACCTACAATTTAGGAATTTAAATGGACAACAATCTCCATGCAAAGCAACACGTGAAACTCAACAAAAAGGTGGCGACTTCCTAAGCTCATACTCAACAAAATCACCTACAGGTCAACTTGTAGCATTGACAACAATTACAAGACTTATTCAATCTGCATATGCTTAATTTGAATTGTCACAAGGCATAGACATCTACAACAACTTGGATTCAAAGGTGGCGCCAAATATATTCTCTCTCATTGTTTGGCATGGTTTAACTGCCAATAGAAATAGTCAACTACCATTTCATAACAACAAGCATCCATCAATCTGTTTAGAGGATGAATCGACCAAAGCATTAAAATCATTTGACAAAGTCAAGGTTGATCATATCAAAGGTATTGACCAAGTCTATGCTTAATATCGACACAAGATAGCAATATCAAATGCAATACAAAGTTTTATATCGCGTGACACATTGAGTGATAATTGGTTCCATAAAACAATCATAAGCAATACTATTGACCTCTTAAAACATAGTCTTAAATGACTATTATTGACCTCCAATAGCAGAGTCATTATCGACTATAATCAACCTTTAAAATCTACATAGATATCATTCATATGCTAGCATCAACTATTGCTTCCAAGACCTCAACGCATAACCTCAAATATAAGGCTTTCAAATATTATACCTATCCTTTATAAGTTGCGTCAAAATCTTAGTTTGGTGGGCTGACTATATATGCTTATAAAGTTTCAGTTTTAACTCATATATGGTGCAACCTCTATCATTTGCTATGATCTCATATATATATATATATATGGTGCCTTAACTAAACATAACCAACGCTTTAATCTCATCATTCTTGGTTCTCCTTAAAACTTAAGACATATATATATATATATATATATATATATATATATATTATATGTGTGCAATGTTTTTAACCCATCTAAAATGCAAGAAATAAACTCAATCAAGAAGATAAAAACAAAACAAAACACTTAGATTGGGCTATAGATGAAGCTCAAACTTGCAAATGCAAATAAAATCAATTTTACCTTGTTTGAGCTTGATGGAGTTGTTTTTCCCTTGTTGATGGTAGATTTGTGTGCTCTAGGATGATTTTGGCAGCATAACGGCTTGTTGTAGCTGGATTTGGTCACAAAATGGATGCAATATGGCTATCGTTGCAAGGATTTGGCTATGTAGATTGAAAAATTGGGATGTGTGATAGATTGTGGTTAGAATGGTTGAAAATGAAAAAAATGGTTGTGTTAGCCATTTAGCAAGGGAGATGGAAATGGACGGTGGAGATTGAAAGGAGGAAGTAGATCAAGGGTTGAGATCAAGATTTGACCAAAGGAATTAAAAATTCCTTTTGTAATGTGTATGGAAAGGATAAAAAGAATTAAAATTTCTTTAGGGACATGGGGAGAATAAAAAGGAATTTGATATTCCTTGGGGGATGGGCGAGGAATTAAAAATTCCTCCAAGTACCTTAGGCAACTAAAATGGAATTTAAAATTACATTTGGGGATGTGGGTAGATTATAATGGAATTAAAAATTCCACTGGGGGTTCACCATGGGTTAGACTAGGCTAATTAATGGATGATTAGACGAGGGTTCTATGGCTAAGAGAGATTAGGATACCACTTGCATATTATGGAGGATGTGACACCTCCCTAATCAATGATTAGGAATGTGCACATCCTTGATCAAGGATTAAGCCAGGTGGATTAAGACTAGGAGTGGATTATGGAGGACGAGACATGAGGGTATTAAATAAATAGATTATTTACTTATTTTTTTGGAGGAAAGGGATAAAGGGGCAAAGCATTTAATTATTTAATTAAATACCTTAGGGATTTATAGGACTTTAGGAGTATTAATTAAATAATAGAAATATTATTTAATTAATGTGGGTAAGAGGGTATTTAGATGAAAAGGGATAAATTTGACCAAACGTAAGTGGTCAAATTTACATGTCTACATTTTTCCCCTCTTTGGGATGGTGTTATGAAGTAGCATCATTTCAAAGAAGATAGTTAGATTGTGAAAGATGCCCTAGTCATTCAAAGGAGTGGCTAGGAGGAAAGATGATGGGAGTGAAGATGAAGATTAGGGATTAATGATGCACCCTCGAGAGGACATGCAGGATCAAGAGTGTTGAGAATAGGATGCCATTTAATTGCAATCCTAAACATTATTTATTTCATGTATCTCCTAAGTCCTTGGAAAGTTTTCTCAAACACTAGGATTAGAAAGAGATTAATATTGAATGAAATAATCATGTTAATTGACATTTGTAATTAATTTTAAATGTTAGGAGAATGTGAGGGCATCCAATATGAGTTCCTAAATAATAGGAGCATATGAGGCACCCACATGGAAGGTGGAACTCACCTTGAGTTAAGTTAACTATTTGGAGTAAGAGATAACACTTTTGTAATGCATGTAAAGATCCTAGGAGTTAGGGATTGATGTTTATATGCATGAAGTTTAGTTTAGTTTAGTTTAGTTATGGTTCAGTTATCTTTAGTTAGTTTTAGTTGAATGCTAGTTGACTTCAGTTAACTTGGAATGCATGACTAATGACTTGTGTTGCATGACAGATAACAAGTGACTACCTTCAGTTAACAGGGGATGGCCATTCTTGCATGAATGGTGGAGAGATATGTTTCAATTAACAGAGAATGACTTGGACCCACCTTGGGCACCTAAGTTGGATTCTTGGAGTTAACTCTTTTGCATGCTAAGATATTTCAGAAGGTTGAGTTAAGTGGGTCCATTCTTGGGCACCTACTTTGAGGATAAGCTTTGAAGATGTCTACAGAATCAAGGTTCAATTGTGACTTCAGTTTGGGACGCCCAAATGGATGAAGATGATGATTTGGCATTGTTCTTCACAGTTAAACTCTAATTGGAAGAGATAGGCATACCTTTTAGGAGATAGGGATTGAGCTTTGTAATTGTAACTCTTTTGGAGTTTACAAAGTTGTTTATTGCCTATATATCTCAAGCAAGTTGAAGAGAGTTTGGATCAGTTTTATTGCAGCTTGTGAAGAAGATTTGTTGAAGGTAGAAGAAGCATCTAAGGAAGGATTGGAATTATTGTAATTTGCTCTAAGATTAAATAATACATTGATTCTTGGTGGAGTTTTTTCCCGAAAGGGTTTCTCCATGGTATATGTTGTGTATCTTCTAATATTATGTCTAATTCTTCTACAACCTTTTGTCTTCATTCTACAAATGATAAAATGAAATAATCAGATAATCACCCACAAAGAATCTATAACAAAGAATACTTTTTTAGATCAACAAGTATAATAGGACATCCAAGATGAGTTCCTAAATAATAGGAGCACATGGGGCACCCACATGGAAGGTGGAACTCACCTTGAGTTAAGTTAACTATTTGGAGTAAGAGATAACACTTTTGTAATGTATGTAAAGATCTGAGGAGTTAGGGATTGATGTTTACATGCATGAAGTTTAGTTCATTTCGGATTAGTTTAGTTAAGTTCAGTTTAGTTCAGTTTAGTTCAGTTATGGCTCAATTATCTTCAGTTAGTTTTAGTTGAATGCTAGTTGACTTCAGTTAACTTGGAATGCATGACTAATGACTTGAGTTGCATGACATATAGCAAGTGACTTCCTTCAGTTAATAGGGGATGACCATTATTGCATGAATGGTGGAGAGATATGTTTTAGTTAACAGAGAATGACTTGGACCCACCTTGGGCACCCAAGTTGGCTTCTTGGAATTAACTCCTTTGCATGTTAAGATATTTTAGAAGGCTGAGTCAAGTGGTCCCATTCTTGGGTGCCAACTTTGAGAATAAGCCTTGAAGATATTTTTGGAATAAAGGTTGAGTTAGTACTTCAATTTGGGACACCCAAATGGACAAAGCACATGTTTTATCATTGTTCTTCATGATTAAACTCTACTTGCAAGAGATAGGCATACCTTTTAGGAGACAGGGATTGAGCTTTGTAATTGTAACTCTTTTGGAGTTTACAAGGTTGATTATTGCCTATTTATCTCAAGCAAGTTGAAGAGAGTTTGTATTAGTTTTATTGTAGGTTGTGAAGAAGATTTGTTGAAGGCAGAAGAAGCATCTCAAGTAAGGATTGGAATTATTGTAATCTTGTTCTAAGATTAAATAATACATTGATTCTTGGTGGATTTTTTCCTCGAAAGGGTTTCTCCATGGTATATGCTGTGTATCTTCTAATATTCTATCTAATTCTTCTACAACCTTCTATCTTCATTCTACAAATGATAAAATGAATTAATCAGATAATCACCCACAAAGAATCTATAATGTATGAGATATAGCTGCCATGTAATGAGCACTTAATTTGATATAGCATGAGATACTATGCACTAGGGTATGAGGAACCAAGGTGACTTCGTATCACATGCATGGGACTAACACAACAAACAAAAGGTTAGTCCAACATCCCAAAGACACGGGGGCTTTTGTAGGGCCAATGTTGGAAAACCACAAACACAAAGGATTCCCTAGCATAACACAAGATCACAAGGATCTTGGTGGGTACTACACAAGACATCCAAGAAAACATGATCAAGCATAAAATCAAGATATGCCCCTATGTCTACCAGTCAAAGCACACCATGATATGGTGGATCGTGGTGACCTCGAGTGGGTACAATAAGAAGCTCAAAAGATAAACAAAATGAAAAAGCACCAAAAGATCACAATAAATTTCAAATATCCTTTTCCATAGGACTAGCAGGTGGATGGGATTGATGCATTCTAATATGAGGAAGGATACATCCTTCTAAGACCAAAGATGGATGGGGAATAGATTAGGTGATCGACATGACTTAGGATACCTGAAACCGATTGGACCTCATGATACTAGTGGATTTTGTTGTCAGGAACCAACTCAAGAAAGACATACTTGATGACACGACACATAACCAAGAAACACCCTAAAGACAAACCTAGGGTCTCGAAGGCTCATCGATTGATGGCCTTGCCTACGTGAAAGTGAAGAGACCTTGTAGTTTAATAAAAGACTGACGACCAACCATGGATAAAAGTGGAAAGAGGACAATGGAGACCTAGATGGATGATGAAGACTGACACAAAAGGACGGAAAAAGCCTCAGGGGATGATCAAAGGGTTAGCCTTACCTATGTGAAAGTGAAGAGGCAACATAGTTTGACAAAAAACCAATGAAAAATAATGGATAAAGGATGATGAGATGGCCATGATAAGTAGATACAATGATGGAGCCAATATGATGCAACAAGACAAACTTGTGTAGATAGGATGATAGTGATTGCATGAAGCTCAAGAATGGGATAGTTATCCAAATCATCAAAAGATGAATTGGGAGGATGATATGATGGATAGATAAGTGATGAAAATGGATAGGAGATTAGAAAGATGTGTAAGATAGATAAGAGTGATGACAATGAGAGGGATGGCATCAGGTTGCATGGGGGAAGCCTATAGTTAGATACCAATGACAAGGGATTATGAGATTGAATGAAGATAGGGATGAGTGGATAGGGAGATAAGGGTGGGGATGGAAGGGATGATATGATGGGTGGAGAGGAAGATAAGGATGGGGAGGTGAAAAGGATTTTCTCTTGGATGGATAGGGAGGTAAGGATGGGGAGATGAAAGGGATTTTTTAGATGGGTAGGGAGATAAGGATGGGGAGATGGAAGGGTTGAAATGATTGATGAATGTTGTATCCAAGGAATATGTCACAAAGAAGGATATTCCCCACCCTAGATATGTCATGTGTGATGAGGCAAGAGGGATGGAAAATAAGAGAATGGGTGAATAAGGGAATGGGATGGATATGGATAGGATGTAGGAATAAGATAGGGAGATGGATGTTGATAGCATGCATGGATAAGGAAGGAATATGGGTGGTAGTGTGATTGGTGGAAAAGGAATATGATAGTGTATGGATGAATGGAATGTATTCCAAGAGGTTTCCAAAGCATGTATTGTATGTTTGCCCCTATCTAGAGCAGGATCGCAGGGAGGATGGAGGGATTGGGATAAATGGGATATGATAGGTATGATAGGTGCATAGGGTGGATGAAGGAGATGAAGGGGATGAATTTTCCCCCAAGCGTGGAAGGAAACTAGATGGGATTTTCACATGACACTTTTTTTCCAGGTTTTCATCATGGTACTTATCCAAGGCGCTTGCTTTCCAAGTTTTCACCATTGGACGATTTTTTTTTTTGACATTTTTTTCTTTTGGATTTTTGGATAGTATGCGGATGGAGATGGATAAGGATAGGGACGTGGGTAAATGGATTTAAAAGACATGTGATAAAGGGTATAGATGGACTCAAGCATCAAGTTCTATACGAGGTAATAAGAGCCCATGTGTGAAGTGACTATTGAATGTTGGTACAACCTTATTAAGATGAATGGATTATGCAAAGGAATGGATTAAAGGGATTGGATGAGGGAGATATGTGGGATAATGGATGGGATGTGAGAAAGTGTATGGATGGAATGATGGAGAAGATGTGTGATGGGGAAATTTTTTCAGGACCAACATTGACACATATGGTGGGGGATGTGGAATGATAGGAGGATTATTGGATGGAGAATTTTGGGATGGTGGAAGAGTTGGGATAGTGGATTTCGGGACATAGAGACCCAAAATAGATTTAGGAGATGGAGGATGTGTGTGATTAGTTGTTGGATTAGAAACTTTGGACGTTGGATTAGATCTTTCATTTGAAGGCATTGCATCCTTTTTCTTCGAAATCCACATGGTTTTGATTTTTTCTTTGATAGGCCTATGTAGCCTTTGGGATTAATTTGGATTTTGGATTGGATTTTTCTTTTCTTCAACATGCACTTTTAAGGAGACATGGTGAGATTTAGATTCATGTGGATGTTTGGATTTATGCATTTGTACTTTAGCATCCAAAGTGCTTCTAATAGAAAGGGGTCTAGTATGAGGAGATGGATGAGATGGAGGAAAAATGAATGGAATGGTAGAGGTATGAGTTTGGAGATGATGTGTGGATGGAGGATTTTTAGGTATGTGTCTTTGTTGATCCTGATTAGGAAACATGAGAGTGGGATGTTTATGATGGGTGATATGGATAGGTGATTGATGGATATACAGTTCTAAAATGGACTTAGTAAATGGAGGATGCGTGATGGTGGATGGAGGGACATAAGGACCCAAAATGGATTTGGAGGATGAAGGAGGAATATGAATGGTTGTTTTGAGGTGATATAATTAAGGAGGGGGAATGGAGACACATTGTAGATTGGAGTGATGGGAAGAACCTATTGTTCTTTTGGAAGAGGCTTTCTTAGGATGTATGGAGGTTGTACTAACATTTTTTGATTGTGATTCTTGAGATATATATCCAAGACCTTGTGTACATTGGTTTTCTTTGACATGGATGAGCTCTAAAATACCTTGCTCATGAAGGCCTAAGCCTTTGCATTGATAGTTCATAGTATTGATCATTCGATCTATGATGGGATGCTTATTATTTTGGAAACATGATGTGATTCCATTAGTAGGCGGAGGAAGATGTGTGGTCTATATGCTTTGTTCTTTGTTTGCAAGAAAACCACCATGGATGAATGTAAGAGTACCAAGGAGATATCCGGGTGGTGATAAAGGATCATGAGGTGGAGATGATGGGATGGTAGGATATTTATTTAGAGAAGGAGGAGGTGATAAGGAATCATTAGGGGGATTAGGTGTAATGGTAAGAGCTTGGTTTGGGGTAGAGGGTGATAAGGGATCATGAGATGGAGTGATTGGATCTTGAGTGACAAGGGGATCATGGGATGAAGTGGATGAGGGACTATGATCTTCAGGTGGACTAGATGGGATGGTAAGACCTTCATTTGAATAAGGGGATGCATTAGTATACTTCAGAGCAAACTCTTGGCAAGTTTTAATGGGTGTAGGTGGTGTGGTGGAAGAGGAATGTTGGATGGGCTCCTCGGATGGGGAAGACAGAAGGATGGAGGATTCATGAAGTTTATGGGAGTGGATTTTGGTGATACTAGGACTAGGGGGAGTGGATTGGATTTGGGTGTCTTCAATGGGTTTGGTGGCTCTAGGATTAGATGGGGATTCAATGGATTTGATGGTTTCAATGGTTTGGATGATGTTAGGAGTGGGAATGCGAGTGATAGGTGTGGGATGGAGAAGGGCCTCATCACTAGTGAACATACATGGTGGAGTGGGGTGGCATGGTTCCACGACATCAAGATGTGGATTTGGGGATGTCTTCTTTATCATGTGTCCTTGGATGACATATGGAATGGTGTACTTGCTTATTTTAGGCTTAGATGGTGTGATGGGAGTAGATGAACTATCATGAATGGGTGGAGGAATAGGATTATGGATTGGTGGATTAGGACATGATGGAGTGGAAGATGGAGTGTCATATGAGGATATGGATGGTGGATTAGGATAGGACATGGGTGGTGTATTAATGTTGGATAAAGTTGAAAAGGAATTAAGATAGGAATATTGGGATGGAGGATTAAGGTAGGAAGCTTGGGATGGTGGATTAGGAAAAGAGGATGTGGGTGGTAGATTAGCATAGGAGGACATGGATGGGGGGTTAGGATAGCAATATGTGGATGGTCGATTAATGTTAGAGAAAGTGGATGGAGAATTACGGTAGGAATATTAGGATGGTGGATTAAAGTGGGAAGATTGGGATGATGGATTAGGATAAGAGGATGTGGGTGTTGGATTGATGTTGGAGAAAGTGGATGGGGAATTAAGGTAGGAATATTGGGATGGTGGATTAGGACAAGAGGATGTGGGTGGTGGATAAGAGAGAGATGTAGATGAAGGATATGATGAATATGATGAATATGTGGATGAGGAAGATATTGGATATCCAAAGGTAGCATAAGGATTTCTAGTGGATGTGGATGAAGGGTTGATAGGATAGCTCAAAGGAGTGATTGGATTTTGGAACACGATTGGGGAAAGTTTGCTAGTAATGATAGCATCAAGGGGATCTATATCATACTCATCTTGATCAACAAGACTTTCATTATCATCATCAACGTAATTGGGATTCCCCTTGACTACTATTTTTGGTTGCACTGATGGAGGATAGGGATTCATGGTGTTAGATTGAAAAGATGGGAATAGATGATTAGAAGAAAAGGAGAGATGATGAAAAATTAAATAGAATGGATTAGAAGAATGTGGAAGAATGGGTCATAATATTTGTTTCGATATGAAAAGATCTTGGATGTGGATGGACTAAAGCTCAAATTGAGATGTAAGTTAAGCTCAAATTAGGATGATTAGAGGATGTGATGGGATAGATTCCTAAGCTCAAGGATACAACTAAAATGATGAGGACGATTGTTGTATGGAGGAAAGTGATTGTTTGGAGATAGATATCAAGAGGAAAAATGATTGGATTACAATTTTGGACTCAGGAAGATATAGGCTAATTGTAACATGAAGAATTGAATTTTTGGATTTTGGATGGAAAGTGGATTTTCCTTTGCACATAGCACATTCTCTCCTCCAGATCATGGATTCACCTATCTATGGATATCACAAAATCACTCTTGTGGGTATAAGGATCGCCTATATCTTTGGATGCTAAAAAGAAACAGGCGGGCACAAGAAACGATATTACCTATCTAGGGTTCAGGATCGCCACTTTCTTCAAATGTATGAATGTAGATAGGAACGCCTATCAATGTAATGAATTCACTTATTTCCTTAGATGTACGAACGAGGATACAAACCGACGTAGGATCGCCTATCAAGGTAACATGACTACCTATGCCTTTGACTGTACGGACATGGATGGTACAGACCAAACACAAGATCACCCCTGTAGACAATAGGTTTTCCTATTCTAGGGGATGCACAAATGAGGGAGACATAAACGAGACACAAGATCATCCCTGTGGACAACAAGATCTTTAGGGAATAGGCGAATGGGGATGACACGAACTAGACACAAACTCGCCTATAAGGATGGCAAGATCACCTATTCATGGGAACAAGAAGATGTGGGGTCACCTAACTAAGAGACCCACAAGCAAATTTTCCCTTGACAAGGAAAAGTTCACCTAAAGGATGACTAGACTGGAGTTAAGACGTGGAATCACCCCTTCCAGGGCAAGATCGCCTATCCACAATGCAAGTTTGCCCCTATGAGAAGAAAACCCACCACTAAGGGAAGGGGAAGACTATGGCAAAGGAAAAAAACACGACAAACAACAAGCAAAGGGTTGGACTAACTCGGACTGATGACAAGCACCAGTATCACACAAGAAGACACTCCAGACAACACAATCCTAAAATTAGTGATAAGGGTTTGCTAACTTGATGTAGGCCCACCACCTTGACGGGACACCCCAAGGTTAATACTCTGTGATATGGGGGTGGTTCTCTGGATCACCCTTTCTCGTGAAGGCGGATAGCTAGAGATTTAGTGGCACAAAGTCATCAATAGATGCCATAGACTCACCTTCACTCTCTCTCAAAGACTATCGTAGTCCACCATGAGGATTTCTATCTCAAACCAAGGGAGTACGTGGTGAGTAACTTTTGGGTATGGTGCACATCCCATGCACTACACCAAGCCACGACTGAACACGAGTCTTTATCTAAGCTAAACAAGGATATCTTGTGTGTCCTCAATACACCAAGAGGGTGCGTGAGGCATAACGATGAACACTAGTCTGTCACAAGTGTGGATTGGGAGCCCCAATGAGGTACTAGAAACTAAAACCAGCCCTGCATTTTTTATCTAGGTATCACCCTAGCTTTGATGCTTTGCTAGACACGACATAACTGGATTGGGGTATAGCTTTGGCTCTCCCCCCTTTATATACCCTGCTAGTAACATGTGGTCGAGTTCGACTCCTGAAGGATGAAATACCAGGCAGGTCTCACTAAGGGAAGGAAATACTAGAAATTTCGATTGGTCCCTAGGATCACACATAGTGCAAGGGGAGAGCTTACACGCACTAGCACTTCCTAGATAAATTGGACTAGACTAGAACGAATTACAATTTCTCATCACCCAGGATCACCGAAAGGTGCAAGGGGAGTGGATACAGCAACAAATCACTCCCAAACACAACAAACAAGTTAATTGAACCTTTAATTAATCTATGTGTACCTAAATTAGTGTGAAAAAAAGAAACACAGACAAAGCTAACTAGGGGTCTTCGACTGATCTTCTTGCAAAAAATGAATTAGTAGTTTCAATCTTCGGTCTTTGTTGAACATAAGAGACAAGCTGCACAAATTATAAGTTAAATTGCACAATCATCAACAAACAAGTTAGCTTATTAGTATCCAAAATTGAAAGAAAATTAAATCACAAATTGAAAATTTTAACATTCTGGAATACCTCAAAATTTCCCCTGCCTAGAGCGAATCTTCGTTTATCTATGATGCAAGTTCGCCTTACATATGCAGAGGCGGGATCATGTTAGCCTTTTGGATGGAGGGGCATATGCATTTTTTCCTTTGTAACTCATGCAAGTCCACCTCTATCTTAAGTAGGTCCGCTCGTTTAGGTTATCTTACATAGATTCACCTCTACGACTGGCGATCTAGATGGTTGGATGCAAGATCACCCTTTTACTAGAAGGGCAGGAGCGAGTTCACCTGTGTTTGATGCAGATCTGCCTCTGCGTCCAAAAAGTTTTCCCGTTGGGGGTGAATTCACCCTTGTGTGTAAACCTGAACCTGCAAAAATTCAAACAACAACAAACATAAACTAGACCCGTGATGTGGGTCCCACTGGGCATGCTAGAAATGTGTGCAATGTTTTTACCCCATCTAAAATACAAGAAATAAACTCAAGCAAGAAGATAAAAACAAAACAAAACACTCAGATTGGGCTATAGATGAAACTCAAACTAGTAAATGAAAATAAAATCAATTTTACTTTGTTTGAGCTTGATGGAGTTGTTTTTCCCTTGTTGATGGTAGATTTGTGTGCTTTAGGATGATTTTGGCAGCATAATGACTTGTTGTAGCTTGATTTGGTCACAAAATGGATGAAAGATGGCTATGGTTGCAAGTATTTGGCCATGTATATTGAAAAATTGGGATGAATGTGATATATTTTGGTTAGAATGGTTCAAAATTCAAAAATGGCTAAGTGTTAACCATTTAGCAAAGGAGATGGAAATGGGCGGTTGGTGCAGGGGCACCCAGGTTTTCATGCCTCAAAGGGGTCAAAAGTTGGAATTTTGTTTTATTTTGATGTTTTTCATGTAATAAGGTCTTCAAGGACCATTTAATGTGTGATGGAGTTATTTTGAGTCATTATGGAGTCTCTAGGTGCAAGGTTAAGTAAAAATGCAAATGTTCTCAACATTGTCAAACAATTTTGCAACTTTTTGCAAACAAAAGTGTAATTGAGGATTTGTTAAGTAAAATAACCAAAATATGGTTGGAGGCAGTTGATATATGTTGTTACATGCATAAAATTCCTTGTAATATTGAATCCTAAGGTTGGGAAGGATAGGAAGAAGATTGGAATGAAAAGTGGAATCAATTTGGAGTAAAATTTATGTGTTTTTCCTATAATAGTCTTATTATTTCACATGGTATGGATTTATATTGAATTGTATGAGTAAAAAAATGATTTTATGATGTAGAGGGAACTCTTAAATTTCATTTTATTTTAGTTTGGTTCAATTTTGTGTTGACTTGAAAAACTTATAAGCATTTTGGTGAAAACTGTTCTGAACCCTACTTAGGGTTTCAACATGCAAATAATGCCATAACTCGAGTTTCCTCCATGGGAAAATGATACAAATTGCTAGGAAATTATGTCTTGGTTCCTTCTATCACCCTATAATATTTGAGCTCATGATTTTCATGTGGTAAAAAAATCTTTTCACCAGTCTACTTTCCCAAATTCTCAAAACAGTCATAAAAATCTCTTAAATGGTGACTATTCATTGAAACCCTCATTTAATCTCATGTATTTGGGTTGGATGAATCTTGTAAAATGTTGGAAATTCCTACCATGGTTTGGAAATAGTTAGGACTTGCATTTTTTGTGTATTTCAATCATTCGTTTATGTGAAAACCTCATGGTTGTCATGCCTAGTTGCTAATTAGGCCTAGTTAAAAGGAGGACAATCAATTTTTGAGGAATTTAGTACAAATAACCCTACCTTTATTTTGAGATATGTTTAATAATGACCAAATGGGTATCTGAAACAAGTCTTATTTCTTAGAGATCAATCCTGGTTAGGAATTTATGTCCAAAATGCATTTTTGAAAGACTACAAGAACAGGGGTTTGTGAAGCAAAACCCATCATTTGAAGTTTGAGGGTTTGAAGAGTGATTTTTTATGAATGGTAAGAGATTTATTACCCATGATAAACATAAAATTGGTATCAGAGCCCAAATATTTGAGCAAGAAAATTTTGGGAGTTTTGTATTGTCTTTTTACAAGTTGAAGGAAGAGCCTCGATACCAAAAAACTAGGCCAAGGGAAAGAAAGGGGCCTAAGGTGATGTATCATGAATACAAGAAGAAAAATTGGGAAGAAGCAAGGTGAAAAAGACTTTCTTGAAAAAAAATAATGAATTTTTTGAAGAGAATCGTCCATAGAGATTTGCAAAGTAAAGAGTTACCATGCAAGAAACAACAAGAGAAAAGAAGGGAAAATAATGAGATGCATAAGAAGGATGAGAAGGTAAAAAAAATTAATATTGAACAAGAGATAATAGAGTTGAGGCATGCCTTGGAATAAATGGAAAAAAAAATGGATCTTGAGATGCAACAGTTTTTTGAGAGAGCAAACCAGGAAAATAGTTGGCATTGGCCAATAAGGAAGAAGGTTAAGTGGTCTATCAAGAAGATCATTTAGAGGAGAAGAAGAAAAAAGATGAAAAAAATAGGGATGAATGAGTTGCAAGATATGTTGAAAGGAAGGGTTTTAGAAGCATTTAAAGAGACAAATAAATCTTATTTTTTTGAAACTAAGCCTTTTATGAAGGGTTACCTTTACGTCATTGCATTCTAGTAAATTCTTTCAAAATGAAGAAGCGAGGAACAATGAAAGAAAACATGAGTTGATACAATCTCAAGCCATGAGGAAGATTGATGAAGTAGGTCTTACAAAGGAAAACAAACAAAGTTATTGTATGTATTTGTGTATTTCCTATAGAGTTGAAACCCTTGAGTATGAAGGCAAGATAGGAGAAATTCTTTTGAGTAAGTGAATACTATATTCCATTCAAGATTTTCCTAAGGTTATTGAACCAATAGTTGATATGTTGAAAGGATTATTGGCATATACACATTCACAATAGGAGTTCAACAAGGAGGTATGGGAGGTTAGTGATGATATCATTCTTTTGCAAGAGAGTAGTACCATTGATCAAAGAACCATGTTTGCTGACCTAATGGTTAGAGATAAAGAGTATAAACAAAATGTTTTGGTTGAGATGGTAAACTTGAGGGGTGAGAAGCTTAAGTTCAAAATAAAGCAAGCTCTTGAAGTGGGGCAAGGTTCTATTGCATTGTATGTCATCTATACAATAGAAAGGAATCAGTTACAAGTTGGAGGTGGCAGATGCAAACAAAGGGCAGTTGTGAACAAAGGAGCTATTGATTTCAAGGTTGTAGATTTAGTTTTTGATTTGTATATTTTACGAGTGGATGTTGTTACAGGTCATGATGTCGGTTCAAATTCAAGTTCAAATTTTTAGTGTGTCAAAGATCTTCCTTCAAGCAAACCTATGGAGTTGGGGGTCTTAACTCAAGAGGGACTTGAGTTCTTTTTCCTCTAGCGAGTATGGTCCAGGGGAACCTAGGTTTTCATGCCTCCAAGGGGTCAAAAGTTGGAATTTTATTTTGTTTTGATATTTTTAATGTAATAATGTATTCAAGGACCATTTCATGTGTGTTGGAATAATTTTGAGTCATTATTGAGTCTCTAGGTGCAAGGTTAAGTAAAAATGCAAATATTGTCAACATTGTCAAGCAATTTTGCAACTTTTTGCAAACAAAAGTGTAATTGAAGATTTGTTAAGCTAAATAACCAAAATATGGCTGGAGGTAGTTGAAATATGTTGGTACATGCATAAAATTCCTTGTAATCTCAAATCCCAAAGTTGGGAAGGATAGGAAGAAGATTGAAATGAAAATTGGAATCAATTTGGAGCAAATTTTTTGTGTTTTTCCTATAACAATCTTATTCTTCATATGGTACAGATTCCTATTCCACTATACAAATGAAATGATGATTTTATGATGTAGAGGTAACTCTTAACTTTCATTTTCTTTTGGTTTGGCTCAATTTTGTGTTGATTTACAAAAGCTATAAGCATTTTGGTGAAAACCACTTTGAACCCTACCTAGGGTTTCAACTTGCAAAAAAATGTCATAACTTGAGTTTCCTCCATGGGAAAATGCTACAAATTGGTAGAAAATTTTGTCTTGGTTCTTTCTATCACCCTAAAATATTTGGGCTTATGATTTTCACATGGAAAAAAAATTATTTCACCAATCCGTTTTCTCAAATTCTCAAAACAATCATAAAAATCCCTTAAATGGTGACTATTCATTGAAACCCTCATTTAATCTCATGTATTTGGGTTGGATGAATGTTGTGACATGTTAGAGAGGTATACCATGGTCTGTAAATAGTTAATACTTTTATTTTTGTGTAGTTCAATCATTTGTTTGTGCCAAAACCTCATGGTTTTCATGCCTAGTTGCCAATTAGGCTTAGTCAAAAGGAGGATGGTCAATTTTTGAGGCATTTTGTACAAATAACTCTACCTTGATTTTGAGATATATGTTTAATAATGGCCAAATGGGTATTTGAAATAAGTCTTATTTCTTGGAGATCAGTCATGATTAAAAAGTTATGTCCAAAATTCATTTTTGAAAGACTACAAGGAAGAACAGGGGTTTGTGAAGCAAAACCCATCATTTGAAGTTTGAGGGCTTGAAGATTGATTGTGAATGATAAGAGATTTATCAACCCTTATTTGCATCAATGGTGGAGATTGGAAGGAGGAAGCAGATCAAGGGTTGAGATCAAGAGTTGACCAAAGGGATTAAAAATTCTTTAGGGACATAGGGAGAATAAAAAGGAGTTTAATATTCCTTGGGGTATGGAAGAGGAATTAGAAATTCCTCCAAGTACCTTTGTCAACTAAAATGGAATTTAATTTTCCATTTGGGGATGTGGGTAGATTATAAAAATTCCATTAGGGGTTGACCATGGGTTAGACTAGGCTAATCAATGGTTGATTAGATGAGGGTTAAGTGGATAAGAGTGATTAGGATACCACTGGCATACTATGGAGGATGTGACACCTCCCTGATCAATTATTAGGAATGTGCACATCCTTAATCAAGGATTAAGCCAGGTGGATTAAGACTAGGAGTGGACTATGGAGGATGGGATATGACGGTATTAAATAAATAGATTATTTATTTAATTTTTTGGAGGAAAGGGGTAAGGGGAAAAGTATTTAATTATTTAATTAAATACCTTAGGAATTTAAATAACTTTAGGAGTATTAATTAAATAATAGAAATATTATTTAATTAATGTGGGTAAGAGGGTATTTAGATGAAAAGGGATAAATTTGACCAAATGTAAGTGGTCAAATTTAGGTGTCTACATATATATATATATATATATATATATATATATATATATATATATATATATATGTATACTTTAACCTATTCCACATATGTACAAATATAATATATATATATTCACATCTATATTTCTTTGTAGAATAATTTTCTAACATATATATATAATCATATTTATTCAATTTCGATAATTGTCAAATTGACAAGTATATAAACATACATATATATATATTCATATATTGGCACACACATGTTTATATGTTTCATCAAATGTACCAAATGCGTTCATATATATATAATGTTTATCTTGCTTATTGAACTCGAACACAACGTACATACATGATGTATGTTATCTATAAGGTTATGCATTGTATATACACTATATATATAATATGATATATATCCATATATTACATTATGCACATATGTATGTTTATTTACAAACATATATAATATATATTAGCTTCGCTAAAGAATCATTCAATAATCAAATGCATACATCCAAATTATCATTCCCATTATATTCATACATACATACGTACACACACACACACATATATATATGTTTGTATTTATATATAAGCATTAACACTTCTATAATAAGCGTTAATGCTTATGTATATGTATATAAATACAAACATACATATATATATATATTCAATGACAATATGATAGTCAAATGATCCATTTGATAATGAATGACTATGACCTAGTAACTATTTTCACCCGTATATATATATAGTTGTTTTCTCGTGTATGTACCTTTGTGAGTATTTCTACTTACATACATGTGCATTTGCTAATGCTCTCATACACGGGTCCATGTATATATATATGCTCATATTCATGCTACGTTTTACATTCATATGAAATGACGTAAAGGTAACCCTTCATAAAACCCAAAGACACATAACATCATAATAGCATTTATATACATATATGCATGTCTATACATATGTCTTCATACTCGTATGGACATCCCATTATATCCATTATACATGTATGCCAATATATGTATATATGCACATATCCCTCTACTTAATCCACCACACAAACAAGCACAATAACATGGGAAAGGACTCACAAGTTCAAACAGATAAACATCACTCAATAATGCACTTGAAAGTAAACAAGACCTTTACTAATGCAAATACTTCAAACTAGGGATGACTTACCAACTTCCCACTTCTATGTGTAGACTCAACCAATCTACTATGGTGTGTGTATGCTCAGATATTTTACATTATTGGTTACTTGACCAAGATCTTCTCTTGAGTGATACTTCTGCTCCGCCTAGAGGAATGAACATTTACTTGCAACCACTAACACATGCCTACGACAATCAGCTATTCAAAAAATATGCAGTATACGTAATACATCTCCAGAGTTAGAATATCAATTCAATAGCCTTCCATTTCACATATATGCATTATTTTTCCATAAAATAACATCAACTGAGATAACATCAAATGAGATAAAATTCATATTGATAACAAGGTACAAGCACAATTAATTCATCCACAAAATTCACATTACATTCACATTTTACCCTACATAGTAATAGTAAATAGTAATTACACAATTTGGGTGTAACATACTTCCTCCCTTGTGAATCATTGTCCTCAATGATCTATAACACTTTATCACACATATAAAGTCAAACAAAGTTTTACTTACCATTCTCAAAATATGTAAGATTTATAAAACATTCATCTTATGTAGCATCACTCCTTGCAACCTTGTCCTTCTTGGACCTTGCTTCAAGTTCACTCACTATCGCATAGGGAAATCTTGTATGCTTCAAACATACTTACTCTCCCAAAGAGATTCATTATATTATCATATTACCTCATATGTATATCCTAGGTACAATAGTAACTATACATAACACCTAAGACATAATGATCAAATCATTGGCCCATGAATTTATCCTTAGTATAATACAAATAGAAAAGAAATGTTGGTGCATTGTATACTACACCGCGGGTCCCATTCTTCCCCTTTCGTATTTATAATTTTAGACAACTCAAAAATAGAGTTTGTTCATCACTTACACATCCATTTTCCTTAACCACAAAGTACTGTTCTTATTTACTTGTCCATCTTGAACATAACATTACTATTGGAAACCTGTCATTATCTGATGTTGCTTCATACTTAAGCTTGTATCAACAAAGTTTCATCTATCTCTTCGATCTATTACTCATTTTTGACAAACTATTAAGTGTAAGGTTAACCCTATCTCTTAGCCTATTTTAGCCTAATAGAGTTTCCAACATTCATTTCCTTATAATGGATTGAACCCTATTAGAATTTTACAAGTACTCAAAAAATAACTCAAGATTTGATTTTCCTCTTTGCCTATTTGGCTATAATAATATATTGCACATTAGTTAAATTGAATGTCTTGTTGGCCTCCTAAAACGATTTTAATAACTAAACCTTTACAACCATGACTCAGAGATTGGATATCTAACCTGAATAGCTATCTCAATCATCATGAAGGTGAATTTAACTTGTCAACCCAGGGACGTGAACTTGAAATGGGTCAGCACAGTATGTGCACTAGGAACTCAAAGTAGCCATTGCATTTTACAACAAAGAAACACAATACTGAAAGTAAATTGCTTGAAAGGGAAATAGACAAATGTTGAATATCAATCAACGACTATGCTAAGCTGAAATGCATAACAGGAATAAAAATTTGAGCAATGAAAAGGACACTACTCTATTTGCTTTGGCTGTAGGAACAGTCATAGAATGGAATTCTAGTGGCTGTAGGAACAGTCAATGCCAAATTTCTAACTAAGTACTAAACAATAAGTAATACTAAACTAATGCTAAACTAATAAGAGGAATTACTCACCAAGTGGCCCCCCTTGGATAAGTATCCTCCAAACTAATAAGAACTCAAGTGCTTGAACTCAAAACTTTATTATATTCATTGTAAATCATGCATACAAGAGAGTAATGTATTTGTATCACTAAAATTGGAGAATGAGAGTATAATATCAAATCGTGCAACCTTTTGAAGAAGGAGCATCAAATCATTATTTATACTATAGCTAAACAAGGCAGTCAACTCCACGACTAAGAGGACACCATTTAGGGAAAACAGAGGAAAGTGGAGCGATGGCGGTTATGCATGCATGGAATCTGGTCAGACATGCAAGTCCAGGTGCAAATCCAGCACAACAATAACACCCATGCATGCTCAATTATTAAGGTCCACTACAAGTCGGTTACGTTTAGTTGCATGAAGAATCTTTCATCGTCGGCTGCCTTTGACTTGGAGTGATTCCTCAGCTAGTCGTTATGGTACATGCCTAGCTGGCGATGTCTTCCTCAACTTGGCGTATTAAATCTGCATGGAAAAGTCAGTACACATAATAACTGTACATCTATAACCACTCTAAGAATCATTCATTAATCACATGAAAAATCAATATAGTTAACCCACATAATATGCCAAATGTCATTAAAGCTTCCAAAGATAGGATAATTTGTTAGATGTCAATGGTTTGAGGGAAACATTATACAAATACCAACATAATCATCAAAGTTCACGACATAAACCAACAAATAGACTATAGATTCTACCCAAAACTAGACCAAAAAACTAGGCTCATCACTCCCCCCAACCTAACGTTTTGTTGGTCCTCCAACAGGGGAAGAATTGTTCTTCTACTTGGTCAAGGATCTAAAATTTGCAACTGAGAGTTGTCCAACATTGATGGCTGCAGTGCGTGAATTAGGATCCTAATAGAATCCTCTTAATCTGTCAAACCTGTTCCATCTCTACCTCTCTGTAGTAATTTCATACTGGTAAAATATGAAGTTTGGCACGGGCCACATGAGTATGGGTGGTTGGAAAGTCAGGGGAAGCCAAGACCATCCCTAAGTTCTCCCAATCTAAATATACCTATCAATTGTTTTTAGTGTTGCAACATAATTGTGGATGGAATGAGGCTTAGCTTGTTTTAGCTCATCAGTCAACTATTCCATCTTTGTGACAAACATCTCCTCATGGTTTCCTCCTTTTCTACTGTCTTTACCTCGTACTCACTGTAAATTGCCTCAATCCAAGACATAATCCTATTGCCGTAGTTTGGTCTGAGCAACATTCTATGCCATTCTCTGTAAATATCCCTTGGGTTGCTTGATTCAGTTCTAATAGGCAAAGGGATATCAGACTCCAATTGCTTATAAGCACCATGTTACTATCCCCAACTAATCTCATTTTGCACTCAATACATGAATGCTCTCAATTGAACATCCCCAACCTATAGTAGCAGATTCCAATCATGGTCTTTTGTGACAACATAATTATGCAAATAAAATCCACATAGCAAATTCTTCATTTCAGGGGAGGCAATCCTATAAGCATTGAAAAGTTCCATAAGGGTATCAATAGAAGGATTCAAACTTGAGGAATTTCTTGACATCTTACAAGAGAGATACTTCTTTTTCAGGAGCAGAGCATAGACCCTTGGAGGGGTCCTACATTCTAGAATCTTTGGCGTCAAACCTACCATATCATCCACCCTCTACTTTAGGGTGGCAATTTATTCATTTTTATCCTCAATCTCTTCATCCTTCTTTTGAATTTCCTTCTTCAATTTCCATTTTTCCTTTTTCCAGTCTTCCTCCCTTCTTTGTATTTCTTTCCATAAATTCAAAATTGTTGCATGTACTGTAAAACCAGGAGGATTATGAATGCCTACGAATCTATTTGTTGATGGCGGCTCCTCATAAGACACTATCTGCATGGACTCAAGCTGTTTAGTTATCTCTGGCTGCAAGGGTGCTATTTCTTCTTCCTTTTGTTGTAGGGACTCTTGTTCTTGTTGTGGTTGCAGGAACTCCTACTCTGGTTCTCATGCAAGAATTCTCTACAGGAGCTCTTGCTCATCTGCAATGTTGCAAGAGTCTTGATTTTCTTAATTCTTCTGCTTTCTTCAAAATTTTCCTGCTCCATTAGAGCTTCAGGGTCCTCATGTGAGGTCTCACCAAGTTTAAGGATTTCCTGTGGAGGCGTACCAATCGTAGGCCTAGCTGGTCTTGATTTCCTGGGAGGTCTCACATTTTTCTTTGGTTGCAGGATGAATAGTATCATCCTTTGTCTTCTTAAAACTTGGCACTTTTCTTTCTATAGATTATGTCTTAACCTTCCCTTTTCTTGTCTCTATCTCTCTCTGTTGTGCCCTAGTTTTCATCAGGGTTTCAAGTGGGATGTCATCATCAGAATCTAAGGAAGAGCTTTCTTTTTCTGAGTGCTCTGTTCCAAAAGAACTAATTTCTATGGTTTCTTCTGCTGCAAGAGGATTCACGCTAGAGCCAACATCAGAGGTTGAAGCACTAGGAATGGCTTTGACCATGCTTACTCTCCTGCTAGACCTATGGGATTGAGGCAAAGCCCTAAGTTGCAAGTGCTTAGGTCTAATTTGATCAACATTTATAAACTCTTCCCAAGTCATCTTAGATACATTATGTAGAGACTTTTCAACTAACAATTTAATCAAGCAATAGTGGGAAACAAAATTATCCCTATCTTTTTGAGTCTTAGCTACCATAATTGAGAGAAGATTGTACAACATGTTGGGCACATTCATCCTCCTTCTGTGCCTCATGTGATTCAAAAGCCTGAAGTGGACAAAATGTAAGTTTGACTGGCGAACCTCACAAGTGATGTATTTGATAACATACGTAGCTATCTACTTCCATGGCTTGGGCAGAGAAATTCTCTTTGCACCTTGTTTGTCTATGCTCAATGGGGGGTTGTTTGGCTCTGTAAACTAGGCCCTAGCTGATTTGACGTCTCTGGAAGCAGGGTAGTTTTTACCATCAGCTGGTAACCCTATGACCTCTACAATTCTTTCCTCTGTTGTCACAACTTCCAACCCTTTTACTATGGCTTTTCCTTCTAAAAATGTCTGGGAAAATTCAAGGGCAATGCTTTCATCAAAACCATCTAGCTTCAAGAAGCAATCTAACCATCCACAGTTTCTAAATTCTGCTAGGCACTGTGCATCCTACAGTAAAATATCATACACCGTGGGTTCATTTTGAATTAACCCACCTCCCATTGTTTGTAATCAAACAAATGCTCTGCAATGCTCTGCTTTCCTACTATAATTCCCATCTGAAAATCAAATACACTTTCCTGCAATTCCCATCTAAAAATCAAATACACTTTCCTGTAATATCTGCTAAATTCCAGTACCAACCTGCTAAATTTCTAGTGCCAGTGTCAACTGAATTTCCTTTCTTTTGTTTTTCCTTCTTACTTGCAACTCAAGATTACGACAGAGTAATAATGGTGAGAAGAGGAGTGATAAAGGTAAATTATGATAGGAAGAAACGACGGTTGCAGTTGTTGTCACTTCACACATGCAAGCTATCCTCTCACTCGGATTTCAAATCAACTCATTTTAAAACTTTTGATGTAGCCTAATATGATTTGACACATGGGAAATAAATTCACAAAATATTTGCATCTTTTTCTTTCCCTCCCCCCCAACCTAAATTTGGACATGTGTCCACACATGTGAGATGGGAGTGGCGATTGACAGGTAATAATGGAATTTATGTGAATATCTATACTAATGTATAGTGATTAAATGAACACACTTAAAAGATGATTAAAGATAGCAAATAATGCACACATACTTGAATGTGTGGAAGATTTGATACAAAGATCGTGAATAATGTAACGATCACCTTTTTTGGAGAATAAATTGAGCAATAAATGAAGTGAAATGAGGTGCGGTGGAATGAAGTAATGGAAGAGAGAGAAAGGTGGTAATGGATGGGTGGCTGAGCGGACGGATGAAGAAATGGACTTCCATATAAGTGAAAGTCTTTATTATGAAAAGTGCGTACCTTAATTAGCCAGAAGTAGGGACACTAGGTCCACTTCCTTTGACTGCAGGAAACTCTGGTGCTGAATGTTGGATGAATTGCTACAAGAACTCTTCTTTGGAAGCTGACTTGTCGTATAATCTGAGGCAATGACTATTGAAAAGTAATTTGAATCTAACATGGTCAATGGTAGTAAGCTGAAAAAATCCATTAGGAAAGACCTCAACAACTTCGTATGGTCCTAGCCACCCTATCTACAATTTTCTTGCATTGTTCTGGTATCTTGAGTCATAGAGCAAGGCCCAATCTCCTAGTTTGAATTTCTTGTCCCTGATAAATTTGTCATGCCACCTGATTCTCTATGTCTCCACTACTTCTGTATGTTGTAGGGCTGCTCTTCTTATCTCATCCAAAACATTTAACTGCATGATTCTTTCTCTCTGTGCCTCAGAAATATTCATCCCCAATTCTACTGCAGTTCGTAAAGTCTTATGTTCAAATTCAATTAGCATCATAACTCTCTCTCCATACAACAACTCAAATGGTGTGAAGCCTATAGTTGTTTTCCAAGGTCTCCTATAGGCCCAAATAGCTTTTGGTAATATGTTTTCCCAATCCTTTCTATGGATAGCTACTATTTTAGTTAGAATGGCTTCAATTTCTTTGTTGGTCACCTGAACTTGGCCATTAGTCTGGGGGTGATAAGGAGTAGATTTCTTGTGCCTTATATTGTACTCATTCACTAGTGATATAGCAAGAGTTGATGTGAATTGTGGCCCTTGATCAATCACTATTTCTCTTGGGACTCCATATCTTGTGAAAATATCTTCATAAAGAAATTTTGCAACCTGGTTATCTCTTGTATGCTTCATAGCCTTAACTTCTACCCATTTTGTCACATAATAAGTGCATACCAATATATAAGACTTACCATTTGATGGAGGGTCAATTGGTCCCACAAAATCCAATCCCCACTTGTCAAAGGGTGTGATTACTACCTGAGGGAAAAGTGACACTTCATCAGATCTTGTTGGTCTGCCCATCCTTTGAAATCTATCACATTTTCCATTATACCTTCCTGCATCCTTGTGGAGTGTTGGCCAATAATACCGTGTTCAAAATCTTCATTGTTGTCATTTTGGCTACAAAGTGTCCTCCACATGGTTCATTGTGACATGCATGCAAGATGTCATATGTCTCATCTTCTCTTACACATCTCCTCATGACATGGTTAGGTTCAGTATAAAACAAACATCCAACAATCCAAGAGAAAGAAAAATATTTTTCAATAAGTGCCATTTTCTCTTTTGGGGAGAAGTGAGAAGGGACTCTACTTGTGACCAAGTAATTGGCTATGTCAGCATACTAGGGTGTTTGTACACTGAGGGAGAATAAATGCTCATCGTGAAAAGAGTCATCTAGTTGATTGTCTTCTGATGTAGTTAGTCTTGAAAGAAAATATTCAACAACATTGGCCTTCCTTGACTTATCCACAATGGTTATATCAAACTCTTGCATCAACAATAACCATCTTTCCAATCTACCTGTGATCAAAGGTTTATTCATGAGATATATAATGGCTGCATGATCAATGTGCACAAAGATTTGGTAGCTTTTTATGTAATGTCTGAATTTGTTTAGTGCATAGATTACTGCCAGCATCTCTTTCTCTATCATTGTATAATTGAATTCAGCTCCTTGTAAATTCTTGCTGATAAAGTAAATAGCATTTTCAACAACTCCCTCTTTCTATCCTAAGACCGCTCCTATGGCATTATTTGATGCATCAATGTGGATGTGGAAAGGAATCTCCCAATTAGGTCCCTTGAGTACAGGAGTATGAATCAAAGCTGCCTTCAAGTCATAAAATTCCTTGTCACAAGCTTTAGTCCACTGAAATTCAACATCCTTAGTGAGAAGGGTAGACAATGGTGCTTCTACTTTGCTGAAATCTTTGATGAAATGCCTATAATATCCTACATGACCCAATAAACTCCTAACATCCTTTTTTTTACAGGTGTAGGAAGATTTGTGATTACCTCAAATTTTGTAGGATCTACTTGAATTCTCTTGTGGGAGATGTAGTGGCCAAGAACTACACCCTCTTGCATCATCATGAAACACTTTTCACTATTTAAGGAAAAGTTTTAATCTTCACATCTTTGTAGGACTCTCTTGATATTTTTCAATGCTTGATCAAAATCAACACCATAAGTGGTGAAGTCATCCATATAGATTTCCATGCAATCATGAGAAATGTCTGAGAATATGTTAATGACTGCCCTCTGGAAGGTTGCAGGTGCATTGCACAAGCCACATGGGAGTACCGAATAGGTATAGGTCCCTCATGGATGGGTAAATGTAGTCTTCTCCTGGTCTTTTGGTGCAATTTGGATCTAGTTGTAGCTACTGAATCCATCTAGAAAAGAGAAGTATTTCTTTCCTGCAAGGGTGTCCAAAACTTGATTAATGAAAGGTAAATGAAAGTGATTCTTCTTGGTGGTAGCATTAAGTTCCCTATAATCAACAAAAACTCGCCATTTCCCTCCTTTCTTTGGCACAATCACTAATGGTGACACCCACTGACTATTTGAAATGGGGTAGATAAATCTTGCATCTAGTAATTTATGTAATTCTCCTTTCACAATCTCTCTTAGTGCAGGGTTAATTTTTCTTTGTGGTTGTCTTACTAGAGTGCAATCATATTTGAAATAAATTTTGTGTACAAAGTTTAGGGTCCAGTCCCTTCATATCATGATAATCCCATGCAAATGCATGTTGATGGGCCCTTAATAGGTTCACTAATAACAATTGTTGTTCTTCATTCAATTTACTATTAACATTCAAAAATCTTCCCTCTGACACCTGAACTTGTGTAGTTAACTCTATCATGCATGCTTCATTAATACATGTTACCTTTAGTTCATACGATAGTAATGTATGGAACATACCTGTTGTTGCAGGAATGGTGGCTATAGGAAGATTATCTGCAGGAACAGTGGTTGCAGGAAGAGCAGGCAGAAGTGTCTTGACCGAAGTAGAATATGATGCTTCCTCCACTTCATAATGGTTTTGAATGATGTTAGTCAACACTTCATCCTCATCTTGGAGGAGCATGAAAGAGCTTATGCCTAGCATCATAAGTTGTGCTACAGAATTAACTTCCTCGACCTCTTCACCAACTTGTGGCCATACGGGATTATCTTCATCGTGAGATGGCTGAGCAGGTGGATAAAGAACAAATTTTTTAGTGTTCCTCCCATCTGAAATGGTCATGTCATCTGACCGACATCTAATGTATGCATTTGCAATTGCTAACCAAGGCCTTCCAAGAATGATGGGATACCCGCCTAGTGTAGCCTCATGAGAAAGAATCATAAAATCTGTTGGGTATTCCCAAGAGTCTATAACTACCACAAGATCCTCCACTACACCATTGGGCTTAATAGTAGAGCTATCAGCAAGCTACAAGACAATATAAGCAGATCTTATACTTGCAATGTTTAGTTGTTGCAAGATTTCTTTGGTCATTACATTGATTGTTGCCCCTAAATCAATCAGAGCATTCTTCACTTGGATCTCGTTTATGACAACTGCTACCACATGATTACCTAGGTCATTATATTTAGGAATAGTCACTTTTCCCAGCATGATGTCATCTAGCTGGCCCACCACATGAATTGTAGTTGGGTCTTTATTTTTCCTACCTGGCTTCTTGTGATAGACTTCTTTGATTGCTTTGTTGCAAATTGGAACATCCTTTATGGCCTGAAATAGGGGTATCTGAACACATATGCTTCAACTGATCCAAGATATCAAAGGTAGTGTCCTCCTTTTCTTCTTTCTTCTTGGAAACTTCCAATCTCTGAGGAAATGGTGATTCTTGCTCGATTTGCTTGGCTTGGACTGGTTCAGTATTTTTAGGTGTATTTGACTAAATAGGAACATTCATAGGCTTCTCCTCCTCTTCCACAGAAAGATCAGTAATGATGGGCTTAGAAGGGGCTAGTAGAGTGGTTGTTGAATGCAGGTGGATACCACTTACACTCATAGCATATGTAGGGAATTGATTTGAATCAATTGAATGTGCAGGCTGTTGTTGTGGTTTGTTATTTGGATTGGGTGTGGACTAAGTTGGTAACTGAGTTGGTTTAGGTGCATTTGAACTTGGATTAGTAGGTGGAGGCATTATAGTAGGTTGTTAGGGTTGAGAAGGTGGTTGCATGTAACTGGTTTTCTGAGTAGGCCATTGTTGTCCTCTCCATTGATTTGTTTGTTGCCAATTTCTTGGAGGTGGTTGCCAGTGCCCTTGAAATTGCTTCCAATTCCCTTGAGGTTGCTTCCACTGGGGTGGAGAACTCTGATGATTGGGCCAAGCATTTGGAGGGTTACTCTAAGGTTGTGGCGGATATCCTCCATAATTGGGTGTATATGGGGGCTTCTATTGGTTACCAAATGAATAGGAGTTAAAATATGGTCTAACATAAGATAGTGGATCTGGTCGTATACCTTGTCTTGGAGCCCAAGGCTTCCTTTGTGCAACATAGTAGACTTGGTATTCTTCAATCTAAATTGGCTTGAACTCAGGTGAAATTTGTTTGCTTTCAAGATTAGATACCATCTTACATCTATAGTCCTTCTTTTATTTGCAGTGGGGGAAATACTCTGTCAACATTGCCTCTGCCTCCTCTTGCTTCTTCCTGGCCTGAAGTGTATCTAGCTGAGTAGCTAGATTGTTGATAATGTCATGTTTAAAGTCTACCAACAAATGTGTGATCTCCATTCTTGAAACTCCACTGTTAGCTGACCTACCCATGGAAGATTGATAAGCTCTCCCTTTCTTTGAAGCTACCCTAGAGTAATTTTGGCATATTTTCTTGATATCCTCCCAAGGAACTTGAGAGATATATCCTCCTTACATGAGGTCCAAAGCATCAGTGCAGTTTTCATTGATTCCTCTCAGGAAAAGAAATTTTTGTGAGTCCTCATTATGTGCATGGCGTGGGGAATTTTGTAGGCAAAACATGAACCTTGCAATGTAATCTCCCATGCTCTCATCTTCCTTTTGTTGCATCCTGAAAAATTTCACCTCCTCTCATGTCACTGCCCCTACAATATTCCTTGTATTTCTCAAGGAATTTTGTCTTCATGTATTCCCAAGTTTCCACAATATCTCTTCCTAGGCTCATGAACCATCTTAATGCAACCTCTTTTAGAGTGGTAGGAAATGGCTTAAGTCTATGGGCATCAGTAGTATAATCATAACTCCTGTAGAGTATGTCAAACTCAAATAAGAAGGTATCATGATCTTATGTGACAAGTCCATAAAACTTTGGGAGTGTTGAGGCAGGAATTTTCTTGATGTTGTGAACTTTATTCTGATGGGCAATGGGGAAAGGAAAATTTGGTTGGTTAGGTCTGTTTCTATTTGCATCACCCATTCCTACTTGATGTTGTTCCAAAGCAAAAGGGTTCTCAAGCTGATTTTGATCTTCAGAGGAGACTTTGGAATTAGTTAGATTAGGACATGCACCAACAAAGGGTCGTGGATCTTCTTCTTCTTCTTCTTCTTTTGGTAGGTTCTAATATTCAACTAATCAGAGTGGATTAGGTTGTTAGGAAGGAATCTCCCATAAGTATTCCTTCTCCTTCCTCTATGCATACGGTATCACTCACTATTAGTCAACTCACAAAAAAATTGGTAAAGAATAGGGGGTTTCATTACTTCCTAAATGAGTACATAGCAAGAACAACTTCCAGAAACACTACAAGGAAAACTACCAATGACTCCAAAAGACCCCCTAGCTTGACACCATCCCTAGCAACGGTGCCAAAAATGTTGGCCTCCTACAATGATTTTAATAACTAAGCCTTTATAGCCATGACTCAGAGATTGGACATCTAACCTAAATAGCTATCTCAATCATCATGAAGGTGCATTTAACTTGTCAACCCAGGGATGTGAACTTGAAATGGGTTAGTACAGTATGTGCACTAGGAACTCAAAGTAGCCATTTCATTTTACAGCTAAGAAACACAATACTGAAAGTAAATTGCTTGAAAGGGAAAGAGACAAATGTTGAATATCAATCAACGACTATGCTAAGCTGAAATGTATAACAAGAATAAAAATATGAGCAACAAACATGACACTAATCTACTTGCTTTGGCTACAGGAACAGTCACAGAATGGAATTCTACTGGTAGTAGGAATAGTCAATGCCATATTTTTAACTAAGTACTAAACAACAAGTAATACTGAACTAATGCTAAACTAATAAGAAAAATTACTCACCAAGTGGGCCCCCTTGGATAAGTATCCTCTAAACTAATAAGAACTCAAGTGCTTTAACTCAGAACTTTATTTTATTCACTGTAAATCATGCATAGAAGAGAGTAATGTATTTGTATCACTGAAATTGGGGAATGAGAGTAAAATATCAAATCATGCAACCTTCTGAAGAAGGAGCATCAAATCATTATTTACACTGTAGCTAAACAAGGCAGTCAACTCCATGACTAGGAGGACGCCATTAAGGGAAAATAGAGGAAAGTGGAGCAATGATGATTATGCATGCATGGAATCTGGTCAAACATGCAAGTCCAGGTGTAGATCCAGCACAACAGTAAAGCGCATGCATGCTCAATTATTAAGGTCCACTACAAGCCGGTTACATTTAGTTGCATGAAGAATCTTTTATCATCTGTTGCCTTTGACTTGGAGTGATTCCTCAGCTGGTCATTATGGTGCATGCCCAGTTGGCGGTGTCTTCCTCAACTTGGTGTATTAAATCTGCATGGCAAGGTCAGTACGCATAATAACTGCACAGCTATAACCACTCTAAGAATCATTCATTAATCACATGCAAAATCAATATAGTTAACCCACATAATATGCCAAATGTTATTAAAGCTTGCAGAGATAGGATAATGTCAAATTTCAATGGTTTGAGGGAAACATTAAGCAAATACCAACATTTAATCATCAAATTTCATGACATAAACCAACAAATAGACTATAGATTCTACCCAAAACTAGACCAAGAAACTAGGCTCATCATGTCTCATAGTATGATCATGGTTTACACAACCCTATCTTTATTTGCTCGTTCATAACTAAGATAACTTTCTCAAGAATACTAAGCATCTACTTCTCACAATATATTATTAAGGACCGAAATCCTATAAATCAATTTTCTAAATAGTGTTGGTTACTTTGGTGAGTCTATCCACTAGAACAATGTGTTAGTTTAATCGACATAGAAAGATTGATCTATCTTGTGTTCTACCACTTTCCCTCTAGAAACTCAATAGAGTATACATGTCCTATCGATGATGAAATCATGTCTTCATTTCTTGGCATACTTAGCCATTATCTTGCCACATTTCGTCTAGCCTCTTACTCTATCTTTTCCCAGGTTATAGTGGTTCCTCATTCGACAATTCGCTTTGTAATTCCAATGTCCTAACTCTAACATTAATTTCCCCATTTCATTCTTGAATCTTCCAAAATTTTGGGTACATAGGCTATTTTATATCCAATAATAGTCTATTATTTGACTAAGTGAAAACCTATTTTACGATCTCACGCCTTCTTTAATTCCCATGTAATAATGGTTAGGAATTTTTCAGGATTAATCTCCATTATTTTAGGAGATCCACAAGTTGGATTTCTTCCATCCTTGGATTATTTCCAAGGATGTAATTCAAATTTTCCTGATAATAATTGGTACTAATTTTGAGTATTAATCCTCGTTCAATTACGTTGGTCCCTAGAAGATATCAAATTTAATTGCATACCTAATTACCAAGCATGAGCATTTCTCGTTGGTTCCATTGATTCACTTAATCACATAGGTGAGTCCCAACTTCGGTGTACTCTAATTCTAGGAAAAATTCATCAATAAAATACTAATCCAATATTATAGGTTACTCTAACCCTATATGTTCTAATCATGACCAATGTACAACTCAACCAAGTAAGTTATTCCCGACTTAAAGGTGTTAATGAGTAGTCTAGTACATAACCCAACTCAATAGGTTAAAACTTAACCTAAGGTCTCTCTTTTTATCAAATGAACTTTTCATCCCAAATAGGTTATTCCAAACCCAGGGTTTCATTCAAGAGTAAGGTATGATCAAGTGATCAAATAAAGATAATTGAGGTGGTTTGTATAGCATCACATCTTGCCTTATCTTTCACTACATCTCTCTTGCTCATTAGCTAAACCCTATCATCCTCAGGTTTTCCATCATAGTTAGATAATAATGCTAAGTTGCTTCGCGAAATTGACATATCTCACACCATACACATTATATAACTATCTAAGAATAGATCAACAATAGCTATTTTTTGTAAAGAAATAGGAGTATTAAGACTCTTTCTTCCAATCACAAGTATCCTATATCTTCCCTTGCCAATCTCATAGGTAATAATCTTCCCTGCCATGATAAAATTATTTGCCTATCCTTTTCTAAGGCATCGATGTTAATATATTTTGATCTTCCAATAAGATAAATATAAGGTATTGAGTGGTAATATTCCTTCCCCATTGGTCATAATTCTTGACCTTTTTACTATCTTCCAGTAACTCCAATACTTTATTCTTGTGGTTAGAAAATGTATGACTTAATTGACTGCATCATGACTTAAAAAGAAGTCATTATTTCTTCCAAATTGAAAAAATATGTATGTTTTTCATTGGGTGGGGTACTTAACCCGAGTCAATCCTCTCTCTTCCTTCCCCCCTTAGTGTTTTCACAACATTCAATTATCTCAAAGTTGAATTCCTAGCAAACACTTGCTTCTTTGAAAATATTTCTCATTCCTTGTTATTGGATTTCTTTTTCCTTTTCCTGCCTCAATGGTATACTTTGAATATACTTTTCCCAAAGTTAGATTCATCATTGATTTCTAATCCCATAAATTCAATATTTTGGATCGTCCAATAGGAGATCTAATGAATAATCAACAACTTAGAATTTAAGATGCACTCTAATATTCCCATTCTCTTTCCAATATCCTTTTTGTCAAGGATTAATTATACCCACATAGTCTATTTGTTGATGTACCTTTCAACTTAAGGTGTTGTTTCCTTACAACTTTTATTGTTTTGACACATAGTGCCATATTGTATTCCATTTCCTTTTGGAACCTTTAACGTATGTTGGTTTATGTTGACATTTTGGTGAGTTCATCTTATACTCAAACCAATTTATGTACTATCCAAACCCTTGGTTAGGCCAACCTGATTTATCTTTATAGGTTTCTTTCCTACATTCACCTTTTCAAGTGATTTTATCCTAATTCTTGGAATCTTATTTTCTTTTAATATTTAGGAATACCAAATTTGTTTGGTCTCTTTTTCTCATCTTAATCAAAACTTCAAATTGATCTTATTAATGTTGGTTGGTGGAACCATGTTCACTTCGTTGATTACTTCATTTTGACCATTTCGATCTTTTCCCTTTTCCCTAGGTACTAACTCTTTCTTGGATCTTTATACAAAAATTTAGATTTATGTCAAGAGTTATCCAACCCTTGTGGATACCTCCTTCATTGACTCTCTACTTCAATCTAATTTATGCCGACATTGCATATGCATAGATTCATAGTGTTTTCACTAAATCCAAGAATTTTTGACTCTTTACAACTATAGGTTGCTACTAATAAAGGGTTTATTTCATTTCTTCCCATCCCCTTATATTTATATAACTATTTCGTAGGATAATGGTATATACTGGTTATTCTTCCTAACCTTCCCACATAACTTGATTGCATAATCTTCCACAATCTAAAGTAATATCATAAGTTTTTGGTTTAGGAGTTCCTAACTCTAGGGATGAATCTTAACTAGTCCCAAATTTTAAAAAATTCCTAGAAATTATCATCTTCCTTTTCACTTCCCCATGTTCTTTTCTCTTGCCGTTGTGGCACAAGAACTTTTCAACCATTATCTTCTGATAAGGTTTACACATTGTTTGCATAATGAGCTCATAGGTTTTAGTGTTGAATATGGCTGCTATGATACCACATGTAACATGTCAACCCTTCGATGCAATAAAAATGCCTAATTTTTCACCTTACGAGTAAATAAACTGTGTAACAAGCCATTGCAATAAAAAAATTCTTTCTTATTTGAGAATATACGAATTAGATGCCATACCAAATTACAAAAAAGATTCCATTTCATTGCAATAACTTCACAAGTTACAACAATACAATAATACATATATTTACATACATAACTCCAATGAGCTTTAGAACAAATAGTTGTAAGACGGTCTAGGATCCTTCCTTTCAAATTTTGGTTCTTCTGTCGCCTGCTATGGAGGAGAAGCATCACTCAAGAGCTTTTCCGCAAACCATAACCTCTTAATGCGATCCCTCGTACATCTATCATTCGATAGAAGGCCCTTCCCTTTGATGAAGATATTGGTAGAGTAACTGATGACAACAACCAACTAAGCATAGTGCTATGTCCTACATAACTAGAACTTGTCATCCCACAATCTCAAACTAGCATGTAATACTGGATCATGGTGAACTGACAATGTAGTCTCGGTAGTCACACAATCCAGAGTGGAGTCTTGAACATTCACACTACTTTGATCAAAGAGTTACATTCAGTATTCGTACTGAGAGTCATCTATCACATACACTACTCAAGGTTGATTTGACTTAAGGCTATCTTAAACTACGCATAGGTATTTATTTTAATGGATATTCTGTCACCCTAGATTAACCTATCACCATTTTAATCTACTTGGAATAAACCTACTTAACAAGTAAGTACACAAGCTCCCTCCCATACTAGATTAACTATCCTAGGAGTAAACACAAGCTTTCCTAGTTAAATCAATAACTTGGCTAAGTGTATCACAAGTGCCTCTTGTGTTCAATCAAGCCTAGTATATAATATCTATGATATACACCAAACTCATATTATGGAGTACTTACAAGCACAACATAAAAATAACATAAAAGCTTCAATTTCCTATTCAAAGACACTCTAATATCTCTAATGCACACTCTAGAAAAGACATTTCAAACAATCATGGAAAACATATCATTTAAAAGTAAATAACAAAGAAGAGAATATCCTCGTGCCTATTATCGCTTACCCAATTAGAAGACAACAATGCAACCTTCTCCAACAACAATTAGCTTGATAATCAACTTCTCAAGAATGTCACAAATAACTCTATCCCACAACTTGATAGCTTACTTCTCTCAAACAACAATTCTTCCTCTCAACAACACTCACTCTTTCTCACTCACAATATAAAACAAGTATGGCTGGGAATAACACAAAAATAAGGAATTGCAAAAGATGTGTAATCTCTTGGAAAAGAATGTGTCCTCATTGATGAAATGGCTTAGCTATTTATAAAGCAACCTAGCAACCACATGACCTACAATTTAGGCATGTAAATGGATAGCAAGCTCCATGCAAAGCAACACATAAAACTTAACAGAAAGGTGGTGACTTCCTAAGCTCATACTCAACAAAATCACCTACAGGTTGACTTGTAGCATTGACATCAATTACAAGACTTATTCAGTTTGCATATGCTTAATTCGAATTGTCACAAGGAATAGACATCTACAACAACTTGGATTCAAAGGCGGCACCAAATCTATTTTCTCTCCTTCTTGTTTGGCATAGTTTAACTGCCAATAGAAACAGTTAACTACCATTTCATAACAACAAGCATCCATCAATTTGTTTAGAGGATCAATCGACCAAAGCATTAAAATCGTTCGACAAAGTCAAGGTTGATCATATCAAAGGCGTTGACCAAGTCTATGCTTAATATCGACACAAGACAACAATATCAAATGCAATACAAAGTCTTATATCACATGACACATTGAGTCATAATCAGTTCCACAAAACATTCATAAGCAATTCTATCGGCCTCTTAAAACATAGTCTTAAATGAATATTATCGACCTCCAATAGCATAGTCATTATCGACTATAATCAACCTTTAAAATCTGCATAGATATCACTCATATGCTGGCATCAACTATTGCTTCCAAGACCTCAAATCATAACCTCAAATATAATGCTTTCAAATATTATACCTATCCTTTATAAGCTATGCCAAAATCTTATTTTGGTGGGCTAACTATATATGCTTATAAAGTTTCACTTTTAACTCATATATGGTGCAGCCTCTATCATGCGCTATGATCTTATATATAACTAAACATAACTAGCACTTTAATCTCATCATTCTTGGCGCTCCTTAAAACTTAAGATATTATATATATGTGTGTGTGTGTGTGTGTGTGTGTGTGTGTGTATTATATTTATATATATACTTTAATCTATTCTACATATGTACAAATATATATATATATATTTTTTTTTTTCACATCTATATTTCTTTAAAGCTTCAGTAGAATAATTGCTAACATATATATATATGATCATATTTATTTAATTTTGATAATTATCAAATCGACAGGTATATAAACATACATATATATTCATATATTGGTACACACATGTTTATATGTTTCATCAAACGTACCAAATACGTTCATACCAATATATATATATATATATATATGTATGTATGTATGTATGTATGTATGTATAATGTTTATCTTGCTTATTGAACTCGAACACAACATACATACATGATGTATGTTATCTATAAGGTTATGCATTGTATATATACTATATATAATATAATATATATCCATATATTATATTATGTATATATGTATATTTATTTACAAATATATATAATATATATTAGCTTAGCCAAAGCATCATTCGATAATCAAATGCATACATGCAAATTATCATTCCCATTGAACAATATATAAGTATTCATACATATATATATATACACACTTCTACAATAAGCGTTAATGCTTACGTATGCACACATATATATATATATATTCAATGACATTATGATAGTCAAATGATCCATTTGATATCAAATGATTATGACCTAGTAACTATATTCACCCATAAATATACATATAGTCATTTCCTCGTGTATGTACCTCTGTGAGTATTTCTACTTACATACATGTGCATATGCTAATTCTCTCATACACAGGTCCATGTATATGTATATATATGCCCATATTCATGCTACATTTTACTTTCATATGAAATGACGTAAAGGTAACCCTTCATAAATCCCAAAGACACATAACATCATAATAGCATTTATATACATATATGCAAGTCTATACATATGTCGTCATACTCATATTGACATCCCATTATATCCATTATACGTGTATGTCGATATATGTATATATACACATATCCCTATACTCAATTCACCACACAAACAAGCATAGTAACATGGGAAAGGACTCACAAGTTCAAACAGATAAACACCACCCAATAATGCACTCGAAAGTAAACAAGACTTTTACTAATGTAAATACTTCAAACTAGGAATGGCTTACCAACTTCCCACTTCTATTTCTAGACTCAATCAATCTATTATGGTGTGTGTATGCTCAGATAGTTTACGTTACTGGTTACCCAACCAAGATCTTCTCTTGAGTGATACTTCCCCTCTTCCTAGAGGAATGAACATTTACCTGCAACTACTAACACATGCCTATGATAGTCAATTCACAAAATATGCAGTATATGCAATACATCTCCAAAGTTAGAGTATCAATTCAATAACCTTCCATTTCACATATATGCAATATTTTTACATGAAATATCAATAGAGATAACATCAAATGAGATAACATTCATATTGATAGCAAGGTACAAGCACAATTAATTCATCCATAGAATTCATATTACATTCACATTTTACCCTACATAGTAATAGTAAATAGTAATTACACAATTGGGGTGTAACAATGCAAGTAGTAAACCATCTATCTTGTCAGACCAAGCCTTAGGGGCTTGCTTGAGACCATAAAAATAATTTCATTTCCTACAAACAAGGGAAGATTCATGCATAAATCCTCATGAAGATCACCGTGGAAGAATGCACTCTTTACATCCATTTGGTGTATAATCCAACCTTGAGATGTAGCTAGAGAAATGATAAGTCAAACTTAATTCATCTTGGCCATAGGGTAAAATATCTCAATGTATTTAGTACCCTCAACTTGTAAGAAATCGTAAGCAACAAGATATTCCTTGTAACACTCAATACTATCTATTCCATACTTGGTGTGGTACACCCACTTGCACTGAACCATCTTTCTACCTATAGGAAGAGAAACCAAATCCCATGTGTGATTCTTCATCAATGAATAATACTCTTCATCTAAGAATGATCCCACTTTATAATACTTGAAGCCTCCAAAATACTTTTTGGATAGTAGATATAGCATGAATTATAAGACTAACACCAAGAGTAATAATCAATGAATGTGAGCATGTACTTGGCTCTTAAAAATTAAGGAATGGGAAAGGACACAAGGTCATTGTGTACCAACTCTAGTAAGGTAGAAGCATGGTGGGCCCCCTCAGGAAAGTGCTTATGATGTTATTTGATAAGAACACAACCTAAAAAAAAACCCTTTATGCATGAAACCTTAGGAAGATCAAGTACCACTTCATGTGTATTAAATTATTATAGACACCTATAGTTGACATGACCAATTTTTATGCCAAATTCTACTCAATGAAGTTGCATGGGCAATGTGTGATTAACCATTAGATGACTCAAAAGCATAAAAAATGTACAATCTAAACTCATGATTAGTTCTCCCTAGAGAAACAATTGTCTTTGGATGATGAAGATCATGAATAACAACATCATTGGGTGAAATATCAATAGCCTTACTCTCCAATGTGATAAATATGGTAGAAATAAAGTAGATTAGTAAAAATATCGAGAATAAGGAGAACATCCTCAATGTGACCATCAGTCATCTAAAAAGTTCTTAAACACAAAATTGAAATATGTGAAGAGTTATCCACTACAATTTAAGAAGCACTACTATCTAAAAGAGACTCAAGTAGATTGGATGAATGAGTTATATGATGTGAGGCTTCAATTTCTATAATCCATCTATGTATTAAAGATGAAGTTTTTGCTAAGAGTGCATAACCCTTGCTTGTCCAAATGGAATAAGACTTAGAAGGTGAATTGGTGTGTTCTTGCATGGCCTCCTCTAATTCCTCTAGTATCTTCCAACATTTGTTAATTGTGTGTCCCTCCTTGCCATAAAATTTGCAAGGGTCTCTTGATTTCTTCTTCCCCTTAGAGGAAGGTTCAGTTGGCTTATAAAATTTATCATTTTTAATTATGGATCAATGCTTGTGATTTTACTTCTACTTAGGCTTGGAGGAACTCTCATTACCTAATGTGGTTTAGGTTGGGATTTTGTTTCTTATCACCTTTTTCCTTAGGTGATTGAGCGAGTAATGCATGAGCCTTGGAGGTAGAAGTTGACTCCAATTGCATCAACTTAACTTCTTCTCATGTCAAGTGATCACAAAAGACCTCAAATGAAGAAACTATGAAGGTATCTCTTGATCCATCCATAGTAGAATAAAAGGTAGAAGAGAACACCTGAAAGGTGTTGGACTAATCACTAGTGTCTCCCTTCAAATTTGAGACGTGGACTAAGCACCTCCTGTAGATCCATTTATCTATGGTGTTTGTATCGGGCATTAATAGGTTGATGTTTTAGCGCAATGACAAACATGTTCCAACAAATGGTATTAGAGTCGTGGTCACTGGTTCGAGTCCCCTCGGGTGATGTTTAGGGGGGGATTGTTGGACTAATCACCAACATCTCCCTTCAAATTCAAGACATGGACTAACCACCTCATGTGGATCCGTTTATCTTTGGCATTTGTATCGAGCATTAATAGGTTGATTTTTTGGCACAACGACAAATGTGTTCCAACAAAAGGTTCCTTAAAGCTTAGATAGAATAAAAATTGCATGGATTGTCATCCTTTTCCTCACAACCACATAAAATTGGTCTCGATGACTTGAACTTTGGTAGAAAGTCCTAAATGGAGGGAAATGAATTAGATGCTAATGTAGTCAACTTTACCTTGATTTTTAATGCTTGAAACTCATTGAATACACCAAATAGCTCCTTATACTTATCCCAAGTTTTATTAGGCATCCTCCAAGACTCTATGTGAAACAATAGGCTTTATGAAACATGAAGTGCAATAAGACACGTAGCTTCATCCATCTTACTTTTATAGGAAAATCTCTCATATTCTTGAGTAAACTCAAGTACAATATCAACCATTATAGACCATGATCCCTTAGACATGAGTAATCTAGTCACTGAGGTTTCTAGTTGTGATAATTGTGTGGTGTAAGGTGCTTAATACAAGAGGCTTTTTCCATGTGTATGTTTGGGTTTGAGTTTTTAAAAGTGACTATATGCTAGATTTTTGTGTGCTTATTTTATTTTTATAAGTATTGTACGATGAAAATTTACCCCTACAACAATATACACTAAACCTTTTTAAAAATTTGATAATTAAAAAATAACAAATAACAAATTTCAATTCAATTTGGTTCTTTGTGTACCTAGTAAAAATATATAAAATCAAGTATAAGATTTGTGTTGAGCATTGAACCATCTTTCTAATGTTGCAAGAATCACAAAAAAAGAGATTGAAGCCAAAATTTGCATGCTTAGAAGTGTAAAAAGGTAGATATTCCTTTAATAGGCTATAAAACTCACCAAAAAAGGAAAATAACCAAAATCGCTAGAAATTTCTCAATTTTAGCTTTTTTACGATATCTCATTTTCCAAAATTTGAGTTTTTATGCCAAAGGAAAAAATATCTACTATAGGGCATATAAATAGGGGCTTGTAGCTAGGGATTAGTGATCAAGTGATGTATGGGCTATGGCACAACGGTGCCATAAGTGTAAGGGAAAAAACCAAGTAGAGAGTTGGTGTTGACTAGGTGATTTTGTTGAAGATGGGTGGAAAGTGAGAGAAGGTGTCAACTAGGTGTAGGATTTGATGATAGTTGTGGTAGTTTTCAGTAGTAGAAACCTTGGGGTGGTCAAAGTACATACCCCTTCTAGCTAGTTGGAATGTAGGTTAATTGGTCAATTCGACTAGGGATTACACAAAAAAAAAAAGCTTGGATTTACAACATGATCACTAGTATTAGTTGTTATCATTGATTGAACATCGACTAAAAAATAGCAACTAGAAAACTAAAAACTTTCTTGAAAGTTAAAACAAATTGTTGTGTGTTTTTTTTTCATCAAACTGTGATGTAGAGTGCCAATAATCTATATATGAACCTGATGCAATCTATAACATGTGCTTGTATTGTATGGATGGATTTGTATAATTGTATGGATTTCAAACCTTGATTTCTACGCCCTCCAAAAGCAAGGACACAAAATTTCCTTACTTAGATTTAAGTGTTTGGAAAATCAATCTTAAGGTTTTTTGACATTCTAGAGGCAACATAGAGGTACATTTTTCTCTAGGATGTATCATTTGAATGCTCAAGATGAAATCTCTTAAAAAGAGGATATAGGGAATCATGAATTTGGAGCTTTGGTGCCATATTGGAGTTGAATCCTCAACCCTACAACTCCCAAATATCACTTGCAATTAAACACTTATCACAAAAAATGAGAAAAAAAAAATAGAATTGTTGTAATAGCCTAAGCTCTATTGATTTTAAAAAAACATGAATAATGATACAAATATACAATAAATTACAATTGATAAAGGATAATAAACTTGACATGAGGATTAAATTAGATCATGACATGTGTCCTAATCCTATGACTTGAGACAGAAATAGACACATAACATAAGTAAGTTTAAGGATGCTAGTGTGAAAAGGGACCTAATTATTTAAATAATTAATTAGGAAATCAGCTTTTAATATAACAAGATACTTAAATAGAAAAAATCATGTAGCCTTACTAACACTATCACTCACCAAATTATAAGGATTTAAACTCGAACAAATGAGCTACCATGTAGGATATTCAACCATAAGAAAATGGAATATTTTATAATATGAATACTATATTATATTTTACAATAATAATAAAAATTGAGATCATTTTCTTTAATAATATAATCGCATGAAAATTAGCAGATAAGTCAAGAGTTTTAAATATAACCTTTATTTGATAATATTTCTAATGGTAATAATAATTGTTATTTTGATTAAATTCCAAATTTCAATTAACTTGAATAGCTAAAAGAAGATGGAAATAATTTGAGTAGCTAAAATATGATTTTGTTTAATTCTTGTCACTACTTAATACCAAGGAATAAATACTTATATGTAGGCCTTCAAATTTAAAAATATACAATTATTTTGTAGCTAAATAAATATTATTTGGTGAAAAAATAACACACAATCTTAAAATAGAATAACATAAAGTCCACTTATAATAGTTTCTAAAGTAGTTTAAAGAAAACCAATCTAAAGAAACATATAAACTTTTTAAAACTATCCTATAGCATCATGAAAATGATACAACAACCCATGGACACCATGTAACACAACTATAAGTATAATTCCCATTAGAGACATTGAAAACTTCCATAAGCATATCTCAAGAAAGCATGATGATAAATCTATGAACCATCAAAAAGCACCAAAATTTGAAACAAAACTAAAAGTTAAAACTTGTTATGTTTTTGGTGATAGATTATTTGTGAGTCTAGATGCTCCTTCATAAAACAACTTAGGTAAGAAGTTTGTGAGCATGGCTAAAAAAAATGGAGTTGGGTAATTGAACCACCCTTCCAAAAAGTAAAAAAGCAACCACATATTCCAATGTTTTCATAGGTATTCTTATTTTCTTTTTCCATTATTTAATTAAGATAAATCCCATCCTCCACTAAATGTGTTCACTGATCTATCTTTTACTTTTGGGCCTTTATCCACTATAACCCAACCTTACCCTCTAAAATATCATCCATAATATTATTTCTCTTGTGGGTTTTATTCAGCCACTAACCATCCACCTCTACCTAATACTTCTCTCCCTATCTCTTATCTTGTGGAATTTGATCAGCTAGTGTTTCCCCTCCACCAAATATTTTTTCATTCTTTATCTTCTCTCATAACTCTATCAAATACCTTCTCTACATTATTCACTCAATATTTTTCCCACACAATTCTTCTTATTTGTATATTCATTCATGATTTCCAATAAAAACTTATCCTCTTCAAGTGTACGAGCTTTTAAACATCTTGGATCATTCTTTATTATGAAATTAATCAATTCACCCATCTCCTTTTCTCCACTCCCCTATCCATCCTCTTTTATTATGATTTTCTCCACACACAAATCAACATTTCTCACATTATGAAGATAAAAAAATTCATCACTTCTTCCTCATACTCTTCTTATTCTATTCTCATCATTCTACCTATGCACAAATAAACATCATTAAAATTATAATAAAAAAAACTACCTCTTCTTCTCCTTCTATACTAATCACTTCTTTATGCTAAATTTATTCTTTATCCTCCTCTTTTATACTCAACCACACCATATCCATCAATATTATAATCTCCCAAAGGACTAGTAACTATTGCAACCACACTATTATTTGGTTCTACAAGCTTTCTTTCTACACTAAAATCTACTATAAAATTTTCTCCTCTTACTACCATATCAATTCCAATATCTAGGAACTCCACTTCTACACGCTCATTCTCTTTCACTAGTCCTTCAATGTCTTTTGAAAGATGTTCTACTACTACAACCTCATTCTTCTATTAATTTTCCTATTGCGTGAAAATCTCTTCTTAAATGTCATCTACATGACACTATGCTTCATCTCTTTCTTTACCTACATTGAAAACATCACATCTAATATTATGCAAATCAAGTGGTTCCATAATTTCCTTCATTTCTTCTTCTTTTTGTACAATTATTTACATCTCCTCCCTCATATTCTTAGGTTTGTCTAATACTTTTCATCTAATAACCTAATTATTTTCTCATCTCCTCTCCCAATTGGATAATATCCTCGTCTTCACCAATTTTATTATCAATAATGGGGCCCTCAAAGACCACTGTCTCTATTTCCAAATCTACTTTATCTTTTTTATTTATTGTAAACAAAATATTATTAAACAAAATAGGGACATTAACTTTTCCCTTCTTCTTTTAACCTCTTCTTCTACCTTCTCATATACAACCTTCTCAGCCTTAATAGATAATTTCAAAATTAGTCCTTTTCTTTCTAATTTTGTTCTATCATCTACTTGACATAAGACAAACCACTCTTTATACTACTACAACCTATGATATTAAATCACCTTCTTAAATCCATGCTATTCAACTAAATTTTTGAAATCTCTTATCTTAGGCTCCTTAAAAATTAGTTTAATCATATTTGTGGTCTACAGTGACCACTCTCTCTTTCTTTACTTCTTATTTATTTTTCTTTCATCTTCACTTCTTTTCTCACTTTGTTTACACTTATGTTGGATACTCCCACACATTCTTATCTTCACATAACCTCTACCAAAAGCATACAGTAATTCTCCCGCTCTTTTCTCCACTCTTTGTCCCCTTCCAAGAGGATTTTCTTTTATGTAGACATCTCTTTTTAATGATAATCACTCAAATCTTCTCCTTCTAGGTAGAATTATTCTACCTCTCCTTCATCCCATTCATCATCTTCTTCATTATTCGCCATGCCACTTACATTAAATATTTCATAATATTTACTTTTATCTACACGGGCTTCTTTACATTGCATAATCTCTAATACATCTAGTGTTGATTTTATTTTTTTCAGCCCTTGAAGAACATTGTCCATATGACTACTCTTTCATTGCTCCAAAAATAATAATTTTAATAGTTTCCCCATATCCATCCTTGTCTTTTTTCTTGAAGACAATTCTTACACATATACAACCTCATGCTACAATTTACAAATTCTAAATATTCCCACAACTTTCTCCCTATGGTCACAATATTATACTTGCAACAAACTCACTAGAGAATAATCCCTCTTCAATTACAAGACTCTACCTACAAATAGAATCATTTAATTCTTAATAAAAAATTAGAAAAAAACTCTCTCATACTCTTGTGTCTCCTTAAACTCTTTTTAGTTATAAGAATCCTCTCATTTTCAATAAATGTCCATAGAGTATGAAGCCCTTTATGGTTATAGGACTTCTATACCTATAAAAAAATCTTGTAGATTCTTTTTGGGACACCTTTTAGCCTTAAATGTTTACCCAAATATATCCATGCAATCTCTTAACATACATCCCAACAATCCTTCTAGCTTTGATATTGCTTGATGCAGTTAGGAATCATCAACCTATTTAAGGGTCGTTTACCCTTGTAGCATTAAACACTCAATAACACACATGCATAGTATTAAATTATAAAATACAATATTTTATTATTTCTTGGAGGTCATTATTTCTCACTTATTTAAACACTATGATACAACAACACTTCCTATAGTTTTGCACCTCACTCTCTTTCATAACAAGGATTTCATAATAGCATTTCCTCATTACAATCCCATATTCAACTAAAGAGGTCTTCTTTCCTCTCGAGGTCACTTCTTCTTAGATTCATCTTTTCTAAACAAATAAAAATTTACATTATGTTATGCCCTACATTTTTTTCTTATTTACATGTGCCAAAGACTTCTTCTCATGAACATATATATTCTAGTCTACTCTCTCTAGCTTATGCATTCATGTTAGGGAATAATCATTCAATCCATTTGTAATTTGAATTGATATCTAATGTAGCCTCTTCTATATATTTTCATTGCCAAGCGTGCCTCATTTATCAATATGATCAAATAATATTCTTCTCTCTCCTTCAACTCAACCAAAAGACTACCACAATCCCCCTTCTCACCTTTTTAACTGATCCACCAATTTTCCCCTGAAATTTATAATCCTCTACTCAAAAAATTTAATCATGACACAAATATAATAGAAAAAATAGTCATTTGGGTGGAAAATGGTAATTATCAACAAGGTCCAAGAAAATTGATTGATTAAACTTTGATTGGTATTACTAAATTTGACCAAGAAAAACAAAGAAAATCACCATGGTAATTGTTGTTGCAAGGAAGATTAGTGTCCAATAAAATGACACACCAATATGCATAATGATTTCCCTATAATATTATATTAATTTTCAATATCTCAAGCATATAGACATGGTCACATAAAATAATTGTTAGCTCCAAGAAATGAATAACGAGAAATAAACATGGTAGAGAATACACACAATCTAACAATGAATACTTTCGTAAATTTATCACATGACTAAGGATGAATTCCATGCTAACAAGAGAAAGCATAAATGAAATAATAAACAACCAATAATTCCCATGTTGGAAAGAAACTCAAATAACATAAATCATGTAGCCTTAGTAACAATATCACTCATCAAATTAGAAGGATTTGAATTTTCATAAATCAATTTCTATGTAGATAGATGGCCAAAAGAAATTAGAATACTTACCACTATGAAGAATATAATATGTTTAGTGAGAAATGATGTAAGGATAAATTAACCTTTTTAAATCATTATCTCTAAGAGCATAATAGTATGATAGTTAGAAAATAAGTGAAGAGTTTTAAAGTATAACCTTTATTTAATTATATTACCAAAGGAAACAATATGTTGGAAGTTTGTGTTGTCATTGATGTCAATAGATCTTTGTTGGTGAATTGATGTCAACCTATGGAGATGATTTAATTGGTTGTATTATGTTGTCATAAGTAGTATCACTTATATCAACCACTAGTATTTCTTTGATGAGCATATGTTTGTGGATGTTTAACCTCTTGTGTGGTTGAGATGCTGAGAAGGTATTGCAGATGTTGAGATGATGTTTATGGTGCTTGGTTTCCAATTGCTTTTGAGAATCTGGAAGTGTGCTTATATTTATCACATCTATCTTCAGTTTGAGTTGTTTGAGTTTTGGTGCTCTGCAAGATTGGATTCATAAGTTACAATGTGTGGAAGGTTAACTGGGTGTACATAATGACTATGTTCTTCAAGTGTATGATGTTGTGAAGGATTTTTTTGGATTTCAGGGTGTTGAAAAAATATTCCATATTATGTTTAAGTGTTGTGTGTGGTCCACGAGTCATCTTTGGATTTGAGGAAGAGTGTATTTAAATATTCAATGGTGTTAACACAAGTTCGATTGACCTTGGGTATTTACACTAATTGTGAATATGCTTCAGTGTTTGTGGAAGCGTGATGTGGTGTGTATATGTGTATTTAGGTCTGAGCTAAAGTGTGATAAGGTCTACCTTCATTCCTTTCCACCATGGGAATGTTTTGGTGTTGACTAGGTAATTTGAATTTGTATGTTTGAGGTGCATAGTTGATCTTGAAAGATGTTTCTAAGGTTGTGAATGGTATAAAGGTAAGGTGAATTATTGGAGAAGGTAGTGTGGATGCAAGTATGTGTTGAGATGCGATTTTAATCATAAATAGATATATGAAGTGAGAGTTTAATGCCCATGACTCCAATGCAATAAACATAATGGTCTACATTTGTAGAGTACCTAAAGTTTCTAATAGCAGTGAATTGAAGGTTACTGATGGTGCAAAGTTGTAGTGGAGGACATTATTTGTTGCTCTGAGAAGGATTTCTCATTGTAACAATCTTTTATCTTCTTCTTTCTAATCTGGCAGTGAGCCCTTCTTTCTTTTGGGTGGTGAACCCTTTGACAGTGAGCCTATTATATTCGGTGTTACAATTCCTTTATATTGTGAGCTAATCCTCACCGTGGTTTTTCCTTTCTTATTTTTTCCATGTAAATGTGGTGTTCTCATGTTTATGGATGTGTTTTCATTATTATTTCTCATGTTTATATTTTGTTAGTGCATGATAAGGGTTTAAGGATTAATGCAGATATAAATGTTTTGATTATAAGGGGAAAATGGGTTTTGAAGGGACCCAAAACCCTTTACATCACATTACATCAAAATGATGCTAAAAAAGATAAATGCATTAAAGCTTAAGTAGCAACCAAAAATTAAAAGACAAGCAAAAAACTATGATACAATAGCAAGAAAGTAGAAACAAAAAAAACAACACAAAGAAATAGAAATCACTTCATATTCTTCAAGGTATTGGCCACCTCAATCTCCTAATTGTAGTGCAAGTTAACCATGTCCATAAACTCTTGTTTTTCTTCTTCAAACGTCTTCCTAAGGCTCCCCCTTATTCTAGTGCTCAGGCCTTTATCCTCCTCTTTGAAATTATTCTTCCCCTTCCCCTTGGAGGTCTGATCCTTCTCAAGCATGTATGTAAAGTACATTTGATCCTCCTGGAGTTGATTGATCTTTCCAAATAGAACCTTGAGAGACTTCGCACTATTCTTTACCAAACTATGGCCAACCTATAGTAGCTTCTTGATGTCCTCATTCATTTCCTTGATCTTTTCCTCCATTTCACCAAGGCAGATTTCACACTGGGATTTGAAATTAAAAAATGAGCATTCCAAATCCACCAACCTCTCAATAAGTAGGTCCGATGAAGATCCCTTCTATACATGCTCTCCTTCAAGCCCCTGATTTTAATGTTGACCTTGTTGAATTCTTGCAACACCCATTTAGCAAGTTTAAAGATGCAATTAGCACTAGACCAAGCCATATCCAACAACTCATACATGGTAGTATTATCATCATTAAGATAAGAAAAATCCTCATAAAGAGGATTAACATTTAAAGGCTTTGGCTTGCCAAGGTCTGGGTTCACACCCTCATCCTCCCATAGAACCCTCTCACCCGAGGCCTCCTCATTTCCCAAATCCACAACACCCTCCACAAGTGGGGAGGTCTACCGAATAAGGGAATCCTTAATATCAACAACATTATCAACCGCAACCTTTACCTGTTCCAAAACCACATTCTTACCCTTCGCACCACCTTTAGACCTCAATCTTTTCATTTTAGAAAATCCTTCTGGAAACCCTTTGAGGAAGCCCCTCATCCACATTGTCCCTTGCTTGAAAAAAATTCTCCTCCTCATTTCTACCATATGCAAAAAAACCCTGGCCATGAAGTTCAAAATTCTTCTTGGACGGGTGGCGGTGAAACCCACCCGAACTTTGTTCAGTATCTTCCCCACTAGATAGGGACCCACAAGAATAAAAATTTTGCATAACAAGATTATTGGTAGGTCCCTTACTCTTTAAATTCCCTTTTTTCCTTTTCTTAGAAGGGGAGGTTGCGGGGGACAAGGAAACTCCCATAGTATTATCCTCTTCCACTTTCCATTCTTCATCACCATCAACACTAATCTCCGAATTAGACAAAAAAGAGTCCTCACTAATGGAATTTTCTTTCTCCTTACTAGATTTAGTTGGGGTATGCACTCTCACATGCTCCTTGATGAGAAAAATGAGGCCTTCATGAAGAATAGGGGACCTATGATTCTTTAAGTGGGCATAAACTAAAACTTCCAGTCAAGAAAGAAGAAAAAATAGAAAAGAAACATGCAACTCATGTTTGAAATGGTTTAGCAGAGTAAAATGATACCCTAAAATAGTAGTAAATTGACCATCAAGAATAAAATACCACATTAAAACTTCCACCACATCAACCCATATTCGCTTAAGGGAAACACGTTCATAACCCCATGAGGGAAGCTCCACCAATTTAGCTCTTTCATTATCCTTGCAAAACTAGTCTGTAGCATCTTCATTACTCTTCCTCTCTTTATAAAATTTGTGTCCATCTGTCGACAACCCAATAATGAAAGCAATAAAGTCTTCATTGATGATGAATTCCACACCATTCACCTTCAAACATCTATTGTGCCAGCAATGAACAAACCTCACAAAGGCTTTAGGGTAATGGCCATGAAGCCTTTCCAAATAGGACATAATATGCCCATGTCTCGAAATCCTCTAAATTTTGTGTTTGTTTCTCCACTTCTCATAGGATAGGGGCTCGATCCTACTTCTATCTCCACCCATTTTGATTTCCAACATTAATAGATACCAGAGCTGAACTATGCTTGCAAGAATACAATTGAGCACAAGAATGGGAAAAACATAACTCATAAAATGTGTGGTAATCAAGAGGGTGATAATTACTCGATCATCCCAAATCACAAGCCCAAATCTAGCTATCATCTTACAATAAAAGCTTAGCTTTCTCGGGAAGGGAACAATACTCTTTCCATGCCTTTAAATTATTAAGGCTAACAACCATGTTAGTAAAAAAATCAGCAAGGGAATTATTTTCCCTATAGGCATGAGCGACACAAGTCTCATCAAAAGATCTCAACACCATGATGGAATCAACAATAAGTTGCTCGATTGTTCAGCTTGAATTCTGATTGCCAAGAAAGAAATTAACAATGTTAAAGGATTCCCCATCAATCCATACCTTAGAAAAACCCTATCCATCGCATATTTGATGATGATGTAAGTAGCTTCAACCTCAACGCGATGATTAGTTTGATTTCCCAATGGGATGCAGATCTAAATGTTAATGATGGTTTTGATGTTTTAATGCACAATTGATTCACCCCCCTCTCAGTTGTCTTGTGCATTCAATAATTGGTATTAGAGTAGGGTTCCTTAGAAGAAACCTTAACTAATTGAGGTAGATCTGGGATGGTGCACAAGGAGGCTCCTCCGTTTAATGGATATGATTATGTATTCTTGAAAGCCAGGATGGAAGGTTTCCTTATTTATCAAGGGTTTGGAGTTTGGAAGTTTGTTGAAACTAGATATATAATGCCTATAAATGGTTTGAGTACTAATGATGGGATCAAGGAATATGAGAACAATAGAAAAGTAAGGTATTCTCTTTTGAGTGGTCTCTCTAATTCAGAACTTGTGAAAGTTATGATTCTTAAAACTGCTGGTGAGATTTGGAAAAAGCTAGAAAGTATCTATGAAGGAGATGATAAGGTCAAGCAAGCAAAGATGCAAAATTTTAAGACCAAATTTGAAACCCTAAGGATGACAGAAGATGAAGATATTATAGGCTACATGCATAGAGTGGATAAAGTTGTCAATTCCATTAGAGGCCTTGGTGGAAAACTTGAAGAAGATGAGGTGGTAAAGAATGTACTAAGAACTCTTCCTAAATCTTATAGTCATAAGGTTTCTTCTATTAAAGAAGCTCACAATTTAGATAATTTTTCTAGAGCTATTAAGGAATCTGATTTGGATGAGTTTGATGAACTAGAAGCAAACTTTGTGAGGAGATTGAAAAAGGGTACTAGAAAATATAGAGGTAAGTTACCTTTTAAATGTTTCGATTGTGTTAATATAGCTCATTATGCTTCAAGATGTCCATTCAAAGCTTCAAATGATAGATTTAAGGAGAACAAAGGCAATCGATTAAGATAAATTATTATGTTAAAGAAGATGCTAGTATATCTGATGATGAATCTGATTATCTAGATGATGAAAATGATGAATGCTTGTTGATGGATCTAAATGTTGAAACTATTTCTGCTAACTCTAAGAGATGTATGAAGGAAGTTTCTCTAGAAGTAGGTCATAATGGAACTATGGTGACTGATTTTCATGCTAGAGAGGACAAAAATTACTTGATTGTTGACAATGGATGTTCAAATCACATGAAAAGTGATAAGAGTAAGTTTGTTAAACTTGAAAAGTTTGAAGGAGGTCTTGTTAAGTTTGGAGATAATACATTTGCTAAGATATGTGGAAAAGTTTCAATCAATTTTGATGGCAAGCATAATACATATGATGTTCTTTATGTTAAGGGTCTCTAACATAATCTTCTAAGTGTAGGAAAAATGTGTAGCAAAGGATATAATCTTATATTTTAGGATGGTGGTTGTGAGATCAGGAAAGGATTCAAAACTCTAGTTTCTATAGGAAGAAGGACAAATGGAAATGTTTATCAACTTAAGGGTGATAATGGTATGTGCTTTATGACTAAAATGAATGAAAGTTGGCTATGACATAGAAGAATGTGTCACATTAATTTTGATAGCCTAGTTAGGATTAGCTCTGCTCAAGCTGTGAGAGATCTACCAAAAATTACAAAGCCTATAAATGTAGTTTGTAAGGAATGATAGGTTGGGAAGCAAACAAGAAAAAGTTTCAATGTCAAAGAATATCCTATCACACAACCTATAGAGTTGGTGCATACAAAATTTTGTGGACCTACAAGAACAAGAATTTTTCAAGGTGACAAGAATTTCATGTTATTGATGATTACTCTAGAATGACTTAGGTAACCTTTCTCAAAGAAATATCAAAAGCGCTATACAATTTTAAGGCATTTGAAGCTATGTTTGAGAATGAAATGGATATGAAAATCAAATTTTTAATATCTGACAGAGGTAGAGAGTTCACCTCCAATGAATTTAGAAATTTTTGTGAAGATCATGGAATAAAGAAACATTTTTCAACTCCTAAGACTCCTCAACAGAATGGAGTAGTGGAAAGAAATAATAAAATAGTTTAGGAAGCATCGAAGACAATGATGAAGGAAGAAAATCTATCTGATGTCTAATGGAGACAAGCAATTCACACTACAATCTACATACTTAACAATCACAAGCAAGGAAAAATAGTTCAAAGACTTCCTATGAGTTGTGGTATGGAAGAACTCCTACTGTCAAATATTTTAGTGTTTGCAAGCAAGTGCTATATCAGAAGAGATGAAGAAAACTTAGGGAAGTTTGATGCAAGATCTGATGAAGGAATCTTCCTTGGATACTCTATAAGAGCAAGGATTATTGGTGCTATAACAAGAGGCTAAAAAGGATTGTTGAAGGTGCAAGTGTCAAAGTGGATGAAGACTTAAATAAAAGCTCAATGTTGATAGAAGGATATAAATCAGATGAGTCCTCCTGTAGAGAAGAAGAAAAAGATGAAAGTAAGGAAAAATAAGTACATACTAAAGGGGAAGAAGCTCTGGAAAGGATCCCTAAGACCCCTAAGTATGTGCAGAAAAATCATTCTAAAGATCATATTATTGGTGACAAGAGCAGAGGTATATTGACAAAAAGAAAGGCTACTATGATAGAAGAACAAGTAAATCAATGTTTACTTTCCAAAGTTGAACCTAAAATAGTGATTGAGGCATGCAAGGATGAATTTTGGATCAAGGCTATGGAAGAAGAGTTGATGCGAATTGAGAAGAACCGGACTTGGGAACTTGTCCTAAGACCGATGAACAAGAATGTGATTGGGACCAAATGGGTGTTCTCGAACAAGCTGGAGAATGGAGAAGTTGTTAGAAACAAAGCAAGGATTGAGTGTAAAGGATACTCACAAGTAGAAATAAGATACTTTGAAGAGATATATGCTCTGGTGGCAAGGATGGAAACAATTAGAATGTTCTTGGCTTTTGCAGCACATAAGGATTTCAAAGTTTATCAGATGGATGTGAAGTCTATATTCTTGAATAGTGAGTTGGAAGAAGAGGTATACATTGAAAAACCAAAATGTTTTTAGTTGTTAGAAAATCCTAATATGGTCTGCAAATTGAAGAAGGCATTATATGGACTCAAGCAAGCTCCCAGAGCCTAGTAGGCAAGATTGGATAGGTAAATATTGCAGCAAGGATTCAAAAAAGGTATCACAAATAGCAATCTTTACTTTAATATTGAGAAATATCAAATCTTGATTGTGGTTATGTATGTTTATGATATAATCTTTGGAGGAAATGAAAGTATGTTTAAGGGATTTGCAGAAGAAATATAGAAATGTTTTGAGATGTCTATGTTTGGGGCGATGAATTTCTTCCTTGGAATTCAAATCAATCAGAAAAATAAAGGAATATTCATATCACAGTCAAAGTATGTTAAGGAAATGTTGAATTTTTTTGGAATGGAAGACTCTAAATTGGTATGTACTCCTATGGTTACTGGTTGCAAGATGCATAAGAATGAAAAATCTCCTAAAGCTAATCAGAGCAAGTATAGATCAATGATTGGAGGACTACTATAGTTAACTAATACTAGACCATATCTCATGCATGCATTTTTTCTTGTGGATATTATTCAAGAAGATCCTAGAGAGTCACATGTGGCAACAGTAAAAAGAAATATTCAAATACTTAAATGGCACTCTGGAACATGGTTTATGGTATCCAAAGGATAGTGATTTCTCTTTGAGTGCTTATATAGATGCAGATTCAGCAGGTTGTGTGGATGATAGGATAAGTACAAGTTGTGGTGCTTTCTTTCTTGGAAGTGGGTTGGTGTCTTGGCTAAGTAAGAAGTAGGATTCAACGTCACTATCTACTATAGAGGAAAAATACATTGGTGCAACATCATGGTGCACACATGTGTTGTGGATGAAGTAAACCTTAAAGGATATTAGAGTGTCATATGATTAACCAATTCCTATCTTACATGATAATACAGGTGCTATCAACATTTCAAATAATCCAATAATGCATTCAAGGACAAAGCACATCTCAATCTAGTATCACTTTTTAAGAGAAAAGGTTGAAGAGAATGAGGTGAAGTTGAAGTATGTGCCTACTAAAGATTAGGTTGCCAATATATCCATTAAGTCTCTTCCTGATACTTTTGAGTATCTCTGGGAGAAGTAGGGGTTACAATTAGATCATAAGGTTATGCATCAATCCAGTGGATTTCAAGATTTATAGATTGATGTTGGTGGCTACCTCTCAGGGGGAGTAGGTAGTGGCATTGTTGGATGTTGCAGTCAGGGGGAGTAAGTGTTGCCATTGTGTTATATGTTGGTGTTGTCAAAGGAAGTGAAAGTTGAGGTTGTAAAGTAGTTGTTGTCCCTTATAGGTGTTCTTGGGGGAAAGAAAGTGTATGTGTATGTCAAAATGGAAGAAAAGTAAAGAAGACATATTTTAAGATGTCAAAGATGGAGAGTGAAAAACCACATGAAGAAAGGGTTAGAGAATACAAGAAAAAGGTTGAAAAGTTAGATGCTTATGTAAGGGGGAGCAATGTGCACTAATATGGAGTGTATATGTTGTTGATCATAATTGTAGGTTGTTGTTGATGGTTTTTCATGTGTTTCCATCAATGACAAAGGGGGAGATTGTTGGAAGTTTGTGTTTTCATTTATTTCAACATATCTTTGTTGTTGCATTGATGTCAAGCTATGGAGATGTTTTGATTGGTTGTATTATGTTATTATTAGTAGTATCACTAATGTCAACCTCTAGTGTTGCTTTGATGAGAATATTTTTGTGGATGTTCAACCTCTTATGTGGTTGAGATATTGAGAAGGTGTTGTAGATGTTGAGATGATGTTTGTGGTGCTTGGTTTCCAAGTGCTTCTGATAAAATTTGAATAAAAGAGGAAACAGTGTGGTAAAGAGTGTTCAATGTGGCAGAGTAGTGTTCAATGTTTTGCTCTGCATTTCTTCATGCTTGAAGATCTACTTGTGTGGTTTCGATATGTTGATTAGAGGTGTTATATCTAGATTTTCATGTTCTAGATCATTCAACAAAAGAATTTGTGTTCACTAGTGTGTGAACTGTGGTGCAGTGCTATCAGGGAGAAATGGTTTTGCTTCGAATTTCTCTACATTGTGATTTCTAGTTTTGCAAATTTGGAAGTGTGCTTATATTTATCACATCTATCTTTAGTCTAATTTATTTGAGTTTTGGAGCTCTGCAAGGTTGATTCATAAGTTACAGTGTGTGGAAGGTTAACTAGGTGTACAAAATGAGTATGCTCTTCAGGTGCATGATGTTGTGAAAGATTTGTTGGATTTTAGGGTGTTGATAGAATATTCTAGATTGTTTTTAAGTTTTGTGTGTGGTCCACAAGTTATCTTTGGATTTGAGGAAGAGTGTAATTAAATGTTTAATGGTATTAACACAGGTTTGGCCGACCTTGGGTATTTACACTAATTGTGAATATGCTTTGATGTTTGTGTAAGTGTGGTGTGGCATGTATGTGTGGATTTAGGTCTAAGTTAAAGTGTGATATTGTCCACCTTCATTCCCATCCACCTTGGGAGTTTTTTGGTGTCGACCTAATTTGAATTTGCACGTTTGAGGTGCATAGCCAACCTTGAAATATGTTTCTAGGGTTGTGAATGGTATAAAGGCAAGGTGAATTATTGGAGAAGGTGGTGTGGATGCTAGGATTTTTTGAGATGTGATTTTAATAAGATGTAGAGATTTGAAGTGTGAGCTTAATTCCTATGACTCCAATGTAGTGAGCAAAAGGGTATACATTTGCAGAGTACCTAAAGTTTCTGATACAGTGAGTTGGAGGTTATTGATGGTGCAAAGTTGTAGTGGTGGATATTCTTTGTTACTCTAAGAAGGATTTCTCATCGTAACAATCTTCTATCTTCTTCTTTCTACTATGGAAATGAGCCTTTCTTTCTTTTGGGTAGTGAGCCTATTGTATTTGTTGTTGCAATTACTATATATTGTAGGCTAATCCTCACTATGGTTTTTTCATTCTTAGGTTTTCCATGTAAATTTAATGTTCTCATATGTATGGATGTGTTTTCATTATTGTTTATCATTTTTATATTATGCTAATGTATGATAAGGGTTTAAAGGTTGTTAAGGGTTTAAGGATTAATGCATATTTGAATGTTAATGAGGGCTTTGATGTTTTAATGTACAATTGATTCACCGCCCCTCTTAGTTGTCTTGTGCATTCAATGGAATAATCATGAATCTAACCAATACCCTATATGATTTAACTTGAATAGATAGAATAGTATTTTGTTTAATTTTGGTCGCCACTTAATACTAAGGGATATATACTTATATGTAGACCTCTACAAATTATAATCACATTATCCTCCTATAGTTGAAAATAAATTATCCCACAACAAAATAATACATAATCCTGAAGTAGAACATAAATTCCACCTCTATCAATTTTTGAAGTAGTTAGAATTTTTTTAAAAAAAATTATATGATAAGTTCTACCACAAAGGGGGGTAGATCCCATAATTTTACATTTTTAAAGCATGCAACATGGAAATATTTCCATTTTCTATATGATTGTTTTTGTTCCTTCCTTAGAACTATGTGTGCACCAAAAATACTCATCTCCAAATCAGTCTTTAAGACCTTTTTGTTAATGGATATCTTTGTCTTCTAATCCCAATTTATTATTGACATATCTAGCAACACTTATCCTTTAAAGAGAGGAATATAAGGGTAATTTGAATTTAAACACTAAAAAGGAGGATAGAAAATTCAGCCTAAGAGAACGAAACAAAAGAAGACCAAGTGAAGAGCATGTATCAAAATATTAACCATGTTTCACATGCATCACGAAGACAAAGGTAAAAAATCTACATCAGATGGACCTGTATATTGACACACGAAGGAAAGGAATTCTCATTAATTATGGTGTAAGGAAGATTTTTTATTTACACCCTATCGATCCAGGGTTTTGCTCTATATAACGATGAACTCATAAGCAAAATTGACCTGTTGCATGTGTAAAATTCTAGGATTGATAAGATTTCGGTATCCACAAAACCCATTTCTTTTGATCATGCTGAATAATCATTTTAAGGCACACAAATTTCATTTTTGACTACCTTTCTTAAATCTGTTTCAAACTAGAGATGGAGAAAATCCCTCTCTAACTAAGAATGGAAACATTAATATTCCTTACAAGCTCTAAGAGCTAGCTCACCTTCCTTAGGAAAATTATTGATCATCATATAAAGAAGGTGTTACTAGAGAATGAACCATTTGAAAATCAAAGTTGTCAAGTTAATTCTGGGGAGGGGATTTCTGGTTTCTCAGGAGAGATATCATGTTAACACGGATATCTCAACCTGTTTTGTTGCGTCGTTGTTGGAACTATATGTGGTAAACGACGTGGTTGCAAATATGACCAAAGAACTCTTTGATCCCACTCTACTCAAAGGATTGGATGAGGCGATTGAGGTTGCATGTTTGGGTATCGAAATACTTCGACACTAAGACCTGGAGCTCCATATGGATCTAGCCATAGAGTTTCAACACTTTCTTCTAAATGTTTCTGGAGTAGATTATTGGGGTCATCACTTCTGAGCAAAAGTAGGTTATGATTTCTTGAAAAGGCTTTATTACTTCATATTAGTGAAAGGTTTTCAATGGTTGGCATGATTCATTGACTTTGAAGAAGACTAGAGTTTGAGAGTGATTTTGAAGCAGTTGAAGATTTTGGCCTAAGCCACGTGTTCCATTGTATTTGTGATAAATTGCGAAGATAAGCCATTTTGCTAAAACCCCATCTCTTTGTGAATTACTGTTGAAGATTTTTGTCTCTTTTTTATCTTGGGGTAGGGTTTCATGTCTTAGTATCAAGGACCCCATAATCTGTATATGCAAATTTTGTAAAAATCTATTGGGTCCCGTTATAAGTACGATAAAAAAATAGTATGCAAACTCTTAGTATTGTATGCCAAAAATATTAGATTTGATTATGCATTATGGTATATCACCATGTTTATGTTGTTATATGGGTTTTCCATTTTCAAGATGTTTGCTTTCAATTGAAATCTCAATTCCATGATATACAAAAAGTTAAAATGTGGAATGGAAATGTAAATCCTTTTTGAAATTTCAATCTTGTCTTTTAACAATTTACATTTTAATCTCATTTCTCAAATTAGGGTTATTAAAAATAGTCGAGTGTAAGCCCTAACTATTATATGCCAAAAATATTAGACTTTGGTTAAGCATTACATTATAACATTTTGTTTATGTTGTTGCATGGATTTTACATTTTCAAAATGTATGCTTTCATTTGAAATCTCAATTTCATGATAAAAAGCAAGGAACTAGTTTTTTGACCCAACATGCTAAGTAAATCTTTAATTGTTTCAAACCCCTTCTTATTGGGAAAGATGTTTAGGGAATGCATGTGAAATGTAATCCTTTTTTTTGAAAGTTTAATTTTGTTGGCATGCTATCCTAATATATCTATTATTTTGAACAAATGTAATGGACATGAAGCATATATGTCTTTTGGAGATCTTGATTTATTTTGAGAAAAATGATTTCATGTTTTGCTACAGTCAAGGTCTCCGCATGAGACATTAAAACTCTTTTAACAACTTACATTTAATCTCCTTTCACAAAGTAGGATTGTCTATTTTGTATGTTTTAATTCAATAAGCAATGTATTTTTAAAAACCTAAAGGGTTTCATCAATTAAACAGTTTATGTATAGTTTGATTTTGATCCAAAAACTTTAGAACTTAAAGATTAAAACCATGCCAAAGATGTGGTCACCTATAGGATCGAATTGAGATTGATTAAGGGTACGGTATGAAAATTTTCAATGTTAATAGTGAAACATAGCATTATTTTTGGGGATCCCTTAGAAGAATTTTAAAAGGTAAAATCTAGGTTATTCTACAACCACTCTCTTCCAGCTTCAGCATAAGGCAGTATAACCCAAATTTCATGAGTTAAAAGTTAATAGGATTTTGTGATGGGATTAAAGTATTAATCTAGAGGTTATATTAATTTAATCCATTTGCTATGTGGAAAGCTTATGAGGATCTGTGAAGAGGGTACAAATTCACAGGAGCCTGCAGTGTGTGTAAGGGATCATAGTCTTGAAACCTCCCAAAGGTGATTTTTCTTAAACCACAACTTTGGATCCCAGTATTAAAGGTGTACTAACAAGTTTATAAAGCCTATCTAGTGGTACATAGGGTTTGTGATTGGGATTTCAAATCCTAATGAACCACCTAGAAGATTTATTCGATTGGTTCAAGCAGGCAATTGCTATCAAACCTTATTGTTGATTTTGTACCTATTGGGGTTATTATTTATCAATGAGATTTGTGTGCAAAGGAAATACTGATATATTCCTCTATTTGAAGTATTCAGGTGCAGTTTTAGACATTCTTGGTTTGGATATATCTTTAGTCTTTATACTTTTAAAGTGGTCCTACATTCTTAATTGTAATTGCTCTATTCCTTTGTCAGCATTTCTTCTATACCTTCCCACTTCTTTAGATTTGTATCCATGATGATTTATTTATCTTGTTTGACACTAATATTAGCTAAAAAATATTCCACCCTGTTTGCTTCTCTATACACATGTGTGATCATGTAGTCTTCTATTCTTACTAGTGATTCCCATATCTTCAATACCCAACTTCTCAATTTCTAGTTTGGTGTTTCTCTTTTTGTTATTGCTTGAATGCATATTAATGAATACCCTTTAATGTCCACATTTTTTATACCATTTTCTTGGCATATCCATAGTCCCAAAGAAAGGGCTTCCATCTCAGCTTCATTGTTGGTGGCAAAACCAAATTTTCTAGACATAGCCCAGATGCATTGTCCTTGGTTGTTTCTTATGAAACACCTTGCCGTTGTTGGTCCAAGGTTCCCTTTCGTTGATCCATCAAAGTTGACTTTATACCTTCTTTTATTTGCACCCTTCCACCTAGCCTCCCTTCTAATCTTTGCCCTGTCTTTAAAAGGTCCCTTGGATCCTTTTAATTTGACCCTAATTTTCTATAGATCCTCATCCCATTTTATAAATTTGGTGCTTGTTTTTATCATGTTTTTTGCATTTAGTAATTCACATACACCCTCTTCTATTTTTTGTATTAATTTTCCTTCATCCATACTCTTTTCCTAAAATATTTTGAAGTTCCTTTCTTTCCAAATGTTCCAGACAATCATTGAGGGAGCTACCACCCATAAATTTTCCCATGATGTGTCTTTCTTTCCTTTTAGCCAGCTGATCAACCAATCACTAAGATTTTCCTGTCTTGTCCCCTTCCACCCTAGCACACCTTGGATCCAATCCCAAAATTTATAAGCGTATGTACATCCTAATAGTAGGTGATTGATTGTTTCACGATTTTTATAGCACATTATGCACCTATTAGGACCTTGTATCTCAGTGACATTCAATCTTTCAGTTGTAAGTGTTCCTTTTTGTAGTGTCATCCAAAGGAATGCTCCTACTTTGGGTAGAACAGCTGGATACCAACATAATTTAGAAGGCCAATAGGAATGTAATCTTATGGCATTCTAAACTTGATACCCTAATCTACTAGAGTATTCTCTTGATCGGGCACCACACCATATGATTTCATCTTCTTCTTCTATCAATATAACCTTTCTATTTTCTAATTCTTGTTTCAATCTTGCTTTAGCCTCTACTGGTATTGGTAACCTCCCAACATTGATCCAGTCATACTGATTGCCATATTTAGGACGGTTCAAACACATGTAGTCTCTAATTGTGTGTCCCATTAGATTTGTGATTGGACCAATGTGTTCTTTAATCCCTTCCATCTCTCCCAATGGTTTGTAACCATTCCAAGAATCTATCCAAAAATTGGCTTATTTCTCGTTATTAACCTTTCAAGTCAGATGCTCAATTATAATTTTCCTACTATCCCATAAAAACTTCCAGATTTTTGATCCTCCATTAGATGTTCTTATGGTGAGGATCCTTTTAGGATCTATAGTATCCAATTACTTGTTCTGAAATATTTTGCACCATAAGCAGTTTGGAACCCTGTACATCTTCCATGCTAATTTGGCTCCTAGTGCCAAATTTTGTTCTTTCATTTTTCTTAGACCCACACCGCCATTGTGTTTTACTAGACATGCTTTATCCCAGTGTACCAACGATATTTTCCTTTCTTCTTTTTCTCCTTCCCATAAGAATTTTTTAAAGAAGCTTTCCAAATTGGCCTCAACCTTGTACGTAATCTGAAAACAAGACATTACGTATATGGAACTATTGAGAGAAAAAATTTAATCATTAGTATCCTTCTAGCCAGTGTTAGCCACTTATTTTTCCAAGTAGAGGATTTGTTTCTACACTTTTCCATGACATCCATCCAATGTTGTGAGCAGCATGCTCCAAAAATTAAAGGTGCACCCAAATATTTGGTTGGGGTAGTTGCAATTGTAAAGTTGAGTTGAGTTGCTATTCTTTTGTGTTTTTAATTTATCAACTATCCTAAGCACTTGGTGTATTCTTCCAATGCTTATTTTATTTTTTCTACCTCTCTCATATTGGCTTCCCCAAATAATATTGTGTCATCAACAAATTGTGTGTGTGTTATCGGATTAAGTCATTGTGCCACTTTTATGCCTTTCCAAATGTCATTTTCTATTTTTAGTTTGAAAAATCTTCCCATGGCCTCTGCCATGATAATGAACAAAAAAGGTGTCAAGGGGTCTCCTTACTTTAGTCCGTTTGTGGTAGAAAAGAAACCACAAATAGATCCATTCACATTTAGTGAGTATCTTACCATTGTTACACATTGTTGGATGAGTGCTATCTAGGACTTATCAAACCCAAATATCTTGAGTATTTCTATTAAAAAATTCCATTTTACCCTATCATAAACCTTACTTATGTCTAATCTTATCATCATTCCTTGTATTCTTTCTATAGACATTGTGTGCACTGCTTCATTGGCAACAATGATACTGTCAATGATTTCTCTCCTTGGAAAATATCCATGTTCTTCTGAGATGATAGAGTTCATAATATTTTTTAAACAGTTGGCCAACACTTTAGTAATTATCTTATAGATTATATTGCACAAAGATATTGACCTGTAGTCATTGAAAGAGTTACATACTTGCTTCTTTTGTATTAAGGCTATTACTGTGTTATTAATATCTTTCACTAATTTTTTCTTAGCCTTGAATTCCTCTACCACTTTCCATACCTCCTTCCTATTAAATTCCAACACTTCTGATAAAATTTTCTTGAAAATCCATTTGTACTTGGTGCTTTATCTGGATGTAGCTAATATGTAGCAATCCAGACTTCTTCCATTATTATAGGTTCATTTAGCATTTGGTTGTTCGCTTCTAAGATACATTTTGGAATACAATCTAAAATTTATTCATTGCTACATGGTGTTGCTTTGGTCTCTGTGCCCTGCATTTTTTCAAAGAATTTGAATGCTTCCATTTCTATTGCAGTTTTTTCTTTAACTACATCTCCATTTTCTAATTCTATTTCACTAATTTTGTTAATAGCCTTTTGATTTTTAGAGGTAGCATGAAAGTATCTGGTATTTGTATCACCTATTTTTAGCCATGTTACTCTACTTCTATCCCACGCTTCTTCTCTTGTCAATTTTTTTTTGTTATAGTTTTTCAATTGTTGTTCTTTAAAGTAATCCTCCTGGAACATGACATTCTTTATTACCTTGTTTAATTCTTCCAATTCATTTTCCACCTTTTATTTCTCTAGAAAATTGTTCTTAAATACTTATTTATTCCATTTCTTTAATTTTTTTATCATTTGGAGATTTTTCTTAAACATGTAGCTGGGAGTGTCGTTGATCTTGCACTCTTTCCACCATGATTCTATAGAAAGTAGCAGGATTTCTTCTCTCCACCACATGTTTTCAAATTTGAAATATATATTTTTGGATTGGATCCAATTTCCAACTTCAATAGGATTGGAAAATGGTTTGAGGCTAATATTGGGAGTATGTAAGCTTCCATTTTTATGGATTTCTCCTTCCAATTGGTTGAGATTAAAAATCTATCTAATATTTTAGCAATATTTGTAAATCCTTCTCTTTGGTTTGTCCAAGTATAAATTCCATTGGATGTTCGGCAATATATGCCCTTTATTTCTTCCACAAAATCTTTGAAGTCCTGTATATTCTTGTTGATCTTCTTAATTCCTCCACTCTTTTCAGAGAGATAGGTAATTGTGTTAAAGTCACCACCCATAAAGTAGAATTGATTACCTATTTGACTTATTCTATTACTTATTTCTTTCCAAGTCTCTCTTTTGTCATAGTCTTGATGGAACCATAAATATTAAATAAGTTGAATTCCATATTGGCATTAACATTTGATGCTTTACATTTCATACAAGTATTATGTGCTTGAGTTAGGCTTATTGTGATATTAGTATTTCCAAACCAAGAGTCATTTTTGTGGCTTCTTGAAATAGACCTACACAAGATTTACAATATTTAAGATTTTTTTTTGCTTCTTGTTTGCTTAATTTAGTTTCTTGAATCATTATTATGTCATATGATATTTTATCCATGTGACGCTTGATCAAGTGTCGCTTGTTAGGGATGTTTAAGCCCCTAACATTCCATGAGGATATCTTCATTTCCCTCCAAGGGATGTTTTTCCTCCCTTGGAAATAAAAAAACTAGAAATGCTTTTCAATCCCTTCTCCATCGCTTTCTCCTCTCTTTTTTGTTTGTTTGTTTTTCTTCCCTTTCCTTTTTTTAATTTTTCCCATTGCTCTGGTAACGGATGGCTTATGCACCTCAGATCAATAATTCCTAATTCATTAGTATCTAGTTGATCTTCTTCTACATACAATTCCTCAAAATTGGATTCTTCCTCAAAAAGTCTTGGGGATTTTCTGTCACACCCCATTTCATGATTATCGAGTTACTTTTACCTTCACGGGTAAATATGGTGATAAATGCTAATCATGACTTCAATATGTTTGTTAGGCAAATGGAATATGTGAATATGCAATAAGATGTTATTGATTAAAAAGGAATGGATATGTTTTAAATGCTATATATTGCAATATGAGCATTCTAATGCTTTGTTGATACAAATGTGTTATGATGTAAATGGATTTACAATGAACATCTAACTACCTTGGTATTGTACTAAGCTGGTTACAGGGACATATTCAATCCTCTGGAAGGGAAGGGAAGTATCACTCAAGAGAAGTGATTGGTTGGGTAGCCCTTAATGAAACCTTATTGAGCTTACACACACTCACGACCTAGACTTGGATTAGAAGAGTTGAAGCAATTTGGATTCGGTAAGTGAACCCTTGGTCACAGTCCTGGCTTGTTGGAATCGGTTGGTCAACTTGATTGATTATAGTTTTGGTTATGATCTTGTCTTTGAATGTTCATGTTTGTGGAAGACCCTCTTTGTATGTGTATGTGTATATCTATGTTGATAAGTTTATATACATTAATGTATATATGTATATATGTTGAACGGAAACCCATGCATACAATTATATAATATGCATAAGGAAACTGGTTGCATATTTATGATATATGCATATACATACATACCTTGTGTATATACTCATGATTGAAGAAGAAGATATTATATATATATGTGTGTGTGTGTGTGTGTATTTAATAATACATACATACGTATATGTATTTGTATATGTAACACCTCTGAATTATATATGTATGAATGCATGCATTACTATTATATGGGACAATGTGAATATGGATATATACATTCATATATCGAATAGTTTATTTAGTAAACTTGATTGTTAATGAACAAATATATATATATATATAAATGTGAATCGATTAATAGAAATCAATTTGAATAAATCGATGGAGATTGATACTAATGCAATACTTTGCATTATAGATAGTGCAAATTTACAAAGTACATATGTTAGTGAGGGAGGTATTACTACAAGTTAAATGTTGCTTGTATGAGTAGCGTATTTTTACAATATGTATTTAATAAATGCTTTTAAGCGAATTTACATATTGGGCATTGTCAAAACACGCGCAAAAATACATTTATAGCCTGCACCATATAATGTGGAACCAACACATATAGCATAAATATGAACCAAATATTATTAACAACATTTAAACATGCTGATACAAAGGAAAAATGATGTGCAAGCTAAGTTAATGAATAAGCATTGATTGAATCAAAAAATTTACAAAGTGTTGTGAGCAAAATAAAGACCAAGTCAAAGGTATTAAATGTTGAACCAAAATGAGACTTTTTCCACTGTGAGGAAACCATAAGCAAAGTTAATAGGAAATGTGATGCTTTTGGTGGCGCCATTATATGAGTTGCATAAACCAAATAGAAGAGGAGTTTGCAAGAATTAACTTGTATTTTAAACACATGCAAAGTGAATCAATCAAGCCATAGCTGGCCATGCTAGAGGTTGATCTATTATCCTTTTTGCTAAGTATATTCTTAGACTGTTGCCACCTTTTTGCTTAAGAAAATTGAGTCAACCATTTTCCTGAGAGGTGTCGATTTGCATAGCAAATAGATAGGCATAAATGTCTCATGTTTTAGTATAAATAGAGAGGTTATTCTCCTCATTTGGACATCCATTCTTATTCATATTCTTTTTTTTAATTCTGGAGGTATTCTTTTGTTTTATTCTGGAGGGATTCTTTTTGAGATTTAGAGATATATTGTGAGAGCATAGTGAGAAGGCTTTTGTGAGATTTTGCATTTGAGTGGTTATAGTGTTTTGAGAAGAATCCTAGCTAGCCGTCATTGGAAAGGAATGAAGTAGAATCTATTGGATTAAGCGATCAATAGGCATGAGAATCTATTCTCCTTTTATTTATCTTTTGCTATGAAAGAATGAATGTCTTGATTGATTTGTCTGAAATTGCATGAGAATGCTTGCATTAGTGAATTGTACTATTTACTTATGGAAGGAAAATAATTTGTTTATGATTTCCTATGAAGTGTTTATATATACTCCATAATAAGAGTGTTTGTTTATCATTAGTATTATATACTAGGAATGACGAAATATGATTAGCTTAAGTGTCTTAATACTCCTATATACCCTATATGGGGATTTAGATAATGATGTTTCTATACATAGATAGTCTATACTACATGTATAATGTGAAATGTATCAACGTCATGAAGTGACTTGACACTGTAGCTTATTATGCTAGGAAATCTTGGGAATGTTAGGGTTAGCATTGTGATGCAAACAAAATAACCTCATACCACGAACTCACAAAACAACACATGAAACACACTTTACAATCTCTTCCTATAGCTTCATCAAATAGAGATGTAGTGTAGAAAAATGCATCCCTTTACATCTTCACACTTGTTTGGGCCCGCCTTATTTATATTTATGCTTCTTTATGCCTTAAATGGTCCTATTTTGCATCTGTAAGCCCAATCCTTTATTAATTAAATAATTTTTAATAATTTAATTAATTCATTTTTTTCTCTTTATTCTTCCCTTGATTAATTAAATAAATTAATAAGCCCCTTTTCCTCTATAATTAAATGAATTCTTATTTATTTAATTATTTTCTTTTCCTTCTATAATTAAATAATTATTTTTAATTATTTAATATTTTTTCCTTTTCCCCCACTTTTGAATTAAATATTATTTTAATTCAAAAGTTAGCTTTTCCATCTTCTTCTATAATTAAATAAATCTTATTTATTTAATTATTTCTCACTTTCCCTCCAATATTAAAATTATTTAATATTTTATCCTTTTCTCCCACTTTTGAATTAAATATTATTTTAATTCAAACGTTAGCTTTTCCCTCTTCTTCTATAATTAAATAATTGTTTCAATTATTTAATTCATTAGCCTTTTCTCTCTATAATTAAATAAATGTTATATTTATTTAATTATTTATCCTTCCTTTATCTCCCCAATTAAATAATTTAATTATCCTTTCCCTCTCCATTAATAATTATTTCTAATTATTCAATGTTTAACACTCCACCTTTCCTCTATAATTAAGTAATTATTTTTAATTATTCAATTATCTAATTATTTGTTCTCACCTTTCTTTTTTAATAAATAAAATCAATCTTTTATTTATTTCTCCTATGTTGGCCACTAAAATTGAATACTTCTTAGCTCCTTGATCCATGTCTTTTTTCTCTCAATTAACCTCCACCCTTGATTAAATTATTTTCTAATTTAATCTTGGCCCTTGATCGTGATTCTTATTTGGGCCACTCACTTAACTCTCCTCTATAAAAGGAGACCTTTCATCCTCATTTGAGGACACACAACAAGAAGAGAAAAATACAACAAGAAGATGAATAAACAACAAGACGATCACACACCAAGAAGGCGATCTTACACACTAAGCATTCTAGATCAAGAAAGCATCTTCAAGAACATTATCAAGGCATTCAAGGGAAGATTATCAAAGTCTTATTGCAGCAATCAAGGATCCATTATCATGTTGAAGGCATGCATGTTGAAAGAGGAATCATGTTGATGTAACATTCAAGATCACTTCAAGTATTTCAAGATATCATCTCAAATCAAGTTCATGATCAAGAATCACATCCATGGAGATTTCTACATGCTGATTTTATTCCAAGGTTTCAATATTGGTATGGTAAGTTGTGACATTATTATGTTCACTTGTCATTCCTTTAATTACATGTTTCAATTCATCATCAAGTTTGATTACTAAAATGGGGTTTGACCAAGGAAAACCCCTATCCCCTAGCAATCAACATTTTCTTCTCTATGATGTGTGATTTGTAAGTTTTAGGTTGAAGATTTATGAAGAGCAAGATTTGGAAAAACATCTTTGGTGACTGGTACACATCATTCTTACCTCTCAAAAATATGGTTTTTGATTATATGTATGATTAGAATTTAGATATGTACCCCATATTGCTCATATTTGAATGGAAAATAGAGAATTAGGGATCTCCATTTAGAAGATTCAAATTTTCTATGTTTCAAGAGAATAGCTCAAATTTTTAATCTAAAACTCATATTAAACCAAGATGAAACAATTACAAAAATTATTCAATTAGATTCAATTACAAAATCTACATAGAAGATTAATGAATCACGGCTCTTCCTGTAGCTTCTTCTCGCCGCCCCAAGCTCTCTTTGTTGTTGTTCAAACCTTCATATAAGATCTATCCTTCTCTTTACCTCTCACACATTGGTGTCTTATCTTTTCTTCACTGGTGCTGCTCAAACCTGCAATACAAACCTCCAATGATACCTCTACAGAGGCATCTTTCTCCTTCCCATTCCTCACAAACTTCTTCCCACGTTTTTTTTAAAAACCCCCAGAAATATGCATTAAAATAATAAATTTTGCCCCAAGAAAGGGCTCCCAACTCTCCCCCAAGAAAATTTATACATATTCTAAGTTTATGCAACATTAAATGGGACATTTTAAGCCTCCATTAACTCCTACAAGTGTTGTCTTTACTCCCAAAGGCGTTTTTCTCTATTCAAGGCATTTTAAAATATCTAAAATCTTGATTTTTTGCCTCTTTTATGCTCCAAACGCCCCCCACATTATTTATGCAATAGATAAAAAATTGATATTTGACTTCCATGGCCTCCATAATACCTTTCCAAAATAAAATTAATCAAATTGGTGCTTGAAAGTGCGGAGTCGAGTGCCGACAGGCGAAAAAATGAAAGTTATCTGATTCACACAAAAATTGGCATGCAAGCTTGGAATGGTATCCCATGGACCCCTGCAAAAGGATTTTGCTCAAACCTTCACGGATTTTAAAATTTTAATTTTTTTGAAAATTGTTGACATTATTTAACTTCCGATATTAAAATATCCCAAACTGAAAAAATGTATGACTTTGATTCTTTTTGTATATTTCACATGCCACCTCCATGAATACCCCTACCAAATTATTTTACTTCAATCCTTACGAGTTTCCCAGAAATAATTTTTGAAAACTACTTACGGAGCCCTAAAATGATGATTTGACAAACACTGATTTTATGCAAATTTGAACACAAAAAGAGCTTTCCAAAGCTTAGAGATGTCAAATGAACCCCAAAACACACCAAAAATGAAATTCAAACTAAAGTTTATTTTTGGTTGATATCGATTTCTAGTCTACCCAGATGCTCCTGCATCACATTGCAACAAAAGTGAAGGTATGAAAAACATGATGTGACGTTATGCAAACCACATCAATTATCTTTACTTGAATGATCACTTGATCATACTTTACTCTCTAACGAAACCTTAGGTTTAGAATAACCTATTTGAGTTAAGAAGTTTATTTGAATAAAGAATGAAACCTTAGGTTAAGATTTACCTATTGGGTTCGGATATGTACTTGTCTACTCGTTGAAACCTATAGGTAATTGGGAATATCCTACTTTTTTGGGTTGTTTATTTGGTCTTGTTTGGAACATATAGGTTTAGATTTAGCTATATGATCAGACTAATCATTGGTTGATGTCTTTATCCTAGGATTAGGATATATCAAGGATAAAACTCACCTATGTGATTAAATTGATCACTTGAGTTTATGAAGTACTATTTGTTTGAAGCCATAGGTGGGATTACCTATTGAGTTAGAGTTGAACACCTAATTGGTTATTTATACTCTTGATATGAAGTCATATTGTTGACAAGATTCTACTCTTTGAATAACCCCTTTTACTAAGGAGGTTACGCTCTTGAATATAATCTTTACTAATATGATTACTCTTCAATTGAGGTCAATTTTTAATGAGTTTATACTTATGATGAGAATCACTTAACGTCGTGATCATATAATCCTGAAAGGAGTTGTTTATTTATGAGCATTAATCTATGATTAGATGAATCTTATGTAGCTATAGTTTAGATTATATATTTATACTTGGGACTAGGTTGTCTATTGAAGAGAATAGCTTGTTTATGCAAAGTTAATTTGTAGACTAGAAAAGCTCATATGTTATACCTAGGACTAGAATATCCATTGAAGGGGTAACTTATGCTTAGGCTTTATTGGTAGAGATACCATTGTGTTTTGAGAAAAAAAGGGATAGGTTATTTTTGAGGTTAATGATTACCAATGGAAGGAAACTACCTATGCATAGTATACGAATGGTCATAATCCAAACTGAGCTATGACAGTGTACATGTGAATAGGATGACTGTCACTCGAAGTACTGGGTGAGAATACTTTGGCCAAGGTAGTGTAATTTTCCATTGGTTGCACTATCAATTTACTATGTTCCTTTTATGCATGCTAGTTCAAGATTGTAGTGGATGCAAGTTCTAGTTATGTAGGACACAACACTAAGCTCAGAACAACTATTTGTTATGGGTTTTTGCCAACCAATCACTTTGTCGAAGGGTAGGGTCATCTTGCAATATGTGGCAGATGTGCAAGTGACCGCATTTGAGTCTGTGGTTGGCAGAAAAATGCTTGAGTGATGATTCTCCTCATCAGTTGGTGACCGAGGTTTGTGGATGTTTGTGAAGTTACAATGAAATGCAATGAAAGTTTGGAAATAGTGTTTATTTTAAATGTGCATTTAATTTACATTATGGAAATAAAAAAAAATATTACTATGTTATGGCATGATGGATCATTCACTCACGGTGAAAATTTTGGAATTTTACTGAGTAGAACAGTAGGGTTGTTACAGATTTTTCAAGATTTTCCCCTACTTTTTCTAAATTTGTTTTCTCTATTATTGGGGCTTTCTTTGTACTTGGTTTTGCCTTGCTTGATGCTACCATATTTCCTGTTAGAATCTTTTCTAAAGATGGAACCCTATTGATTTGTGGATCTTTTTCGGAGGATGTAGCCTCTTTGCTTTGTGAGTTAGTGTTTTGGGAGTGAGGATTGTTGTTGGTTTTTTGTTTCCATACCATCTTTTGAGATACCTACTTTTTGGGGTTTTTCCAAAAACCATTATTTTGGCAATCTTTTTCGTTATGCTTTTTGCTGCGAAATTTAAGGCAATAGTTTTTAATTTCTTCTATGTCCATCACTTGTTTCCAATGTTCACCTCTCACACATAACATAATCTCGCTTGGTATTTTTCTAATTGTTGCTATCTAGATTCTGGCATATAAACAAGAGTCCCCTTCAAAGATTTTTCTATCTATATCTATTAATGTCCCCAATGAGTGACCAATTTTCTCCATACATCCTTCCAACCAGTATTCTAGTGGTAAATTGTGTAGCCGAATCCAAATAGGTCAATCATAAGGGCCCATCTCAAGGAGGTTGAATTTTTTATGCCACTTTTGCATATATAAAGGATAGAATTCAATCTACCATAGTCACCTTGTAGAACTTTATCCCTTTATCCTTCTGAGACAAACACTCAATAAAATTCCTTTTGGTAAAACAATTATTATCTCTTGAGTTTTCCAGGTTTTGCAATCCATTTCCTAATCTTTCTTCTTTCAAACTTAGGTTGTATGAATATGTCTTCTAAAACTCCTAAGTCTTCTTCTACCTCATCAGATAGGTATATTATTTGGTACTTTGAATGTTTTGTTGATTCACATTGTTTTGTTGTTTCTGTGGAATTCCCTTCTTTTTGTATTTTTTCTGGTTCTTGAATCTCCATCAAGGGAATTCTCACATTTTAGGGTTTCCAATTATGAATTACAAAACTTGTAATTATTAGTAGAAAATATAATAAAGAATTACATGTACCTGCAAAAAGGAAAAACATTAGTGTTTAAATAAAATACAATGCTTGAAGCCTTTCGTACTCATTTTATTTTCCTTATGGATTTGCAGAATGATCTTAGGAAGTAATTCACAAATTTAGAAAGTAGTTCGAGAGTCACTTGATGTTTTTTGCATGTCAAAAAAAAATTTGCATAGCAAAGTGTTTGTATTTTGATAATTTAATAGCATATGAAGTAGTTAGAATTTAAAGTGAGTTATGAAATTGTAAATATTGTCCTATATCATCATAAAATTGATATGGAACAACACATACACACTTTGCAATATAATGAAAAATCTAATTCTTATTGAGATGTCAAAACCTTCTTGAAACATATCTTGAGAAAGTAAGATGACAAATCTACAAAGAAAAAAACATCAAAATAGAAATTAAAATAAAAATAAAAATTGAAACCTAATATATTTTGGGTGATGTGGTATTTCTCATTATCATGGTTTCTCTAACATCAAATTTACACATGATGCAAACAATTATTCAATATTTAGATCACATCAAAAATATGTAGAATAATATTTTATTGACCCATAGTCTAAAAGTATATTAATGAGTTCTATAATTAGGGATTATAATTACAATTAAACCTTAGTCTTTAATTTCAAATAAATACAAGAACAAGAGGTGTGTGGCTCCAAAATATGTAATTATCAGTTAATCTCCTCTTTAATTCTCCCTATGACCTTCTTCACTTTTTCTCCTTCAACTACCTCCTTTATGTTGTGTATTATTTAAGTGTTTATATAGAGAAGGATGATGTGGTATCTATGTGAGACCAAAAATGTATTGCATTACCATATGCAAATGAGATGAGGATCATGGGTTCAATATTAAATGATTACTCTTATGATTTCACCCTAGAATTAGATACTTTCTTGTGAAATGTGTAAACTACCCTTCTTTGATGACTGCTACAAGATGTAAGCTTTCAAATTCTCTACAACCTTCACTATAGACCTTAATGGGACCAATAATATCATATATGACATTATTAGTTATCGCGAGGATCAATTGTGTAGCACATAACCAAAAAAAGTCATCATTTAGTAGGTGTTACAAGTCATGTCACATTAATATTCTATAAACATTCAAACAAAGATGTAGATATGTGAAGGAGACCTTGTAAATTCAACTCACTTGTATGAATTACCATCTATTGCATTGTGTATTTTGGATGAAGATCATGTTAAGAAAATGGTTATATGGTGAGAATAGAATGAATCAAACAAATATAAAAAAAATATAAAATACAAACACAAAGCACATATTTTTGGGTTGATGTAAGACTTCCTTTACAACTAAAGTGCTCCTACATCACTTTGCCTCATTTATGGCCTTACATGTAACTACTTATGTGGTAGAGATGGAAAATTTAACCTAATTATTTTTTGGGCAATAACTGTTAGGAATTTTGCGTACAACAAAATCAATTAAATACAGATTTACAAAATTAACAAAGGAATTTAAATACATAGAAAAATAAACCAGCGAAGAGACAACACAAAATTTAATGTGGTTCTCCCAATTTCAGTATACTTCCACCAACAATAGAGTCTTTTTATTAATTGTCCAACAAAATGAATTACAAATACTTGCAACAAATGTTGCAACTTGTAGCAATGTTTTTAAAGTTTCCACTACCTTGTTTCTACCTGCGCATTATTACATGTACTTGTTGCTTAAGCCTACAACCAAAACTCTATCACTAAAATAGTGATTGTAACTTCTTCTCATGTTTTTCATGCCAAGAATCATCTAACCAAACATCCACATGACTTTCCACGTACCTATGTGTGTTGTTGTTGTTCAACTTCATGGCTTTTGGAATTCTCCAATGTGCAAGAATTTAAACTATTCAAATTATGAGAATTTTATTAACAATTTTCAACCATCCTTTGACTATATTTTGAATATAAACCTACAATAATTTCTCAATTAAAATAATGGCCAATTTTTGTTTCGGAGGCGCTGCCCCCAACAACCCCCATTGGGGGAGTTGCCCCTAGAACCCCATCGTAGGCTCCAACATTTTAGAAACCATTTATCACACAAAATTTTAGAAACCATTTTCAATTTACTTCACTTCCTTCTATTTATCACAAAGAAATGGTAGTATCCAAAGCAGAAGTATAAGAGCAATAAAGTTGAGCAGAGGATATTCAAAAATAGAGTACAACAATAGAGAGAAAAAAAATTGGTTGAATCATAGCAATGGCAGGGCACATTATAAGGAGGGAACCTGTAATGCACAATTTGTTATTGGAAGATAGGCAATGCTTGCCAATTTTCTAGTAGGTAGGTTGGTTGGATTACTTTCTCTAGCTTACAAAATACAATGAGCTAATGACTCAAAAATTTGCAAATACCCTGCAAAATGATGAAGCCATTATAAGAGGATTAAGGGTTGATACTTTGGAGGAAACTATAGTAAAAGTGTTAAGGCTACCACAAACAGGAGATGAATTCCCAATGAGGGTAGATGCAATTCTTGTTAGGAATGAGTTATCAATACCTAGAGAAAACCTAGATTCTACATCCCAAGGTAAAAAATGCCTCTCTTTACCCTAGATTTGGGCTTCAGTTTTCTCATATATTGTTAAATCCTTATCCTATGATGGCAAACAACCACTTTTATATACTGCACATTTTAAACTTCTTATCCATTTATGCCATCAAAGAATTATAAATGTACCCAAATGTTTGTACAATCTTTTAAAATAATGTCAGTTGAATACAAAAAGAAAAGAAACCAAACTATTCTATCTCATTTTTGTTCAATCACCTTGTTGATTAAAAGAAGCCTTAGAATCCAATTCCCAAACATATCTTGGGAGGATTTTCTAGCCTGCAACAATGGTAATAATATTCTTCCAAGGAAGAATACAAAAGAGATGGGTAAAGAACAAGAAACAAGAGAATGTTCTATGGTTGCAGTAGAGGGAAACATACCCTTTGGTTCCCTTATTTCCTCACCTACCTACAACATAGAGGAACATGCAGAATAAGAAAACAAGAAACTAAACTTGCGGCTTATGGGGAGCAACCCACAGTAGAAGGAACTACAAAAACCCTTGCATCTATCGAGAGCCCTTCTAAGCCAAAGAAAATAAAGGGTGTGGCTTCTACTTTCAAACCTATGAAGAAATAGAGAAGACCAACACAACCAAGGAGGCGATCACATCGGCTGCGAAGAAAAGGGACTGTAAAAGGAAAGACTAAAAAGCAACAAGAAAATATTGCTTTGGTAGAAATTGACACAGATTCTAATGAAGAAAAGATACCTGATAGTGACATAAAAACTCTAATTTTGTAGCCTTTGTATATGAGTAGCAATTTTGATTAAGATTCAGAAGACATTTTCATGGCTAAGAAGAAAAATAAACCTCCAACAAGCCCTATTGCCAAAAAAGGGTTTGTACCATCAGAGGAGGTGGAAAAAGAAAAGTTTTTGGAAAAAGAAAAAGAGTTTCTTTTGGAAGGAAAGAATACAAGCAAGGAGTTGCAAGAGGCCCTACAAAGCATAAAAGATTTAGAAAAGAGACTCAAGATATACCAGTTGTAGGATAGGGTATCAATCATAATCAAAGGTAAAGATTAACTAGTAGCAACCACAACTACTTACAATTTAAATCAAAATGACCCAAATCCAAACAAGAAAGTATAAAATAGCAAAGGAAATCAAATGAAAACAAAGCTATATCAAACTACCCTTGATTCATCTTCCTTGCATCTCCTCTATTTTGCTATGTGTGCAAGTTTTCCCTCAGATTTTGGTGTATGCAAGTATGTGCAAGTGACAATGGTGTGATAGTGACTAGCAAGAATTTTGGAGATTGTGGTTGTAAGGTTGGAATGAGGGAGACAACTCTCTTTATAGAAAAGCTACTCAAATAGATGGTCGAGATTGAAAGCCAAAATGATGCCAAGATCAACAATCAAGGTTGCATGCACCACAAAGGGGTAGGGTTAGGGATAGCTAAGGTAGACGGTCAAGATTGAAAGAAGACTAAAAGTGATCAATGGTGGAGATTCAAAAGAGAAAGTGGAGAAAATTAAATAATAAAATTATTTAATTTGGGAGAGGATGTGCAATAATCAAAATGATTATTCATTTATGGAAGAAGAGGGAAATGGGGGTTTAATAAAAATGATTAATATGCAACCATTTAATTAAACATGGAGGAAATAGGATAGAGATATTCAATAATTAAATTAGATTAATTATTTAATAGTGGAGGGAAAAGGTTAAATGAATAGCCAAATAATTAAAAAATATATTTAACTATAGACGAACAATGAAGAATGAATAATTAAATAAATGAGAATTTATTTAATTATAGAGAGAAATATTAGTGATGTAATTAAATAAAGATATTAATTTATTTAATTAATCGAAGGAGGAACAAAGAAGGAGAAATGAATTAATTAAATAATTAAAATTATTTAACTAATAGAAGAATGTGACTATAGAAGCTAATCAAATAATTAAAATTATTCAATTATGTAGGGAAGAAGGGAAGTCGATGTGGAAAAATGGTGTTCGTAGGCTCGAGACATTTTTTAGTGTCAACATTTTCCCCTCTTTGATATAACTTGAAGGCGTCTGAATGTTGTATCAAAGAATAAACATGAAAATTTAGCTCAGACTATGCCCCAGTGTGCCTCGATGAAGACATGATAGACCTATGCTCCCTCAAATTCTTTTTCAAATTTTTAATTTTTTTTTGAGAAATTATTTCAAAAAATGATTTTGATAGACTGACCGCAAAATATTTCAATTTATGGACCTTCAGGATGTTTACATTAGGGTTTGGACTCAACATTTGACATAGCCAGTTGAAAAGGAACATCAAAATCCCACCCTAGGGGGGTATAAATATAAATTTGGGTGGTAAAAAGGTCATTTGTGCATTTTAACCTTGAGTGAATAGTGAGTTTGAGTGAAAACTTGTTGTGGAGCTACTGCCAAAATGTCTCTAGTACCACACGCTGCACATCACATATTTAGAGTTAGGACCTACAGACGGCTGGAGGGCTCAGTGGACATGGTATGTACACCTTTCTTCGCATTTTTTTCAATTTTTGCTATATTTTAGGGGTTAGATTTAGGCAAGCAGATGTGATGCAAAAATTTTGTTGCATCTACTATCCCATTCACCACAAGTGGATGCAGTTTGTCGCATTTGCTCAGTGCGACAAAATTGCAATGGTTTACTTGCAACTAATTTTCATGACGCATATGAAATTGTGAGACGCAACTAAAGGAATAAATGATGCATGTGCGTTGTGAGCCAAATGTGATGGCTCAAGTGACACGTGTAATAGTGAGACGCAAATGTTGTTTTGTGCATTGCAAGTGATTAAAATCCCACATGTGTGTGGGTATTTGACGCAATTGCAAATGTGAACCACATGTGCGGATTTAGTGACACATTTAATTCTTAAGCCGCATATGTTAGATAGTGCAATGCATTTTATTGTTTAGATTTTTTCCCCAATTTTAGATAAAAAAATTCCCTATGATCGAGGTCAAATAGGTTTGCTTGGAATTTATGATTGACATAGTGTGCTTTCTTGTCATGATAGGTGGCACTTGATCCTATCTATACTCAAGAGAGTTGTCCTTCGACCTTTGGACTACAAGAGTGACTAGAGGATGATGAGAGGGATTAGCTACATGCCCTTAGATTATACTATGTTACCTTCATGCCCGTGATTTGGGCTAACAGGGCTTACTGAATGCTTTAGCTAAGTGGTGGCATTCAAAGACTACCTTGTTTCATTTATCCATAGGGGAGGCCACTGTGAATTTGGAGGATGTGTGGTGAATTCTTAGACTTTTGATTCGAGGACAATGTGTATCTTATGATCTTGAGCATGGGTACAATGCTATTTAGAGTGCTTTCGAGCATGAGGACATTGCGGAGCTAAGATTCAAGGAGTATGAGATCCACTGGGATGTGCTTGTGGAGAGATATGATCTCTTCATTATTGTCCTTTGTAGTGTGATTGGTGGTGTTGTGTGCCTAGATCGGCAAGGACATGGATTTCCAGTCGGATGGGGGTAGATGATGGTCGGGATGTTGACTCAAGGCAAAGTCCATACTTGGGGGCCCTATATTTTAGCCATGTTATACTTTCAGCTTCATGATGTTGCTTATCGAGGTGCATAGTCCATTAGATGTGGCACTACTCTTTTGATGGTCTGGGCATGGGAGCACATTGTGATGTTCCGACCGCTTATGTAGAGATAGTTGGGGGTAGGTTTGGCTTATGCGTTTATAAATGGAAGTGTTGTCACACAGACTCATGTTGGTGACATTGAGTACTAAAGACACGCAATTGACATTTTGGATTCGTTTATCTGGAGACCATACAAGGACTACACCCCTTTTGCAGATGATCATGAGCACTTGTCATATTACCATCAGACCCATTACCTAATTGGTTAGATCGTTCAGAGTCAACACATTATAGATTTGACGATAGTTTAGGGAGCAACAAGGGCTTCTAGTGGGCACTACAGAGTTCACTAGATCTAGCAAAGATATTCAGCCATGGGGGGCTACGATTTCTATTGTCATTGCAGAGTGGGATATAGATGGACTACAACCAATTCAGTGGGGTGTGAGGGTAGAGGTGATAGATGCAGGTACTACACCCGAGTATGACACTTGGTGGTCCCATCATAGGCCAGTTCCACTGATAGATCTCGATCATCCTATGCTTTTACAAAGGCATGGGAGAGGTCCAAGAGGTAAGCTCTGGGGCCAAAGGGATGATGAAGGTCGAGGACATGGAGGGGACGATGTGGATGGTGGAGGGAGGGGAGGGAGAGGAGACGAAGGAGGCAGAGGTAGAGGTGGAGATGGACGTCCACTGAGGTGAGATAGTGGTTGACAGGTAGTGGAGGCTCCTAATTAGGAGGAGGGCATCAGGGATGTTCCTACTCATCAGGAGGAGGAGGAAAGAGTAGAGGAGGGATCTAGGCAGGAGGAGGAGGTTAGAGCAAATGTCAACATTGGTATGGATGTCGAGATGGAGGACATTGGTCAGGATGAGGAGATGGGGGATAGTGAGGAGGAGAAGAGGGAGAAAGTGGTGATGGAGGAGGGCTTGGAGGAGATCCCCATCATCAAGGCGATGGAAGTGGAGGTAGAGGATTGGCTAGTGGATGTGCAAGTGACTGAGCTACAAGTTGCATAGTTAGAGCTACATCAGCTAAGGGTCGAGAGGGACATGGTCGTGATTCAACCACAGAGGGTAGAGGAGAGTGTCGTAGACTTCATTAGTAGATGCAGTGGGTCGATGATAGATTTTTCTTAGGAGCTATGAAGGACAGTGTAAGGGGAGCAGTATTATAAGAACTTGTATGAGAGAGAGGTGTCGCTTGAGCAAAGAGAACCGAGCTTTTCAGAGGTGATGAGCAAGTCTTATTCGAGATGGACTCAAAGTAGCGGTGGTGTCTCTCAATCACGACCTTCACCATACCATTAACCATCAAGATTAGGACACGGGACCTCAGGTTCCCATCAGCCACATGATAGGAAGCATCCTAGAGGACCTTCCCCATCAGGTGATAGGGGGAGCACTAGCTAGAATTTTCATTGCATTAGACATTAACATGTATATTTTTTATTGAGCCTACGAGCTCCAATTTTTAGATTCACCCCGATATTGTATTGTGACACTAATTTTTGATATATACACACTATAACAAAATAGGAAATTAGCACCTAAAATAGCACCAAAATTTAGTGCATTTAAGTTCATGAATTGGACATTTATGCTGGCTCAAAACTCAACGTCAAACTACATGTTCCCTTCGGCATTGTTTTTTGTGCCAAAAAATTAGCGCAAGCAATAGCTCCTCCTTTAGCACCTGGAATAGCATTGGGAATAGTGCCTAAATTAGCACCCAATTTGGCATCCAATTTTGCTTCCATGTATGCTCCCATTTTTGCTTCTAGTTTTGCTCCCAGTCGTGCTTCCTATTTTGCTTCTGGTATGGTGTCAAAAATAGCTTCTTTTTTGGATTCCTAATTGACGCCAAGTTTTGCTTCCATTATGATGTCCTTTGTTGCTTCCAATTTTGCTTCTGATTTTGCTTCCACGTTTGCTTCTAGTTTTTCTTTTGATTTTGCTTCTAGGTTTGCTTCCGGTTTTGCTTCCAATTTTGCTTCCAGTTTTGCTTCCAATTTTTCTTCCAGTTTTGCTTCCAAATTTGCTTCCAATTTTTCTTCTGATATAACATTGCTTATTGCATCTAGCTTTGCTTCAATTTTTGTGACTTTGTTCCAAAAAAGGTGAGTGAGCCAATCTTGCTTTCTAACCACCCCATCTTTCACCTTATAGCCTAGCTTAACCTAATACTACCCAGTTTTTTTGTTGCTCCATCTTATTCTATCCTCTTTGCGAGACAAGTTCACATACCTATTTGACATAATACTCTCTAACTCACTGATTTGCATTCCATCCACCTAAAGACCCCTAAAGCATTTGAAATATTTTATAGGATAACATTTATAAATAATTTTTTGGGAAATGGACATCCATAAAAATTAACATCATCATACTTATTAAATCTCCATAAAAATAAAATCTACAACAATATCCAGTATATATAAAATAACAAGATAATTATTATAACATGATCATCATCTACAATTAAAACAAGTGAGTCAAATATTTGTAATTTAATTGAGTTTGACATCATCTATCTTGAGTAGTAAATTAAAATCATCATATGTAATAAATATCCATCCAAAAACCATCAACCACTTTCAATATATATAAATTGAAAATTCAATACTAATAAGATCATCATCATATATAACTAAAACAAGTGAAAGTCAAATATGCCAGTAGATCAATAACATGTCAAAATGATATATGTCCAACAGTCGACATAAGTCAAAATGATACATGTACAAATGATATAAGTAAAAATGATAAATTATGTAACTCAAAATGATACAAGTCAAGATGATACATGTGAAAATGATACAACTCAATAATATGGTACTGCAGGCCGTGAAAACGATACATATGATAGTAACCATGAAAAGAGGCATCATAACAATATATCAGCAATGATCCATGATGCAATCTATATGATAATGAATGTCACTGACTATTACTAGCAACTGCATCATCATCATCATCACCATCGTGATCATCATCATCATGATCATCATTTTTTTCATCATCATGATCATCGGCCTCGGTGTCTTCTGCATTTGCGTCATCATCATCCTCTGCCATGTGATTTGTACAAGAACCAACATATTATGGATCTATATCACGAGGATCATCTTGATCTTCTGGAAGACCCATGTTCTACAAAAAAAACATTTAAAATGAAAATTTATTATTTATTTCATGCAATTATTTATTTTTTTGTTATATATCTAATATTACAACATATGAAACTGGGGCAGGGGCACCTTTGGGAAAAAAATTTCATACAAGGTTGTTGATAAGTAGGCTTTAGGGTTTTGAGTCTTTTTATGTTCAATAAGGTCATATAGACCAAGTTGTGATGTAATAAGTCTTATGAGTGTCATTAGGGGTCATTTGTGTTAGTATTGCAAAATTGCAAAATGTTGTAAAAAGATGTCAAGCAAAAAGTTACAAAAAAGCAGATTTTTGGAATGCTAATGGTTAAGTCATTCAAAAGGAAGTTTTGTATGTTGAGTCAATTTTGTAACGGCCCGAGGGTGCTCTGTTTGTAGGGCTTTGTTGTTTTAATCATGCAAATAAACCCATTCCACCTTCTGTAAGCACCGTACCTTGGTGGAATGGGTAGTATCAGTTAGGTATAGGGGTGTTGATGATTCTTGAGTGTAGGGGAAGGTCAAATGAAGAGTTGGGCATGATGCCCTAGAAGAGAAAAGTGGGTTTTTCTTGTGAAATTGAGAGGTTTTAGTATGGTAATACATGAAATCCATTGGGGCAGCAAGTTTTGTTGATTTTTTGAGCATATGCAGGGATATTTGAAGGGATATGAAGTGGTGGCAGGGTTTGAGAAGGTTTGGAAGTCTAATTTCCAATAAAACCCTATGAGAATTGCTAAAGAGGAGGGTTTCTAGGTTAGGTGTATTGGTGACCGGTTCTCCAGATAAAAATTATAGAATCTTTGGTTTTCTAGCCTATGGAATGCTTCCCAAGTGATTTTAGGGGTTGAGAATAAGATTGGAGATAAGTTTCTTTGTAAAAGAGACCTAATTTAAGGTCTAGGTCAGCGTAGATGCCCTAATTTGATGAAGTTGTTCCAAAGTACCCTGTTGAGGTTTTGTGATATGTGTTTGTGTGCCCCAATGGGTCTCTGAAAAGGTGTTGTTCTTGAGTTGAGAGGGCCTTCTCTAAAAGATATGCCTGATTCATTAAGGAGGCAATACTACAAGGAATAGTGAAGGTTTGATGTGTTAAGGTGGATTTGAAGATTTGTGACTTGGGAGTTGTTGTTTTTGTTTAAGATTGTGTTGTTTGGCTTGAAGACCTCCCCTGATTGACATCAGAAATGAAACCATAATCATATTACATCATATCAAAGTCACACACCATAATAAAAATTCAAAAAATTTACAGCTAATATGTCATTCCAATGATGTAAAACATGCAACAATTCTAATAAACGTTAGTAAAGATCATAAAAAAAAATTATACAATTTAACTATCAACTGTAAATTCTATTACATAACCTTAAGTGCCAACCCTCTGCATTTTGTGCTATATATGATGATATTGACCATCATCTCTCCTTTGATATGCTCATTTGACATCACATGCAACAATATGCCTTCTACATCACAACCTATTGACATCAATTACAACACATGCAATAGTTGCAAGCTAGTCCAATCATATAAATATTTTGCGTGATCATTTTCCTTTGGGCTTCTTTTCTTTCCACTAGTGGACAAGACTTATGCACAATTTTTGTATAATCAATATTTTATTTTTTTCAAAAAAACCTATAAATGCATGATTTGGGTCAGAGAACCATTAGTCTTTTATAACATCCAACTATAATTCTTTTAGTTTTTGGTCGAGAACCCCCAAATCTCTTCTTTTATTCAAGACTATATACTTGTATGGTTGAGGAAAAGACTAATAAGTTGCTCTCCCCCTTCCATTCTCATACCCTGTGTCAATCATGTCTAGTTGTCTTAAATATTCAAGGGCAAGGACTTTGGGTGTAACATATTTAGGGAGCTTGTATAATGTTCCCGTGAATCCATATATTCGAATGGTTGTGCTATCTTGAGTAAAGAACCAATCACCTTTCTTAGTATTCTTGAAAAGGATTTGAGACTCTATAAGTCTTAGGAGATATTCTCATGTAAGCAAGGTGATTGTTGGCTACAAAAATTGTTCAATGAACATGTAATAATAGGAGGCCTTATGAAGGTATGGAATCCATACAATTTTTGGATCATAACATTCTAGTGTGTGACACATTTTAGGTTGCAGGTGTAGATATAGGTGGTAATATTGATGCAAAATCATATATATTAAGAGGGATCGATATCTAAATTTTTTTATTGGCAAAAAATCTGCCAACTATGAATGTATATGCTCTTCTAGTAATGCGGTGAAGTCAAATCTCAAAGGTTTTTCATTTTGTATTCTCTACAACATTTTTAGCATTTATTATTGTTCAGGCCCTACTATTTAGTCATTATTATGTCTTATAAACCATGCTACCATACTACAAACATGCATGCCAGCCTCCCTATTGAATTGTGCTAACTCTATTTGATTTTGTTCAAGTTATCGACTAGGCCTATTAACATATAGGTTTTGCATGAATACGGTATGGTTCCTAATTTGATCCCAATATTGGCATAACCGGTTCCAAGAGAAATTCCTAGCATTTTCCTTATATTCCATGTAGATATCATAGAAAAAAATCATTAGTCCCCCATGTGGTAAATGATGTGGTTTCAGAGATGACCAAAGAACTCTTTGATCTCATTCTACTCAAAGGATTGGATGAGGTGATTGTGGTTGCACATTTGGGTATCGAAATACTTCGACACAAAGACCTAGAGCACCATATGGATCTAGCCACAGAGTTTCAACACTTTCTTTTAAATGTTTCTAGAGTAGATTATTGGGGTCATCACTTCTAAGCAAAATTAGGTTATGATTTCCTAAAAAAGGCTTTATTACTTCATGTCAGTGAAATATTTTCAATGGTTGGCAGGCTTCATCGACTTTGAAGACGACTAGGATTTGAGGGTGATTTTGAAACAGTTGAAGATTTTGGCCTAAGCCACGTGTTCCATTGTATATATGATAAATTGTGAAGATAAGCCATTTTGCTAAAACCCCATCTCTTTGTGAATTACTGCTGAAGAATTTTGTCTCCCTTTTTTATCATGGGGTAATAGTCGAGGGTTTCATGTCTTAGTATCAAGGACCCTATAATATATATATACAAATTTTGTAAAAATCTACTGGGTCTTGTTATAAGTACCTTTTTAGTGACAAACAATCATATGCAAACTCTTAGTATTGTATGCCAAAAATATTAGATTTTGATTATGCATTATGGTATATCACTATGTTTATGTTGTTATATGGGTTTTCCATTTTCAAGATGTTTTCTTTCAATTGAAATCTCAATTTCATGATATAGGAAAAATTGAAATGTGGAATGGAAATGTAAGCCCTTTTTGAAAGTTCAATCTTGTCTTTTAACAATTTACATTTTAATCTCATTTCTAAAATTAGGGTTATTAAAAATAGTCGAGTGCAAGTCCTAACTATTGTATGCTAAGAATATTAGACTTTTGTTAAGCATTACGTTATAACATTGCGTTTATGTTGTTGTATGGATTTTGCATTTTCAAAATGTTTGCTTTAAATTGAAATCTCAATTTCATGATAAAAAGCAAGGAACTAGTTTTTTGGCCCAACCTAATGAGTAAATATTTAATTGTTTCAAACCCCTTCCTATTGGGCAAGATGTTCTAGGAATGCATGTGAAATCTAAACACATTTTTTTGAAAGTTCAATTTTGTTGTCATGTTATCCTAAAATATCTATTATTTTGCACAAATGTAATGGACATGAAGCATATGTCTTTTGGAGATCTTGATTTATTTTGAGAAAAATGATTTCATGTTTTGCTACAGTCAAGGTCTCTGTATGAGACATTAAAACTCTTTTAACAACTTAAATTGAATCTCCTTTCAAAAAGTAGGATTGTCTATTTTGTATGTTTTAATTCAATAGGTAGTGTATTTTTGAAACCCTAAAGGGTTTTATCAATTAAATAGTTTATGTATAGTTTGATTTTGATCCAGAAACTCCAAAACTTAAAGATTAAAACCCTTCCAAAAATGTGGTCACCTATAGGATCGAACTGAGATTGATTGAGGGTACCGTATGAAAACTTTCAATGTTAATAGTGAAACATAGAATTATTTTTTAGGATCCCTCAGAAGGATTTTAAAAGGAAAAATCTAGGTTATTCTACAACCACTCTCTTCCAACTTCAGCCTAAGGCAGTATAACCCAAATTTCATGAGTTAAAAGTTAATAAGATTTTGCAATGGGATTAAAGTACTAATCTAGAGGCTATATTAATTTAATCCATTTGCTATGTAGAAAGCTTATGCGGATCTGTGAAGAGGGTAAAGATTCACAAGAGCTTACGATGTGTGTAAGGGATCATAGTCTTGAAACCAACCAAAGGTGGAATTTTCTTAAACCACAACTTTGGATCCTAGTATTAAAGGTGTGCTAACAAGTTTATGAAGCCTATCCAATGGGACATAGGGTTTTTTATTGGGATTTCAAATCTCAATGAATCACCAGAAGATTTATTTGGTTGGTTCAAGCAAACAATTTTTGTCAAACCCTATTGTTGATTTTGGACCTATTGGGGTTATTATTTATCAAGGATATTCGTGTCCAAAGGACATACTATAATATTCCTCGCTTTGAAGTATTCAAGTGTAGTTTTATCCTTTCTTGGTTTGGATTTGTATAGGAGTGAATTTTCACCCCTTGTGTAAATTCCCCTCTTGCATACCCTCACCTTAGAAAGTCAAATCTGAAGGCAAAATTCCACATCACCCACCTGCCTTCCATCCACTTGGTACATGTTTTGTGCATCGGGGAGGGAATTTTCATTAGGGATGAGAGCGTGACAGGTGAACATCTGCATGGTGTATTGTCATCCATGACGGATTCATGCATCTGGAGTTTGCAAGGACGTTACACACCTCATTAGGGTCGAATTGTAATGCGTCTATATGACCCACTGACCCGAAATGGCTCCTTTTGGCCTTCAAATCCATTCTATTCACTATCACTTCATCTCTTACACACTCTCATTTGATCTCTCAAGCAATTCTCACTCAATCTTTCACACTTCTAGCACTCCATTTTTACAACTCCATTGAGCATTGCATCAGCTGGTTACTCTATCAACTTCATTCTTGCACATGTTGCTCTACCATAGAAGTTGTGAGCTTGGAGTCTTGTGAGACCTCCCTTCATCACCATTGTGGCTGTGGAAAATTTTCCAAGTTCGTTACCTTGCATTCTCCCTTCATTGGCATTGAGTGCCTTTGGGTGGAGGTGATATTACATCACTCTACTTTTGCATTGTGATTTGATAGAGTAGCTTTTATCTTTTGTAGTGTTCAGTGTATTCATTTCTTCCCTTTATCATACTTTCTACTCTGTTGCTTTTTTGGTTGTTCATGGAGGTGGAAACACCAAAGCAGGGGTTTGATTGAGGCAAACCCCTTTATAGCCCCAACAATTTTTCCCCTCTTTCTTTTATGTAGGTGAATGTGTGCGTGGAGCTCACTGGCGAACTAGCACTTCAATGAGTTGATATTCGTCACCCTAATTTTTATCTATTTACTTTATCATTTCCACATTTACTTTTCATACTTTATCATCCTATTTTTTCGTTAAAACCAATTAGCTAGGCTGTTAAGTAGGTTTTTCGAATTTCTTACTATACCTTACATTTTATGGCCGTATGGATGCCAACACTCTAGAGAGATGCTAGTGCACTGCGCTGTCATCTCAGATCCGCGCTTTTGCCCTCAGATAGAGAGTTGTTTGAGGTGCAGTACAGATTCCAAAAACTAGCTCGTCTAGCCCCAACCAGATTTTCAGGTCTATAGAGTGACAAAATCCCTTGAGATTTCTCTTCATTCTCGATCCTCACCCCAAAACATTTCTTATAGTGAGGTAAGTTAGGGCAGCCCTCCGCTCTCAACTCTCCATGACCTGGAGCCTTGGTACATGGTTGGTTCGCCTCTCTTATATTTTTGGTGGACCCAACGTGAACAACGTCTGCCCATTTATTTGTGTTGAGACCTTTTCCTCACATCTGGTGATTGTTGTAAACTTGAGTGTTGTGAAGGTTTATGAGCATTATAACCCAATCCATGACTTCTAATTATGTTGTTAGGAGAAGTGTGTGACACCTAGCGATGGAGAAAATGAAGGTCACTTCTAGATTTACCTCCAACTTTTCCACTAGTCTGGCTATTGACTTTACCACTGGTTTTCCTATGGGCTTCACTAACGATATGGGTTTCATAGATGAGACCACTCACGTTCCTACTCCTCCAGCATCCCCTACGACTTTGTCCATGAATGAGGATGAGGCTATGCATGTCCTTGTGAAAAACCTTTTGGCATTAGATAACAGATTGGCAAACCTTATGAATCATCTAGAGAGCACCAAACATGGCGAGAGCTGTTAGGATTACTAGAAAAGTGAGACATTTGTTAGGAAAGGATCAAACAGGAATAGATTTCTTACGTGGCATTTCTGATCTAACTGAAGATTATGTTCCTTCATATAAGACTAGATTGGGTGCTACCAGGGAGGAAGTTCTCGATGCCTATGAAATACAAATAGGAATTTCAATGCCTACCACATCTATATTCATGGCCGAAACAGGCCCCTTGATCAGTGTCTCTTTTGCTTCTCAAAATCCCCCCACTATCAAGGGAAGTAGAATACCCCTTGGTTTTAGTTTCACCCCTCCTATTGCCCCTGGCGGTGAAGGCTCTGGTGGAATGATTGGGGGCAGATTTGGTAGTGGAGGTGGTACTGGTGGAGGTGGCTTTGGTGGAGGATATATTGGTGGCTCTAGTATTGGAGGTGGCTCAAGTGGAGGCCCTATTGGTGGAGGGTGCTTCGACAGCGGTCACGGTGGAGGCTCTAGAGGTGGTTCTGGTAGCGGTGGCATTGGTGGTCCCACTGGGCCTTTTTCATCCTTTGACCCTATCCTGAATGCCCTTCTTCAAAACATGAGTCAAATGCAAAACCAGTTGGTGAGCCTTTCTCAGGCCTACACCCAGCCTATCTTTCAACCTTTCTTTCGACATAGCCCATTGTTAGTAGCAATCTTAAGCACTCCCTTCCTGCAAGGAATGGAGATTCCCAAGTTTGAAAAGTATGGCGGTAAAGGGGATCCACAAACACATGTGTCAACCTTTAATGCCATGTGTACAAATCTCTTCCATTATGACGCTTTGATGGAAAAACTATTTCCTCGATCTCTCAAGGATGCATCACTCGAGTGGTATTGTTCCTTGCCCGACAATTCTATATTTTCATTTTATCAACTTGTGAATTAGTTTCTCTGACAGTTCCAAGCTAACATTGGTTTGAAGATGACCTCCTCGAATCTCGTGTGATGTAAGCATCATAGCAAGATACCAAGTGTTTTTTTAACAAATATCATACCCGCTGCCCGATTCCAATGTGCAAAAGGTGTTCATAAGCAACCTATAGCAAGCCTAGCAGAAGTTTTCTTTAATGAAATAACCTTCCTTTGCGCATTTGTGTGCCACATTGCGAGAATATTAGCAAATGGTAGTTTAGTTTGGGGGATCTTCTTCGCACTCCCATTCAGAAGGAAAGTCTATTGTATCTATCTCAGGGAAAGGTAAAGTTGTTGTGAATGTAGTTGCCCCAACAAATGATAACGGCCTCATATGCAATAGAAAGTTTACAAAATTAGTGGAATCTTATTCTTCCATCTTTAAAAAGTTGTTGAAGGATAAGATCATAACTTTGGAAAACCCCTGACCTCTCAAGGAACCCTATCTTGATTGGTATGGTGTGAACATTTTCTGTCAGTACCATTGGGTTAACGGACATGATATCGAGTGTTGTATGTGCCTGCATCATGAGATACAGGATCGCATCAATGACGGTACCATTTTTCTTGATGGGATGAAACAAAATATAAATAAATTAGTAGAAAAGGCCAATAGTGCGTTGCAGATCTACATGGGCCTATTTCCATCCCACTCTACTAACCTGATTATTGACCCTCAACATACGTTAATGTGGTCACGGTCACTCCCTCCTCGCAACTTGCAACTAGCTCCCTAGATGTGACATTCACCTCGTAGGATTTTCCCTTAAATAACAAACCCTCTCCCCTCTACATTCCCACTCCCCTCAAGGGAAACATTGTGATGGGTGTCCTAGTTGACCCCGCAAGCCAAGTGAATGTTATTACAAAGTAGACATTGTGGTTAAATTCATTGCAAAGGGAGGAGTATGAAGAAACAAATTCTACCATTCGTACGTACGATGGTCTCTCCCTTAAGTCGTATGGCTCAAGAACTCTTTCTATCCTAGTCGAACCTAGGGATGTGAATACAACCCTTGACGTTATTCTAGAATCTGATTTATTCAAAGTGAAGTTAGGCATCCCATGGCTAGCTTCCATGAATGGAATCGATTCCATTATTCATAAATGTTTAAAATTCTCCCACGAAGGTGTTGTGCACATTGTGCATGACACTGGATATCAGTTGTTGGTATCCCATAGGGGCTATTCGTTGGATCATTTTTGGACCACCTCGGTCAGTCTGCTTCCCCTATAATGGGCCTACTTCACTGAAACTATGTGAAGTATAAAACCGGGGGCAAGGGACAGTCGAAAATGACCCCTTCGGTAGTGCACTAGCAAGATGCCTCCTCTTCTCGAAAGGGAAAGGAGAGGCCTACCCATCCTTAAGGTGCCTCTTCTGCTCCCCTTTATGAAGAAGAGTTTTGGAAGCTACTCTTGGATTCCACATGAGAAGTCTGATGATTCCTACTTGGCGTAAAGCCAAGATTAGGATATCAGAACTTCCTCTTGTGCCTCCTAGACCCTGGCCATACCTTTATGGTAGAAGTAAGGGTCCCCACGGGGAATCCTCTATGTCTCAGCCTTCGTGGCCTCCTACGGCTCCTGCCCCCAAAGCAGTGAATAGGAAGAGGCCTACAATCAAGACGTTAGAGCCAACTTCCCCCCTCTCTCTCAATCTTGTCCTGCTCCCATCCAGGAGTCTGTCCCTCTGCTGGAGATGACTGTGATGGACACTCGTATGGCTTAGCAGCCTTCTGTACAATCTCAACTCTCATATTTTAGCTCCCAGAGTCACATAAACCACCTTGTGTGTGAGTGCAAGTGTTGACAAAAGGCTCTAGCGATTGAGTAGGCCACTTTGTAGAGAAAAGAAGGGGAGCTGACCACCCCTATTTTAGGGCCTCATATTGTGTCCTCTTCCCCTATCCCCTCTGCCTCGTTTCAATTGAACTTAGTTCTGCTTCCAACTCCTACTGTGAGTGTGAACGCACTTGACCCCAAAAAAGTGCAAGTGTTCATCGCTCCTTTAGTCTAGCCACCTCTTTTGATGTCCCTTCCAGACATCCTTCCATTCTCTAAGCCCATGGATATGCCGAACACCTCGGTGGTGTTCGCCGCAGTTTTCTCATCCTCCTCCCTGCCTCTAGCCTCATCTATGGGGAGTTCACATCCTCTGACGAAGCAGAAGATGGAGGTTGGACCTTCTAGCAATGGGGGCATAAGAGGAGTCTGTCCCCTTCAAAGGGTGGTCCTACATTAGCATGTGACATCCTTGTGACGAAGCCAGTTTTGGCATCCCTTGAGTTCATCACTAATCTTGAGTCATTCGGTGAGCCCAGCAATGAATATCGAGCACCACCTCCCTCGCCCATTGAGATAATACATGGCACTCCTGTGAAGTGCATGTTTAACTCTTTGGACGAGGTCTTGACCTTATCGGAAATTTTCATGAAATCACTGGCCATTGCTCCACAAGAACTAAGTGGAGGAGACCCCGAAGAGTCTCCTTCCTTGGCCCTTATTGTAGGAGGGTTAGAAGGTTCTCCCCTTAATATTGCACCATTGTGGGTTCATCCGCCTTCCCTGTACAATGATCCAAATTGGGAAGCAGATGACCTCTTGGTCGATGGATGTTAGGGGGGCGCCTCTTCTTTACCTTTAGATTAGGTGTGTGTTTGTTGTGATGTCTTCCCCCATGCTTGAGTTATGTGTTCCTAGATGACCCTTGTCACCCTTGTAGGTGCTTGGATACATGAGTGATTATGTGTCATAAAACTTCCTCTATTTGTGGCATCATTCCTCCTCTATTATGTGTATTGATATTCAGAAAATTGGGGACGATGCAAAGTGTTGGGGGTATTTAGGCTTCCCTTCCATGTTGATCTAATTTTTTTCTTTTTTTTTGTTTTCTCGTGCATTCTTCACATGGTCTAATATAGTAGGGGGTTGATGATAGTTCATCTATATACTATTACCTATACTTATATATATTTATGAGTTGCTCTAACCCTGAAGTATCATACTGCCCCTGTGCCCCTTGTTCGTAATATTGATATTTCTCTTTCGCTCTTTTATCTTTTTCTCTTCTTCGATTAAGTTGTAATGTTGTGGTATTCACATGTTGTCCCTTGTGTGTGCGACAACACCACCATCATACTAACATTGATTTTAAGAAAATGCATTCATTTCCAATGAATCTTTTCTTAAAAATCTTTGAAAACTTTTTCAAAAATCGTATTCTCAACAAGGACACCTAGCGGAACATGATTCCTTCGTCATGGGTACACAAAGAAAGAACTTGAGAAATTTCCTTTGAAGAGGGAGCAAATTTTCCTGCAGGAGAAGCCTCGACCTTCCCCTCGTGAGGAGGCATTTTCTTCCTTTTGAATTCCTTGATGAAGTGAACATCTTTCGAAAGGATTCCTTGATGATTGAATCGATTTGCGAAAAGCATTCTTGCAATTTTGAACAGTGCATCCCTTGAGCGGACCCCTCTTCTTTTGAAGGATTCTCGAGGGAACCCTTTGAAATATTTTCAACTTTTTTGACTATCTATCTATTTCCTTGTGTGGCTACTTTTTGTTTTCTAACATGTTTTATCCACAGTTTAACATGATGCTTTGCAAGTGTGCCTATGAAGATACTTCCTAGTCTAACTTTGCAGAGTCCCCTTACATTAGGCTTCCTTGATGAGAGAGTACTTGGGCGAATCCTTCTTTGCAGGTCTAAGGGCTTTTGAAGTGCTTGCATCCTGCGATATTTGTCCATAGTTGGTCTATGGGCCTTTGATGTACTTTGTGCAACTTCGTAGTTCTGTGAAGCTATGGAGTCCTTTTGTTCAAACCTCCTAAGGAGAGAGTACCTATGGAGTCTTTTTCCTGCCCTGTGCTTTCAAGTTCGCGAGCTCGCGGTTTGCCTCCTCGATGGTTCAGGTATACATTTCTAACTTTTTAATCTACTTTACCAAACACTCATCGATACTCATGCTGACTAAAGTGTGGGAAAAATGTATAGGAGCGAATTTGCAACCCTTGTGTAAATTCCCCTCTTGCACACCCTCACCTTAGAAAATCAAATCCAAAGGCGAAATTCCACATCACCCACTCGCCTTCCATCCACTTTGCGCGTGTTTTATGCGTCAATGAGGGAATTTTTGTCAGGGACGTTTGCGCAACACATGAACATTTGCACGGCACGCTACTGTCCCTAACAAATTCCTACGTCTAGAGTCTACAGGGACATTACACACCTCGTTGGGGTTGAATTGTAATGCCTCTTTGTGACCAACTGACCCAAAATGACTCCTTTTGGCCTTCAAATCCATTCTATTCACTATCACTTCATCTCTTACACACACTCATTCGATCTCTCAAGCAATTCTCACTCAATCTTTCACACTTTTAACACTCCATTTTCATAACTCCATTGAGCATTGCAACAGTTGGTTACTCTGTCAACTTCATTCTTGCACGTGCTACTCTACAATAGAAGTTGTGAGCTTGGAGTCTTGTGAGACCTCCCTTAATCACCATTACGACTGTGGTGGCTTTGCCAAGTTCATTACCTTGCATTCTCCCTTCATTGGCCTTGAGTGCCTTTGGGTGGAGGTGGTATTGCATCACTCTACTTTTGCATTATGATTTGATAGAGTAGCATTTATCTTTTGTAGTGTTCAATGTATTCATTTCTTCCCTTTATCATACTTTCTACTCTGTTGCTTTTTTGGTTGTTCGTGGAGGTGGAAACACCAAAGCGGGGGTTTGACTAAGACAAACCCCTATACAACCCCAACAATTTTCCCCTCTTGCTTGTGTGTAGGTGAACATGTGTGTGGAGCTCGCTGGCGAACTGACACTTTAGTGAGTTGATATTCATCACCCTAGTTTTTATCTATTTACTTTATCACTTCTACATTTACTTTTCATACTTTATCATCCTATTATTTTCATTAAAATTAATTAGCTAGGCTGTTAAGTATGTTTTTACAATTTCTTACTGTACCTTACATTTTTTTTGGTTGTATGGATGCCAACGCGCTAGAGAGATGCCAGTGCGTCGCGCTATCGTCCCAAACCCGCACTGTCGTCCTCGCATAAAGAGTTGTTTGAGGTGTAGTACAAACTCCAAAAACTAGCTCGTCTAGCCCCAACCATATTTTTTAGTCTGTAGAGTGAAAAAAGCCCTTAAGAATGCTCCTCATTCTCGATCCTCACCCCAAAACATCTGTTAGAGTGAGGTAGGTTAGGGAAACCCTCTGCTCTTGGATTTCTGTGACTTGGATCCTTGGTGTTGTTGGTCCCCTTCTCTTACAAGATCTATCTTTAGTCTTTATACTTTTAAAGTGGTCCTACATTCTTAGTTGCAATTGCTTTGTTCCTTTGTCAGCATTTTTTCTAGACCTTCCCACTTCTTCGAATTTGTATCCATGATGATTTCTTTATCTTTTTTGACACCAATATTAGCCAACAAATCTACCACACTATTTGCTTCTCTGTACACGTGTAATCATGTAGTCTTCTAGTTTTTTCTAGTGATTCACATATCTATAATATCCAGCTTCTCAATTTCTAGTTTGGTGTTTCTCTTTTTTTTATTGCTTGAGTGCATAGTAATGAATCCCCTTCAATGTCCACATTTTTGATACCCTTTTATAGGCACATCCACAGTCCCAAAGCAAGGGCTTCCATCTCAGCTTCATTATTGGTAGCAAAACCAAATTTTCTAGACAGAGCCGAGATGCATTGTCCTTGGTTGTTTCTTATTACACACCTTGACCCTGCTGGTCTAGGGTTCCCTTTCGCTAATCTATTGAAGTTGACTTTATACCTTCCTTGATTTGGGCCCTTCCACTTAGCCTCCCTTCCAATCTTTTCCTTGTCTTTAAAATTTCCCTTGGATCTTTTTAATTTGACCCAACTTTTCTATAGATCCTCATCCCATTTTGTAAATTTGGTGCCTATTTTTATCATGTTTTTTGCATTTAGTAACTCAAATACACCCTCTTCTATTTTTATATTATTAATTTTCCTTCATCCATAATCTTTTCTTGAAATATTCTATGGTTCCTTTCTTTCCAAATTTTCCAAAAAATCATTGAGGGAGCTACCACCCATAAATCTGCCCATATTGGCAATCATTAAGGGAGCTACCACCCACAAATCTGCCCATAATGTGTCTTTCTTTCCTTTTGGCCAGTTGATCAACCAATCACTAAGATTTTCTTATCTTTCCCCCTTCCAACCTATCACACCTTGAATCCAATCCCAAAATTTTGATGCATATGTACATCCTAATGGTAGGTGATTGATTATTTCACAATTTTTATAGCACATTATGCACTTGTTAGGGCCTTGTATGCCAATGACATTCAAAATTTTGGTTGTAAGTATTCCATTTTGTAGTGTTGTCCAAAGGAATGCTCCTGCTTTGGGTAGAACAACTCGATACCAACATAATTTAGAAGGCCAATTGGAGTTTGTTCTTATGGCATTTTAAATCATATACCCCAATATAATAGAGTATTCTCTTGATCAGGCACCACACCATATGATTTTATCTGCTTCTTCTATCAATATAACCTTTCTATTTTCCAATTATTGTTTCAATCTTGCTTTAGCCTCTATTGGTATAGGTAACCTCCTAACATCGATCTAGTCATATTGATTTCCATATTTAAAATGGTTCAAACACATGTAGTCTCTAACTGTGTGTCCAATAAGATTTGTGATTGGACCAATGTGTTCTTTAATCCCTTCCATCTCTCCCAATGGTTTGTAACCATTCTAAGAATCTATCCAAAAATTGGCTTGTTTCATGTTATTAACCTTCCAAGTCAGATGCTTAATTATAATTTTCCTGCTATCCCATAAAAACTTTGAGATTGTTGATCCTCCATTAGATGAATCTTATGGTGAGGATCCTTTTAGGATCTATACTATCCAAGTACTTCTAAAATATTTTGCACCATAAGCGGTTTGGAACCCTATACATCTTCCATGCTAATTTGGCTCTTAGTGCCAAATTTTGTTCTTTCATTTTTCTTAGACCCGCACCACCATTTTGCTTTTCTAGGCATGCTTTATCCCAGTGTACCAGCAGTATTTTCCTTTCTTCTTTTTCTATTTCCCATGAGAAGTTTTTAAAGAAGCTTTCCATATTGGCCTCAACCTTGTGAGTAATATGAAAACAAGACATTACGTATATTGGAACAACTAAGAGAACAAATTTAATCATTAGTATTCTAGCCGGTGTTAACCACTTATTTTTCCAAGCATAGGATTTGTTTCTGCACTTTTCCAAGACATCCATCCAATGTTGTGAGCGGCATGCTCCAAAAATTAAAGGTGCACCCAGATATTTGATCGAGGTAGCTGCAATTGTAAAGTTGAGTTGATTTGCTATTCTTTTATGTGTTGCCTTTTTGGTGTTGAAAAACAATATTGATGATTTTTCAAGTTATTTATCAACTATCCTAAGCACTTGGTGTATTCTTCTAGTGCTTCTTTTATTCTTGCTACCTCTCTCGTATTGGCTTCCCTAAATAATACCATGCCATCAACAAATTGTGTGTGTGTTATTGGATTAAGCCCTTGTGCCACTTTTATGCCTTTCCAAATGTTGTTTTCTCTTTTTAGTTTGAAAGATCTTCCCATGGCCTCTACTGTGATAATGAATAGAAAAGGTGACAAGGGGTCTCCTTGCCTTAATCCGTTTGTGGCAAAAAAGAAACCATAGATAGATCCATCCACATTTAGTGAGTATCTTACCATTGTTACACATTGTTGGATGAGTGTTATCTAGGACTTATCAAACCCAAATATTTTGAGTATTTCTATTAAAAAATTCCATTTTACCCTATCATAAGCCTTACGTCAAATTTTATCATCATTCCTTGTATTCTTTTTGTAGACATTGTGTGCACTACTTCATTGGCAACAATGATATTATCAATGATTTCTTTCCTTAGACAAAATTCACTTTGTTCTTCTAAGATGATAGAGTTCAAAATATTTTTTAAATAGTTGTCCAACACTTATGTAATTATCTTAAAGATTGTATTGCACAGAGATATTGACTTGTATTCATTGAAAGAGTTACATACTTGCTTCTTTGGTATTAAGGCTATTATTGTGTTATTAAGATCTTTCACAAAAAATATATTAGCCTTGAATGCATCTACCACTTTCCACACCTCCTTTCCTAATAAATGCCAACACTTCTAATAAAATTTTGCTAAAAATCCATCTAGACTTGGTGATTTATCTAGATGTAACTGATATGTAGCAATCCAAACTTCTTCCATTGTTATAGGTCATTTAGCATTTGGTTGCTCGCTTCTAATATACATTTTGGAATGCAATCTACAATTGATTCATTGCTACATGGTGTTGCTTCTAATAAAATTTTGCTAAAAATCCATCTAGACTTGGTGATTTATCTAGATGTAACTGATATGTAGCAATCCAAACTTCTTCCATTGTTATAGGTCATTTAGCATTTGGTTGCTCGCTTCTAATATACATTTTGGAATGCAATCTACAATTGATTCATTGCTACATGGTGTTGCTTTGGTCTCTGCGCCCTACATTTTTTCAAAGATTCTGATTGCTTCCATTTCTATTACATTTTTTTCTTTAACTACATCTCTATTTTCTAATTTTATTTCACTAATTCTATTAATAGCCTTTTGAGTTTTAGAGGTGGCGTGAAAGTATCTAGTATTTGTATCGCCTTTTTTAGCCACGTTTCTCTATTTCTATCCCACCAATACACTTCTTCTCTTGCCAATTTTTTTGTGATAGTTTTTCAATTCATGTTCTTTTAAGTAATCCTCTTGGAACATGCCATTCTTTATTGCCTTGTTTAGTTCTTCCAATTCCTTTTCCACCTTTTCTTTTTCTTGAAAAATGTTCTTAAATACTTCTTTATTCCATTTCTTTAAAGATGTAGTTGGGAGTGTCGTTGATTCTACACTCTTTCCACCATGATTATATAAAGTAGCAGGCTTTCTTCTCTCCATCACATGCTTTCAAATTTGAAATATTTTTTTGCCGAATTGGATCCAGTTTCCATCTTCAATAGGATTGGAAAATGGTCTAAGGTTGATATTGGGAGTATGTAAGCTTCCATTGTTATGGCTTTCTCCATCCAATTGGTTGAGATTAAAAATCTATCTAATCTTTCTACAATATTTGTAAATCCTTCTATGTGGTTTGTCCAAGTATAAATTCCATTGGATGTTTGGAAATCTATGCCCTTTATTTCTTCCACAAAATCTTTGAAGTATCATATATTCCTGTTGATCTTCTTAATTCCTCCACTCTTTTCAGAGAGATATGTAATTATGTTGAAGTCACCACCCATAATGTAGAATTGATCACCTATTTGAATTATTCTGCTACTTATTGCTTTCCAAGTCTTTCTTTTGTCATCAGTCTTGATGGGACCATAAATATTAAATAAGTTGAATTCCATATTAGCATTAACATCTAATACTTTACATTCCATCCAATTATTATATGCTTGAGTTAGGCTTATTGTGATACTAATATTTCTCCATAGTATTTTCAAATCACCTGTAGTACCCCTCCGCTTTTGGCCCTTCATGTCATGTGAGTGAGTTGTTTATTTGAGATGTCTTGTTGACTTCGTGAATTCTATTACTTAATTTGATTTCAGAATTATGCAATAAAGTAAATATTAGGGTTAGCCTTGAGTAATCAATTGGAATTAATTTACAAGATAAGCTAGAAATGACTAATTAAAGAGACTATCTATTTAGAGAAAAATGACACCATGTTGTACGTATGTCAACTCAAAAAAAAAAAAGAGGTCATATTTTGGGCGTGTCATCCTTTCTAATATGTATTCTAAGTAATTATAAAATTATGGCCACCCCAGCAAACAACTTATTATATAACATTTTCAGGATTTAATAATTCGTCATTTTCTCTTCTCAGTGAAAATTATAGGCAATAGATCATGATCAACTAAGTATTAAGCCATGGTGGTAAGTTCGTTGATTAATCAGCATTAATGTGACAATCATATTATTTTCAAATAATCCTAGGTAAGAGATAAATGTGTTTCTCCCTTAGCAATTGATTCATCAAATATATATATATATATATATATATATATATATACTATCATTGCTAATAGCATTACGAGACTCACATTTCCACTTTTACCATAAAATATTAAAATATGATTGTATACCATTTGTTTTAATAAATTTAACTTTCAGTTTTAATACTACTCTATACATGAATCCCATTCCTAATCATTGGTATAAATACCTATACTTCATTTATTTAATTCATCAAGATTAACAACATAAAAATATGTACTTATATTAAGTTAGCAGCTTGAATAACTTTGTTGGGAGAAAAATACAGTACATAAATTATATACCTAGTCTTGGAATTAATAAATGTATTAATTCCAGTTACTAAGGGTGCGGTCCTATTGGGGGCTACAGGGTCTACATTTAAGGAACAGGAGGTCTCATGGATTCATAAAAAGATTGCGACGGGATTAAATGGAATCTACTCCAGAAAAATAGTTGCTCTTATGTTTTAGGGCTGCAAACTTGAGGGGTGAAAATGGGGTGGAGCTAGAGCTCGCTCCTATAGTTTAGCAATTGTCTCTGCCATTTGTCTGCAAACAACTCAAGTTTCAGCTTCCTTAAATTACAGAGGTTAATGTTTAAGCTGGGCCACACTTCATGGGATCACCAGCTTCCTTAAAATTTGGAGCTTAACATTTTAAGCTGGACAGTGCTAGTAAGTTCATGTGACTGCCAGCTTTAAAAAATTCCAAAAAATTCTCAGCAGCACCCTCTGAGATTTTTGAGCAAGCGCCTCCCCATAGGACCTCACCCTAAGAGTTATTGTATTTGTATTGCCTCTCCAAAACCATTTTTGCCAATAATTAAATTATTACTCTTGTTTTTGATCGATACTAATAATGGCCTCGTGAGGCCAGTCTCCTGAAAGCATTTTGTTAAACTATACACGCGCCTTGTCCTTGCTTCCTCATTTGGCAAACGTGTCTGCCAGGCCTCACGCATCTCTTGGAGGCATTCGACCAAAAGGGAAAAGCGGAAGGGGAAGGGAACTACTCACCGTAAGCAGGAACAACGTGGAGTCATTCATACCTTAATCAGAAGCCATGGCATCCTCTTTCTGACCCCAACCAGAAGCGCAAATGGATCGCCGAACAAACCCATGCTCACAAAGAATGCAGAGCCCAAGAAGTTGCCAGAGAGATTGGGTGAATTACCCCTTTTGGGTAGCTTTTGTTTTATATATTCGAAACGAACGCTCATCTAACCTCGTCCCCTGATGCATCTAACCAGTATATAACCGGTATGGATGTAGTATTTTATCCAATTCCTGTATTTTAGTATTTGTCATGTGATTTAATCCAGATGTTGAGTTGTGGAAACCTCAATAATCTTTGCTTGGACACCTGATTGTTATTTTAAATTTACGCTTAAGAACCCAATGCTCAATCATATAGGGCAATGATCAAACAACTTTTCGAGTTAGTAGAGGTGAGACTATCGGCCTTTGCATCCATGGTGATTCCATTTGCAATTTGTAGTGTTTCTTTTGCTTGTGAGCCACCAATGCATGTACACCTACCAGATTGCAATATGGGGTGAGATTGACATGAGTGTCTCTGCAATTCAGTGTTGTAATATCACCTAGTTTAATAAAGACCTATCTTGCATTTGAGTCCAGAACTTTCACTGGCCCAGAATCAAGTAAAAGAATCTGAAAACCCAATCAACTGCTCTGCCTCCCTTGTGCCTTGTCTATGCCCTCATTTCTTGCATACGAACTACAACATTTCTTAGAGGCTTTCTGTCAAACAGTTCACAATCCTTGTCTTTGTCGCCTTAGTATGTGCCTTGAGTCTTCTCTGCTTTCTCTTGACTGCCGTTTAAAGACTGCCTCATCTTCATCATCGTTGCAACATCAGTGTATACGTTGGAGCTAACCCCAGTCGCATTGTCAGGCCCTTTATCCTTAACAACCACAGTGTCAGCAGGGAGCAATGAATAATTTTGTGTTTTTGGGGTTACCAGTCTGCAACTGCAAATTCTGAAACCCAAGTGATACCATTCGCAATTTGTCACAGCCGTAAGACTGGAACAAAGAAGGTTGTAGAGATTTAAATAATCTTCCTGATTTCATTGGCAACCTGTCACATATGCAGTGTTTGAAAATAGAATGTTATAGAGGTTTAAATAATCTCCCTGATACCATTGTTAGCCTGTCTCTGCTGCAGTGCTTGAGCTTATAGGAAGTTTAAAAGTATAAATAACCTCCCTGGTTCCTTGGCGTCACCTGCCAATTGCATTTGCTTGAAAGTTTCTAAAGCTTTATCATTAAATCCATGTCCTGCAGATATTTGCCTCCATGAGATGCCTGATGCTCCTTCCATTCACCTCGGCCTTGGTTTTTTTTTTTGTTTCACTACCTCATCTTCATCATCATCATTACATGAGGTTGCAACATCGGGGTATACTTTGGAGCTAACCCCAGTTGCATCTTCAGGCCCTTTATCTTTAGCAACCACAGTGTCAGAGTAAAGGAGTAATAGAATAAAAGAATACTATTATACACTCTATCTTCAAGGTTAAATTAGGGCAAAAAACCCTAATTTTATAGCTTAAATAGGCCAAGAAGGGTCATTTTCAACTCATTTGTGCATTCACACTTAAGAGATTCTTGCTATTTTGAGCTCTAACCCTCTGACAAAATGGCACACCGAGAGCCTCCTCGACACATGTCCAACCGAGTTCGAGAGTTCTAGCGGCTTCTAGGCGCAGGACCACCAATATGTAACTCCAAACTTGATTTAAAATTTGAATTTTCAATGCATTTATTACACTTTAAAGTTCAAACGACGCATATTTATATAGCGACACTATTTGCAATTTAAAATTAGAGTTTCTAATTTTAAAATGCGATGCATGCTAGTATAGCGACACACTCATCAATTTAGAGATTAGGGTTGGGGTATGCCAAAAGTTAAATTGCAACGCCCTCTTATTTGGTGACGCATGTTTCAATTTGCAATTTTAAATGCTTCGGGCATCACAATTTGAAATTTGAATATAGTGATGCTATTGAAAATGACACTTTTATGATTTATGAGCTATGAATTTCAAATTGAGTCAAATTTTGATCATTTTCTAACGTTGTGCGCTTCGTGGATGCATGAGGTCTTTCCACCACTGATGTCACAAGAGCACATGCCCACCGTGCTGAAGAGATTAGATGATTTATCAAAGTTACACCCGGAGCACCTAAGAGAGATCATCCTTTGGTATGTCCCATACGCGCTTGTGATTTGGACACACTTAGGGATGATGACTACTATGTGCGAAAGATGGCACAACGAGACCTCATCCTTCCACCTTTCGACAAGCAAGGTGACAGTGACTCTAGAGGATGTATGGCGTATACTACATTTGTCAATTCATGGAGATCATGTGATTTATAACATTGATGTCGAATTCGACGCCTACCTTGAGGTCATGGAGATGGATCAGATTGCTTTGGTTACATCATAGATCAACCTTGAGTCATACGGAGGTCATGCGTCGACCTTCAAATTGATCATTGCAACCATCATTTCGGGTTTGGTGGCTCCTGATAGATGTAGCAGAGGATTCATCCTAGGATGGGGCTTGGCGTTGCATCGAATGTTGTATAGGAGGACACCTTTTGCGTGGGGGCCTATGATGCTAGCCTCCTTGTATCATGATTTGCATGATTTTGTCTATTGTGATGGGAGAGCCATTGGTGCAGGGGTGAATCTGCTACATATTTGGGTGTGGGAGCACATTGTCGTGCTTTGACCCATTGTTTAGATGGCAGACATGGAGTCGGATGATCCCGTCATTTGGAGATACAAAGGTTCCATTATCCTCAGGCACACTAGACAGATTGGGCTCCTGTATTGTCGACGGGTGATAGATGATATGACAGTTTTTTGCTGGTGCCCATGGTTACAGATGCTGCCATGGTTCGATGATATTCAACAGCTCTATTTTTCCAGGAAGACCCGATACATGCAGGGTCAACAACACCACATTATTGAGAGGTGTCTACCAGACAGGGTAGCCCGACAGTTTAGAGAGGTCCAAGATAGACTTGATGATGCATACAAGGCCATTTTTATGAGATCAGAACGAGAGGTTCCCACTTGGGGACTGACCATCCTAGCTCCAGGGGTAGTAGAGAGCTTTAGATAGTTGGTGGCCCATCCTTGGGCATATGATCAGGGACAGGTGGTAACTCAGACTACACATGCATATGATGTTTGTTTTGTCCCTCCCTGATAATTGAAAAATCCAACAGGTGCTCCTCCCAGAGGGAGATGAGCAGGGAAAGGCAAGGGACAGGAAGGCCAGGACGACTAGGATGGGCAAGTTCTAGGGGCTCCGCCTGTGGTTTAGCAGCAACCTTCTCAACAACCTCTACTAGTTCAGCAGTAGCTAGGACCATCACCACCACTAGTTGCTCGGGATGCACAGATACAACAGTTGTGACAACAAGTGCAGACATTGACTGGTGAGCAGGATCAGGTCTACTAGTAGGTTTTGGTTATTACTGTTGAGTGAGACCAAGCTCGATAGTAGGTGGTTGCGGTCACAGCTGAGAGAGATCAGGCATTACAGAGAGTACACGATGTGATGGGAGAGAGAGACTAGGAGGTTGTTAGGCACCAGCAGATCGAGGCAATGATGGTGGCCACCCATGGTCGGACAGTGTCAACGTAGTTGTACAGAGAGGCAGTTATAGAGGTTGCATATTACCGACAAAATTATCATCATGATGTACCAATGACATTGAGAGAACCAGATTTTTCACAGCGTAGTGACACACGGCCATGAGCAGAGGATCAGCCTGAGAAGCAAGCTGGAGAGGGTAGCAGCCATTAGGGCTAGCTATTATGTATAGACACTTTTTTATTTTGCCCCATTCTTTATCAGAGATATACATTCATGGGCTCCTTTTTGATAGCCTCATGGATATTGTACTTTTGATCGATGTTCATATAGTGATCCATATTTTGTACCATGACACTTATTTTTGGATCTATGATGTGTTCACTTTATTTCATGTATGGATGGATATGATATGGATGCATTTTATTTATGCCTATGTGATATGTGATGATCATGATATGGATGGATGCAATGTTATGTTTTTTTTCATTATCTTTTCATGATATGATATGGATGGATTATTATGAGATGCAGATGTTATGAATGTAACTGATGTGGATACATGTCTTTTTGTATATTTTCTATGCATTTTATGATGACAATGTATGCATGTGGATGTATGGATGCAAATGCTTATGATATGCAATGATTTAAGATCCTTAGAATAATAAATGTATATTATTCATCATGACTCAAATGATTATGTAGAATGTATGTGTAGAGAAGGGGGATTCGCTACTCACGAGTTCTCTTCATTCAGAGAGCCTCACGGGGTGAATTTCCCTAAACTACCTCAAGGAACAACGTGAGAGTTCTAGAATCAGAAAGAGCAAGTCACGAAGATTTTTTGGACAAGTTGACAAGCTCTCGGCCAAAGGACGACAGCGTAGGTCTAGGACGACAATGTGGCACGTTGGCATCTCTCTAGCGCGTTGGCATCCATATGGACCAAAAAGTGAGAATGTCACAGAAAATAACAAAGTGGATACTTCTACTCTAATTGCTAAGAAATCTTGAAACATGAGAAAGCAAAAAAATATAACATAATTGAAATAAAGTGAGGTAGAAATGATAAAGATGAAGAGAATAAGAGATAGAAAAATGCTCACAAAAACCCAAGTAATGAAGCCTCCAGCTAGTAGATATCTTCAATACTTGCGTCTGTAAGATTGAGAGACAGTGTTGGGGTTGTATAGGGGTTTTCCTTAGTCAAACCCTCGTTTTAGTGTTCCCACCTCCACAAACAACTAGATAGATAAAGAGCAATTAAGAGAAATGGACAAAGCGTGTGGTGAAAGCAAAATCCACTCAGAAGTAGAACCCACACCACCAACTATGAGTGATAAAAGCAAACCCCACTTGAGGAGAACCTGTATCACAAAGGATGCAATAGATAGGGGATATGAAATCCCAGGATGCTCGCAAGAATAAGGTGAGGGAGATAGAGTTGCAAGGCTTAAGGAAGCCAAATGGAGAGATAATTGTAGCTACAAGAGCCAAGAGTGTTGCAAAGAGTGTTGTGAGAGCTTGAGAATGCTATTGGAAGTTTTTGTAACAAGCAAGAGAGTTGTCCAAGCAAAAATCTAGAGAGTAGAAGGTTGGAGCCAAAGCTAGATAGAAGTTAGAAGTAGAAGAATCGAGCTAGAGAGCACAAGTGAATTGAAAAGATAGCATTTAAGGAGAGAAATTAAGCTTCCCGAGCCGTTTCAAGGCATCCCCAACCGTTACCATTGACAAAGGTAGGTGACAAGTGGCAATCATGCATGGAAATGGTCGTTTGAACATTGAAATGTCGCACGACGCTATCGCAGGCGCAGACGTCTACGTGGTGCACTAGTGTCCAGACACGTTACGCTACAAAACGATGAAAACAGAAGAAGCACAAAGTTGGTGCAAAGCTAACACGCGAGGGTAGTTGTTCAACAGCGGTGTTGAGCATCTTGAGAGGGGAAAAGGGCTGATGCAAGGGCTAAAATGAGCCTACACAAGATGCTAAGGGAGTGGACACTAAAGTGGATGCAAGAATGTATGTGAAATTGCAAGGGGTGCAATTTTACGACATTATAGTATGATGTGATATGCAATGATTATGTTGATGGATGCTATGGTTATGTTATGATTATGAGATGCATGCATGTTGATGGTTTGTGGATGCACGGTGGATGCATGTGATGATGTTTTTTGTTGATTGTCATGATACCAGGTTAGTGCGGAGAGAAGATAGAATAATAAAGATTGAATGATTGTTGATGTTGATTGCTTCAAAAGATCCAACAAGTCCTTGATCCATCGAGAATTTATTAGAGATGGTGATGAGACAATGCAAGATGCAAGATGAAAATGCAGGATGAGTTGCTCACACTTCGGGATTGGGATTTTTCATCATTCCTTATTGTTTGATATAACACATAGACATGATGCATCAAGGTATTGATAACCAGGACGACATTGTATCGAGTATAATGGACTTTGACTGGAAAAACATATAGGATAGTTCTTGTTCACACCTTGACATACGGAAACCTCGTTGGAATGCAAGTTAGAAGCTTAGAATATATTAGACCAAAGCATATGCAATAGTCAACAACATAACCTAAACGAACTTCCTACACACAACTAACCAAGTATGCGCCAAGATTATTTTACAAGAGTACCCACAAGCACAACAAATGAAAGATAATGATCAATGCCCCATTCCTTTCTCTCTAAATCATTTTGTTAGACATCATTGAGAGGTCCTTGAAATGGGTCATTTAAGATAAATCATAAGAAAAGATCAAAGACAAACAATCAATGTTATCTATAGCTCTTACCTAGTTTAAGTTTAGCTAAGGTGATTTTCGATACTGAGGTCTATCACAGGAAGGATACATCCTAGGACATGTTGATCAAAGGGTTTTTTGATGTTGGGATGATGATGCTAAGATGAGTTGTTGCTATAAATTTCATTGACACATTTACCTATGATTTAAACTTTAGATTTTGACAATTAGGTTTGTACTTTACAACTTGCTATACTTGCTTTCTACTTGTTTCACCAAAGGTTGAAGGTGACGATTGATTTATTATGGGTGAATGTTTATTGCGGGTGAAAGCGAAATGGGATGGACGAGTTTTGGATTTTTTGGAATATTTCAATGTTTTTGGTATTTTGAAATGTTTTGAGGCTTTTTTGGGGATTTTTTGAAAGTTCATGCAAATATTTAGGATTTTCAATTTTCTGAGGTTATTTAGGGTTTTCTGAGATATTTGAGGCTTTTTAGGTCTTTTGAATGTTTTCTATTGTTTTTGGATTTTCCATTTTCAAATGTTTTTGTGTTTTTTTGAATATTTGGATGTTTAGGGATTTTTGAAGGTTTTACAAATGTTTAGGGGTTTTTCTAGAATTTCTGAGTTTCGAGCAAGAACCTAACCTAAAGACCTATCCTAGGGGCCTCGGGGGTTGATCATAGATTAGCCTTACCTACGTTATACACGCAGAGACCACGTAGTTTGACTGACTTGACCCATTTACAAGATGAAAATATGAATAGATGAAAGATTACAATTTATTATGATGGACTCCTAAAGGACTGACCTAGGGTGTCTCAGGGGCACATCAATGATGGTCTTGCCTACATTCAAGATCAGAGACCCGTAGTTCGACAAGAGGACTCTATTTTTTGGATTTTCGATGTTCGACCTTTTTAGGACTTTGATGTTTTCTGGATGTTTTGGATTTTAGCCTTTATAATTTTTTGAATGTTTTTGGATTTTAGCTGTATAGGATTTTGCAAATGTTTTTGGAATTTCTGGATAAAATTTTATGAATGTTTTTGTTGTTTTTGAGATATGATTTTGTGAATGTTTTTGGTATTTTTGAGATATGATTTAATGAATGTTTTTGGTGTTTTCGAGATATGATTTTATGAATGTTTTTAGTGTTTTCGAGATATAATATGACCTCGAGATATACAAGAACCTGATATGATTCATAATGCAATGCCCCCAGTGTGACATGTTAGATTACTTTGATAAAGGCAAGACAGACTGACCTTTGGAATATGCCAAATAGTGCTAAAGGGTTCATGATACCTCACAGTGCCAAGCCATGATAAGGACGCGAATGGGGGATGAATGGCGATGCAAAGAATGATAGGAAAAAAGATCCAAATAATAGATGGAGATGATTTATTTATACAAGACGCCTATTTGCCAGGTTTTCACCAAGGTACTTGCCCAAAGCGCCACCAAAGTGGTTAACACTAGAGGATGATTTTTTTGTTGTTGAATTTTTATCATTTTTTGATTTTTTGTATTTTCTGATTTATACCCTTCGAGACTAGGCATAAAACCTTTTGATATGCAAGCTATTAGTTGGCTCTTGCAAGGGTTCACCTTCAAGGGTTGACAATTAGTATGTTCCTGATTCATAGCTTGCTATGATGACAAAGGGACCTAACTAGTTAGGCTGAAACTTTCCTTTGTTGTCTCGATTTGGAAGGTTCTTCTAATTATGCTTTAAGACTAGATCGCCTACTTGGAACGACTGACATTTGATTCTCTTGTTATAGCTTCATTTCAGTCATTTTTGATAAACTTGCAAGTGATTGAGGGCGTCAAGACGATGTTCATATAGGAATTCCAGCTCATTGATTAAATTAAGCGAAAAGAGGATGGGTTAAAGAGGAAATGATGTTAGTAAATTTGTTTTAAGTGTATGATATCGATTAAGACATTTTTTAGTGTCTACTCTTTCTTGTGAAATGTGTAAACTGCCCTACTTTGATGACTGCTATAAGATGTAAGCTTTCAAATTCTCTACAACCTTCACTATAGACCTTAATAGGATCAATAATCTTGTATATGACATTATTAGTTATCGTGAGGTTCAATTGTGTAGCACATAACCAAAAAAGTCATCATTTAGTAGGTGTTACTAGTCATGTCACATTAATATTCTATAAACATTTAATCAAATATGTAGATATGTTAAGGACACCTTGTAGATTCAATTCACTTGTATGAATTACCATATATTGCATTGTGTATTTTGGATGAAGATCATGGTAAGAAAATGATTAAATGGTGAGAATAAAATGAATCAAACAAATATAGAAAATTTGGAAAATACAAACACAAAGCACATATTTTTGGGTTGATGTAAGATTGCCTTTACAACTAAAGTTCTCCTACATCACTTTGCCTCATTTATGGCCTTGCATGTAACTACCTACATGGAAAAGATGAAAACTTTAACATAATTATTTTTTGGGTAATAACTGTTAGGAATTTTAGGCAAAACAATATCAATTAAATATAGATTTACAAAATTAACAAAGAAATTTAAATACACAGAAAAATAAACCAACAAAGAGACAACACAAAATTTAACGTGGTTCACCCAATTTTGGGATACATCCACCAACAATAGAGTCTCTTTTTATTAAATGTCCAACAAAATGAATTACAAATACTTACAACAACTTGCAACAACTATTGCAACTTGTAGCAATAGTTGCAACTTGAAGCAACATTTTTTAAGTTTCCACTACCCTATTTCTACCTGTGCATTACTACGTGCGCTTGTTGCTTAAGCCTGCAACCAAAACTCTATCACCAAAATCATGACTGTAACTTCTTCTCACATTTTTCACGCTAAGCAATGTCTAACCAAACATCCACATGACTGTCCACATACCCACGTGCGTTTTTGTTGTTCAACTTCATAGCTGTTGGAATTCTCCAATGTGCAACAATAAATTGTTCAAATTCCAAGCATTTTATTAACTATTTTCAACCATCCTTTGACTATATTTTGAATACAAACTTGCAACAATTTCTCTATTAAAATAATGAACAATCTTTGCTTCGAGGGCGCTACCCCCAAACGCCCATCATGTGCTCCAACCTTTTAGAAACCATTTATCACACAACCTTTTAGAAACCATTTTCAATTTACTTCACTTCATTCTTTCTATCACAAAGAAACGGTAGTATCCAAAGTAGAAGTATAAGAGCAATAAAGTTAAGCAAAGGATATTAAAAAATAGAGTACAACAATAGAGATAAAAAAAAGTGGTTGAATTATAGTAATGGGAGGGCACATTATAAGGAGGGAACCTACAATGCACAATTTGTTATTGGAAGATAGAAAATTCTTACCAATTTTCTAGTAGACAGGTAGGTTGGATTACTTTCTCTAGCTTACAAAATACAATGAGTTGATGACTCGGCAATTTGTAAATACCCTACAAAATGATGAAGCCATTATAAGAGGATTAAGGGTTGATACTTCAGAGGCGGCTATAGTAAAAGTGTCAAGGCTGCCACGAACAAGAGAGGAATTCCCAATGAGGGCAGATGTAATTGTTATCAGGAATGAGTTTTGGATACTTGGAGGAAACCTAGATTCTACATCCCAAGGTACAAAACGCCTCTCTTTACTCTAGATTTAGGCTTTAGTTGCCTCATATATTGTTAAATATTTAACCTGCGATGGCAGCCAATCACTTTTATATATTGTACATTTTAAACTTCTTAGCCATTTACACCATCAAAGAACTATAAATGTACCCAAATGTTCGTACAATCTTTTAAAAATAATGTCAGCTGAATACAAAAAGAAAAGAAACCAGTATATTCTATCTCATTTTTGTTTGATCACCTTGTTGATTAAAAGAAGCCATAGAATCCAATTCCCCAACATATCTTGGGAGGATTTTCTAGCCTGCAATAATGTTAACAATATTCTTCCAAGGTAGAATGCAAAAGAGATGGGTAAAGAAAAAGAAACAAGAGAACCTTCTATGGTTGTAGCAGAGGGAAACATACCCTTTGGTTCCCCTATTTCCTCACCTACCTACAACATAAAGGAACATGCAAAACAAGAAGAGCGAGAAACTCAACATACAACTTCTGGGGAGCAACTCGTAGCAAAAGGAACTACAAAAAACCTTGCATCTATCGAGAACCCTTCTAAGCCAAAGAAAATAAAAGGTGCGGCCTCTAATTTCAAACCTAAGAAGAAATAGAGAAGACCCACACAACCAAGGAGGCGATCACATCACTTGAGAAGAAAAGGGACTATAAAAGGAAAGACTAAAAAGCAACAAGAAAATGTTGTTTTGGTAGAAATTGACACAGATTCTGACAAAGAAAAGATTCTTGATAGTGATGTAAAAACTCTAGTTTTGCAGCCTTTGTATATGAGTAGCAGTTTTGATTTAGATTCAAAAGACATTTCCATGGCTAAGAAGAAAAATAAACCTCTAAGAAGCCCTATTTCCAAAGAAGGGTTTGTACCATCAGAGGAGGTGGAAAAAGAAAAAAAATTAGAAAAAGAAAAAGAGTTTCTTTTAGAAGGAAAGAATACAAGCAAGGAGTTGCAAGAGGCCTTGCAAAGGAAAGTATTTAGAAGAGCAACTCAAGATATACCAACAAAGGGAGAGTAACAAGGATACCAAAATTAGAGAATTGGAAGAAAAATTGTAGAAATTTGAGTAAGGGTCAAGGTTGGAAGCATTGACACAACTTGCTATAGTTGAAATGAGTTGAAGGACTCAAAACCCTGAAAACCCAACTGAATACCCAAGGACACCCACTACTAAATATATTTATGAATGGTAAGCTGTGAGTAGTGATGAATAATATCAGAAGATTGGGTCTATGCCGACTAGACTAAGAATGAATCTATTCTAACAGTAATAGAAGCAAAGATTAGAGGAATATATCGAGGTGTGCACATATATTTTTATGCAGCCTTTCTTGTGGATTGTATGTACCATATTTGATGATAAGCAAGATCCATATTTTTCTTACCCATAGTTTTGTTTCAGGGTATTTAATTTGTTTTGAATTGTGGAACAAAACAAAGGAATTTTCTCAAAAGCAAGGAGACTAGGAAAAGGAAAAATTAAAATTATTGGCAACTCATGCAAGAGTGGTTGAAAAACAAGAAACAAAGATTAAGAAATTGAAAGTAAAGATAGTATAAATGACAGATAAAATAGTCCAACTTGTGAGGTGCAGACCTCCAACCATGGTGTATACTTTGTTTCTCTAAGAGAAATTTCTTTTTTTTAGTTTAGCCAGATAATTAGTGACCTCTCTCTCACTGTAAATTCACCAACACTATTTTTAGAACTATTCCAATAATCCACACCAGAAATGCAAGATCAGTTGTGCGAATTCTATTTACACAACTTGATTCTCCCTTATGAAACTAATTGGAATCCACTTATATTTTTAGGGGATGTTCAAATCAGAGCCTTAGCTTCCTATATAAAAAATTAACATCCGAGGGGACAATTGCTTGAGGAATACTAGAAAAGGGAAAAATCATCCCTCTTCAATTGAGGGAAGAATCAACAAATCCAGATGCAATGGTGGACCAGTGGATAGATCTCATAGAAAAGGAGGGAGTGGCAATAAAACTAATGGAATGTAGATAAAAATGCTACAAGAGATTTAAGGAACTAGTTGTAGTAATAATTAAGTAGGAATTTGACTTTTCCTAGGACAAATGGAGGGATTTGTACCCCAAAACCCAAAAATAAGAAACAACACTCCATTTTCAACTATGTGGCAACAATTAAAAGAGTACATAAGTATTTACAGTTGCCCTGAAAAATGGAATAGCTTGGATTCCTCACACCTTTCATCCTCCTTTACTTCTATTTACTATCTCGCATTGGATGGGAAGGAAATGAGAGGGAGATGTGACAAAGGACAATAGTTGGGAAAAGATATTAGACCAATGGGGTTTTTACTTGAAGCAGGGGACATGAGTGACCAAAGTTGTGGACTATAGAGAAACTGCACTACAATACAACCTTCGGCCCTGAACTTGCTTGAGGACAAGCAAGAGTTTAAGTTAGGGGGGAAATGATGAGCCATAGAATTTCCCAATTTCCTATTGCTATTTCATACTTTTATCTTTAATTTTTGCTAAACTTTGAGACATTACTAGACCTTTCATATATAACTTTAAGTAGTTTAAAGCATTTGGAATTGAACATGTTATATTAATATGTGTATGGATGAGTTATGAATGTCCATAAATTTTAGTAGGAATTTATGTTTAAATTTATGATTATTAACAGTGAGAATACCTTGGAAAATAAGACTAACATTTGCAGCAAGATATCTATCAACTCGCAGCAATGGGCTTCTCAACCCATAGCATAAGGACTATAGTTCAGTGCAAAGGAGTTAATCTACTGCAACACAACCACTTTCAAAAGAAGATCGAGGTGATCATTTAATGATCAGATCATGAATCACCAAGCATTAATTTCATCTTTCAATAAGAAAACTAGGAGAAGATGTTTATTCTTAGTAGGAGTATGAATTATAACAGAGTTGTTCTACTGAGCATATTTTCTGTTATAAATGGTTAAACTTGTTGAGTATAGAGTTCTTGTTTAATTTTCATACTCATGTTCTAATAGTTATTACTTTATGTTTTGAAACTTAGTCCTCTTCCTATTCTTGAGGAAGAGTTGACATCTATTTTTAGTTTGTTTTCAGTTCACAAATAGCTAGACTCCCTCATAGACCCTATATAGTTAGGTATCTTGTCAAGGAGGAGATCTAGATCATGTGTGTGTTATATTGAATAAGATTTCCTAAGATTTCTTTCTAGATTTTGTTCAATAATTATGTATATGTTTAGAATGCAATAAAGAGGAAGTACTTTTGATAACATGTTTTTTTGAGTGAGTGAGTAATTAACAAGATCTTGTTGATGCAATAAATCAAGCAAAGGCCACTTGAGGTACTACTAAACCACTTTAATTTAGGTTAATAGATTAGATTATGCATTGTAAGTTTATTTGATAATTTTTAGTTTATGTGATTATGAATGATGCCTTATAGTTTTTGAATTCGAATCTACAGATTGATACTCTATTCAGTACTTCAGAGGTTAATTAAGTTAGGAAATACTACAATATAACAGTTAATTGGTTACAATCTTAAGCATTAAGTACCCATAGTAAAAGGTAGTCGTTTGTATTCCTTTACTCTATTTTAAATAAAAGTTCATTATGATTAAAAGCTTTCACTGTATTTATATGTGTTTCATTCACCTATACTTAGTCGATGTAGGATGTTTAGAATCCATGAATACATATATTGTGCCAGTACTAATTCAAGTTTATGATTCCCTAATTGATGATTTAATGGAAGCCCTCTCTTGAGTGATGAACTGCTTCGTCTAGGAATCCTCATGTTCACTAAGCCATGTTCATAATCATTAGCACTAGTTAATTAAGCATTAGAGGAAGCTCAAAAATCTTATCTAAAATTATCTCAAGTAAGATATTAATTATGATTCATTCTCATTGTTCCTTGATTCACCTATCAAATATCCAATCTCTAGACTTATCTAGAATCTAACAAGCAATTTCTCAGTTTTATTTATAATTATCATCAAGAGTAAATTTAAAAAATAACGGGGTGATCACCAATTACATATAATTATCTCATACTCCTCCCATCTTCCTTGACCTTCTATGGTTAGGCCTTGCATATATTTGGTTGTGTGGGATTAAAAATAGAGTCATTGAGTTCCCTTAGTCACTTAATACTAGCCTTTAGTGGAAAGCTCTCTTAATTTTTTGGTTGAGTGAAGCAGGGTTAAGGGTGTCACAAAAAATTAAGTTAATGACACCTTACACTATCTAAGAAAAATCATTTTATTAATAATCTTCTGTCTCCCCCTAATTTGACATGTTTTTCATCCACAATTTAATTATAGGTTAGCACCTAAAAAGCTTAGGATATCTAATTTGTTTCCTATTGAACATAATTATTTCTTACCAAGTTCAATCTCTTGCTCATTGTAGGCTTACTTGAGACCTTTTTCTTCATATTTCCTACTCCTAGTGATTTCTCCTTTGTTTAAAATCAAATACATCCACTATCTAACTTATAACATATTCTTTTGTTGTTCTATATAAATCAAGGACCAAATAAAAGTATATTACTAAACATACACAAAGAAGATACCATACATATACACACATTTATGCATAAATATACATAAGAGTTAAATAAAAGCATTGCTTATAAACCCTCCAAGTGCACAAATTTGGAAAAACTATAACATGAATTTATAATAAAACATCTTGGATGAAAAATGAAGGTATTGTACACACACATAGATACACCTTGTATATAGTATGTTTAAATACATATGTGGATACACACACACACACACATACATATATATGTATGTATTCCTATCTATATGTATTTATATAGATACATATATATGTGTGTGTGTATAGATTTATGTTTTTATCTATATACATATGTTTGTATCTATATACATGCATACATATATGTATGTGTATATATATATACACACACATGTGTGTGTGTATAAGTATGCATCTATCTCTCTCTATATACAATGCATTCATTTTTTACTATTAATATGAGGGAAGGTAAAATAAAAAGAATATAAAGGATCACTAAAGCCCTTGATTTCCAAAATGATAAGAACTCCTTCTCTTATCTCATCTCTAGAGCAAACTAGTTTAGGGTATGCCATGTGATCACATATGTATATACTTGTCGATGTCAACATGGATAGAGTTACCAACTTGCCTATATATGCTCCTCAAAGTTGGTTCTCTAGTTGTAGGGATATGATCTATCAAAAAGTGTGACATGCATGAGTTAAGACTTTATAAATATGTTGTTATACAAGGATGGTTAGTCTAGGACTTTTCATGAGCCCATCTCTCATCATATCCATCATAATGAGGAGGATGTATAATACCAACATCAATAATAAATTATCACTGTACATAAACCATACCTATAGATACATGCCTACAAAAACAAGTTATAACATGTATCTTCTGTAATTAAGCAAGACATGAATTATCAACTCTAGTGGGATTCTAGAGTTACATGAAGCTTACCTTCTTTAAGCTATCTACTCACAATCTTAGCGGTAATGTTTGTCTCTATCTCTCCCTCTCCCACTCATAAGACTCAATGCATATGTAGTTAGGATCTTCTTTCTCCTTTCTAACCATGAATCTTACAGCATCCATGTCCTACCCAACTACTCCCCTACTTGTAATTAATCATTTTCCTTGTGTGTGAATTATTGATACCCTAGGCAAAAGAGGGCCAAGTTAAATCTCACTATGGTGCCTATTATGACCTCTTAACTCTCTTTAGATGGTAACTATGACTCCTCCAAATTTCTATAGAATCCTATCCACAAGATGAACCTCCTATTATCCTCTCTTGTAAACTATAAATATTGCAATGGTGTAGGTTATCCACATTACATTGTTTGTCTCTGGGTAAAAGCACAAAGTTGTGTCACACTTTTTAAAGGAAACGACCAACACTGATCCAACATTTAAACTTGAATCACTAAAAAGTGACATATATGTTTTAAATTTTCAAATGATGTAAACTAATAAAATATTTATTTTTTATTATATTTATGATTGTATTTTAAAAATAAAAAATAAAAAATTATTTGAATATATATTTTTAGTAAATTGACAATATAATTTAGTTGTTGAAAAAATGTTGAAAAATGAAGTCACGTGAGAAGTTAACCTTTATATAGTAATTTTTATTTTTTCTCTTTCAATTTTTTGTGTGTATTTATAACTTGAAACTTTAGTGTGCGGATATATATTTTTAAATAAATATTAAAATGTGTGTGTATTAAAACATAGCTATTTCTAAAAAAATGACGAATGTGGTCTGCAACGACCATGGAGGAAAGCAACGGTTGGATGAAATCAGACGAGGTGGAAGGGCTAGTGAGGGACCCAGAGGGAACAGGAGTGGGAATCTCGAGCATGTATGGAAGAAAGATAGATGGGCCCGTCCTCAGAATATTGTTTAGAAGGGTCATTTTCAAGAAGATCAGACTAATGAGAATCTTCACATGAATAGAGGTGCAAGTTATTCACGAGGGGGGCTTAAGAACGAACAGTACATAAACGAAGCCTTTCGCAAACCACAGAAACAGAATGAAGGCAAAAGAGGACAAGTTGATCTCCCATGGGTGGGCAGACAGGGTTTTAGAAGAAACCCTAACCGTAGATATGGGAATGATAGAATGGTATGGAAAAAAAAGTCACCTTTCAAGGAATGGGAGGAAGAACGGGAAGAAATCTTAGATGGGGAAAGGGGAAATCATGGTTCAATCCCGTCCAAAGGATCAAAAGGCGGAAGAACCAAAATAGTAAACAGTTCTTTGAAACTGCAAGCGGAAGTACGAAAACTAGAACATTTAGGATTGACTGGGAAATGGTATGGGATGGATCTCAACTGGGACTATCTAGTGAAATGGTGGAAAGAACATTGGGGTTCAAAGATGCGGTTCAAAATGCTACAAAACGACTTCTTCCTGGTAATATGTCCAACTAGGAAAACAAGAGATGAAATGGTGAAAGGAGTTTGGGTTCTAGATGGGTGTGGTTTTTATTTAAGGCAATGGTCAATGGGCTTTGACCCGACTACTCACGTGATTGAAACCATGCAAGACTGGTATAGCTTACCCAATCTCCCTCAGGAATATTGGGCTTCATCCATACTGGAGGAAATAGGTAACCAATTGGGCACATTTGTATGTGCGGAAGAAAGGAAGGCGGCAAAGAAAAATCAAACTTATGTGCGCATATGTGTGGAGAATAAACCAGATAGGAAAATATGGAGTGAGATCGAACTGCTAACAGATAATGGCAGTTGGGTTCAAAAGTTGGAGCGCGACTCCCTAATGCGCAACAATCTGGTACGGTCTCTGGGCTGCAGTAAATCCAACGAAGAGGCAGGGAAATCCAATTCTTTGGATGTCCCAATGGAAACCCTCAGATTGTCAGTTAGAATCATCAATGAAACCATAAACCCACGCTCCTCCTCCAAGGAAGGGGCCCTAAAGCCGCAATCTACAAAGATTCGGGTTTCGGCTGAAAGGGCTTGGGACAATGGACAACCTCTGGTGGACGTTCCACAAAATGGCTCTCCAAGCTCACATATAGAGAGAAAAACAGATGAGAGAGAGAAGCTCCAGGAGGAACAGGAGGAGAAGAAGGATCAACTTGCGAATTTAGATGAGAAGATCTTCAAGAGTTTAGAACTTATGGGGGCAAGTTGCCAATATGTGGAGTTGGATGCTTTGATAGAAGTGGAGAAGGAATTGGTGGAACTAGCGGTAGAGGCTAAAGCAAAGTCTAGCGCTTCAGAGGTAGGGATTAATGTTAGATTTCCAGAAATCTATTGCTAGACTAAAATACTTCCACAAGAGAGAAATAATGGCGAGAATGCTTGCTATCAATATGCAAGATTGATTCACAATTTAATTGATTACAAATGTACAAGATGAGGCTTGCTTATAAAAGGCAAGCATACAACAACCAAATCTTATCTTGAGCAACAAGATAGCTCGATAAGATAAGGATAAGATCCTATAACTTAGGAATTAAACATTTCCTAAGTAAACTTATGAAGATGTAATTAAATAGTTAATTACACCAACACCCCCCCCATAAGTGCAACTTAGGGAGAAGATTAATATGCAAACTACTATGGGTCCCGGCAACTAGGCCATGTTAGGTACCCATTTACAGATGCAAATGAAATGCAATCTCTCGTAAAGCAGAGTAAAGGGGAAAACCCAGTGGGAAAAAACCCCTCTCCAAAAGAGAGAAAACAAGAAAAAAGGCATGATGAATGTAAACATGATGTATGGAGGACTCAATGATACCCCCCAAGGACTACATCCATCATGAATATACAATAAATTACCCCCCCATAAGAGGGAAGTAATGAGATAAGATATCCCCTGCATGCTGAAGAAGCTCCAAAGCCAATGAAGAATGCCTGAAAACAAAAGATGACCCAATGTCTACAAGCAACACATCTCCCCTTAGGAAGAAACAAATCCATAAGCTGATGAAGAAGCCACTCCATATCCAACTGAAAAGAGGAAGAATGAATGCTCAACATGTATGCCTCTGAAAACTGAGTAGGAGCCTCCAAGCTTGAATGAGCCACAACATAATCATGGTCAAACTCAACCAAGAAACATGACAAATCAAGGGATGGAGGAGACTCGTGAATATCAATCTCCAAAGACAAAGAAGATGGAATAATAGTTGTGCTCAAACTATCATCAAAGAGGAGAGAAATCCCCTCAAGTGTGTCCTCCAAATCTGTAATATGAGACTCTAGGAACAAGGTAGAAATCCCTGTCAAATAATCATCCCACAAAGCAAGATCTGAAAAACTATGATTATCCTGCTGAACAGAAGCAACAATGGCTGAAGAAGCAGGAGGTGGAGGTGTAGGAAGCTCAGCACTGGTCTCTAAAATACCAAGGTGTAGATGACCAAACTTCTCCTCACTAATATGGGTCACACTCAATGGAGTGTGTGATGCAGTCAAAGGAACATTATCAGGTTTCTGAAGCAAAATGTGAAAAAGAATATACTCGAGATGAATGATCAACCATCCCGATTGCAACAATATCCCTAGTCTCCAAGTCCCTTATATACACCCTATCAGGAGTGAACTCAACTGTTTTACCTTGACCCCCATGAGTAATTTGATAAATAGAAAGAAGATTAGTGGTCAAAGAAGGAACACAAAGAACATCATTGAAAGTCCCTTCCCCAATACCAATAGAACCCTTCCCACTTACCTTCATGAATGTATTGTTACCCATCAGAATGTGAGGTGAATTACAAGGCTCAAAAGAAGAGAACATTTCCTGTGAAGATGCCATATGATGAGATGCCCCTGAATCAAGAAGCCATCCTTGAGAATTAGGACCTATAGAGGCCAAGAGTGCATGCCCTTTCATATGTAGCCCAGAAGTGGATGTTGTGTTCTCTGACTATGATGATGATGGAGCTGCCGAATGTGATGGTGAAGAAGAAGTAGAAGACACTGATGAGGGCAGCTGAATGTTATTCTTTTGAAGAAGGTGGGTGAGTTCATCAATCTTCCTATTATAACATCTATGCTCATCATGTCCTAACCTTTTGCAATATGCACATTTGGACTTCCTTTTTTTTTATGTTTCCTCTTTTGAAGAGGATGAGGACTCAGGAGTGCCATGTGAAGGAGAAACTTTACCTTGCTCATTTGAATTGGTTTCCTTTTTGTGCTTCTTTCCTTTGCCACTTGAAGCCTTTGTATCATTCACAATAAGAGCTTGAGATGTTGAAGACTTCAATGTACCCATGTGCATCAACTTTGCTTGTTCCCTTGTGATTTGTGCAGCAAATTCATCAAGAGAAGGCATTTTATATGTATCGCCAAGAGCATCCATTGTAGCATAGAAAGTAGAGACAATCACAGAATATGAAGAACCAAGCTTAGCAAGAATAGAAAGTATCATTTGTTCATCCTCTTTAGTTACCCCACAATTAGATAATTGTAATCTAAGAGAATTGAACTTAAAGAAAAAGTCTTGGACATTGTCAAAATCTGAAGGATTAAGACCCATGAGTTCATTCTCCAACTTAAATTTCCTCATCTTATCTGGCTTACCAAAGAGACTCTCTAAAGTATTCCAAGCTTCATTAGGATGAGTACAAGATGCAACATGATATCTAAGATCTGGAGAAATGGACAACTTCAAAGTACCAAGAGCTTCATCTCTTCTATCAAGCCATTTTCTTTTCTCTTTTGCTCCCTGTGGTTCTGGATCTTGACCAAATGTGATTCATTGCAACTTTGATTTTAACAATAACAACTCCATTTGAGATTTCCACTCATGATAGTTATATGGAGTTAGAAGTATAATTTTTGGAAAATCCATGATACAATGAGATAAACAACAAATTTCCCTCACAATACAAGAAATCAACCCCTTTGTCCCAACAAGATTTGCACCTTTTTTGCAAATTTACAATAATGTGTCCCAAAATATCAAATCAGTTACAAACTGAAAATATGAAAATATGGAACCAAATATGCAAAAAATGCATGATTAGATCTGAAGTACTCCTGAATACCTTCCAAATCTGCAATTTTGGAGAAGATTGAAGATCGGAGCACAAAGATATGAGCTCGGAAGCAGAAAACGATGATCGGGCTTCAACCTGGAAAAAAAGGCACATAACTGCAAAATCTCTGAAAAATATCTGCACCACTGAAAAATTCAGATCTCCACCTTTCCGACGATATTTCGTTTCTGAAAAATGGCCTCCGTATGCAAAAGTTATGATAAAATGAAAAAAAGGCCTATAAATAGGCACTTGGGGGCAAATACACTGTATAGACAGACTAAATAGGTGCAATTTTTCAACACCAGGGCGTTGGGATTAGGTCACTCATATGACCGTGGCACATACAAGGGCAAAAATTAAAAATCTCGCCATATCGACACAACCCATCGGCATTACATACACACAGTCGGCATAATAATATTTGGAAACAATGAAACAACCAAATACAAAGTCGACTATGAAAGACTTTAATATTGAAAAACAAATGGTATTAGCCAACAATAGTGAGCCAAACCCCAATAACCTGCGATATTAAATGGAAATTGTACCCGCCAAGATGAGGGTCATACCAGCCAAGGACGATGGGCGCCGGTGAAAGAGGATGGAACGCCGACCAAAAACAAAGATCGGACCAACAATGATTGGACTGACTGACGATCTATATTTTCTGATAGGTGACGTGACCCCTGGATGCGAAGCCAACCAGTGCAATGTGACAAGTGCTGCGATTAATGAAGATCGGGTGGAGAATGAGGTACGCCGACCAGATCTGACGTTCTTGTACGCCGATGAAGCTTTCATACGCCAATGGAAGACCCCGGAATATGCCGATGCCGATAGAAAATAATGTGGGGAAGCTGGCCGATACAAAGTCTGAAGATAGAGATGGAACCCCCGCTGGCTATGGATCTAACAGATCTTGTACAAATGCAGGCCGATGTACCGCAAATGTCAGCCAGGCACGTCCACCAAACTCTGCGAAATACAATATGATGCCAGGATATACGCAGACAAGGTTACAAAATATTCTTCCCAACAAATTAATAATTTTTGCCCAAAAAAATTTATATGAAAACCATAGCCCGAAATACAAAAATTTGCCCCAAATTTTTAACACAATGCCTGCAGAAAATATTTTCCAAAATAATTTTTTTTTGCGAAAAATGGAAAAATCGTACCGCTGAGAAGATTGTTCCAGCAAAAAAAAATTGCTTCAAAAACAACTTTACCCAAAATGGACGAATTTACAGTCAAAATTCGTCTGCGGAGCCTTCTGATCTCAACCGTGAGGTTATTGAAACCCCAATCTGCACCCAGCAAAAATCTTCAAGCCAAAACTAAAACCCTCAGATCCGAGAAGGAGTCTGCAACCCTGGATGCTCTGATACCATGATAGAATCCAAGATCACCTGCATGCAAGATGAATACCTGTCACATGCAAAAGATATGAAGAACCGAAAAAGATGTTCTCTGTAAACCTCTCAGTAAAAATCCATTAAGAGAATCAGTTATTACAAAGTGATCAATCCTTATGAAGGAGATCAAGAAACCCTAAAAGGGAAACCCTAAATGAAACCCTAGTGTGCACACTTAATAATTAATAATTAATTATTAATGTGCCTAATTTTAGCTTAAGTAATAAAGAGGAATAAGTGAGTTAATTAATTAATCAATGTGATGTAATTAATTAAGCATAATAACTTATTACTCTAACAATTAACCTTGAAGGGGTAGAGGAGATATTGGAAATGGAAGGAGATGAAACAGTGGAGCTGTTAAGCCCACAATCAGGGAAGAAGAGGAAAATGACAGAGGGATTACTGGAGGCTAAATCTAGACTAGGGATTCATAGAAGGGATCTACTTAAACTCATGTGGGATTGTGGGGAATAGAAAAAGTAGGACCGAATTCCGAATCAAGAAAAGAGAAAATTAGATGGGGACGCTAGTGGACAACAGAAGATTGACTCAATGATTAAAGTAGGGAAGGGTGGAGCCCTTCCTGAACAAAAATGAAAATATTAACATGGAATGTTAGGGGCCTAAATGCTCCTAACAAATGGAGCCTTATCAGGTGCCACGTAGAAGTGAGTCAAGTAGAGATATGTCTTCTTCAAGAAACAAAATTAAATGGTCTAGTTCTGGAGAAATTCGGAAGAAAGATTAGGATATGGAAATGGACAGGGGTAGAAGCGGAGGGTGCCTCGGGAGGCCTAATAATCATCTGGAAACCTCAGTCAGTTCTAATAGAAACCTTGAACTCGAGTCAACATTGGGTGGTGTGTAAGGTAAGGAGCCTGATCTTGAATCTACATTTTAATCTTATAAATGTTTATGGTCCCTTTTTTAGTATCCGGAAAAGGATGGTCTAGGTAGAATTGGACGGGGTGTTGAGTGGCCTAAACCAGGGTCCTAGCATAATTGGAGGAGATTTTAATGCAATCCTTAGGCAAGAAGATAAGAAAGGTGGCTCAGGAAAAGTTCTACAATCCCAATTGGACTTCTCTAGTTTTGTGGACAAAATCTCTCTAATGGAAATTCCCATAGGTAATGGAAGCTACACATGGATGAATCATAGAAAAGGGTTTGGTAGCATAGCGGAAAAATTGGACAGATTCTTCTTCAAAGGAAATCTGAGCCTTTTTCCTTTCTCTTTCGAGAGTAAGATAAACTCGGGGACTAGTTCTGATCATTTTCCAGTTCAACTTCAAATATCGGGGGAGAAGGGACCGATCCGATGTCCATTTAAATTTGAAATGATGTGGTTCAAGGATCCTCATGTGATGGACTTGATAGAGCAATGGTGGAAGGAATGCTCTACGGAGGGATCAAGCTTGTTCAAAGTGGTTACAAAACTAAAATACGTGAAGCAACAACTCAAACAATGGAACAAAGTAAGCTTTAAGAATATCTTCAAAGAGAAATTGCAAACGGAACAAGAACTAGATAGTCAAGCTGAAGAAGTAATCAATAAGGGGATGGACGAAGCCTGTTACAGGAAAGAACAACTACTTTCCAACAAACTCAACAATATACTGGCTAAAGAGGAAGTTTTCTGGAGACAAAAATCCAGAGAAGTATGGTTAAAGACAGGAGATAGAAACTCAAAATTCTTTCATAACTCCACAAGAGTCAGAAGGGAACATAACATAATTTCTTGCTTGAAAGATGGGGATGGTCGAATGGTGGAAAACATGGGGGAGATAAGAGACTCGGCAGTTTCATATTTTCAAAACCTGCTCAATGACTGGGAAGGTTCAAATTTGGAGGCACAGGCAGCTTCCTTGCACTTTATACCGAAACTGATCTCTCAGGGTCAAATGAGGGAGCTAAATGCTAAGTTCTCTGAAGTGGAAGTGAAAGAGGCAATCTTTGAGATGCAGCCAGAAAAGGCTCCTGGACCAGATGGATTTCCAGTTGCATTCTTCCATAAATGTTGGAATTTTTTGGGCAAGGATGTATGGGAAGCTTTAGAAGACTCTAGGAGCAATAGAAGAATTTTAAAAGAATTAAATAACACATTAATTGCTCTTATCCTGAAGAAAGAAAAGCCAGACTCATGGGAAGATTTTTGCCCAATAACTTTGTGTAACACGATTTACAAAATATTGGCCAAAGTCCTAGCTAACAGAATGAAGAAGATTCTTCCTACTATCATATCTAAGGAACAAATAGGTTTTGTCCCGGGAAGATCAATTCTAGATGGGGTGATAGTTGCCCAAGAAGTCATACACTCAATACAAAAATTGAAGAAACCAACAATGCTATTGAAACTGGACATCAGGAAAGCGTATGACAAAGTGAATTGGAGATTCCTCTTTAAGGTCATGGAAGCGTTTGAATTTCAAAAGGAATGGTTAGATTGGCTCTTCGGGTGGGTGGCCAGTCCACATTTTTCAGTATTGGTTAATGGCTCCCCGGAGGGATATTTTATTGCCTCAAGAGGACTAAGACAAGGGGATCCTCTATCCCCTTTCTTGTTCATCATAATGGCTGAAGCCCTTGGGAGATCGCTTGACAAAGCAAGGAGATTGGAATGGATCGAGGGATTACAAGTAACTAGCAACCTGGACAATATCACGCACCAGCAATTTGCGGATGACACAATGTTGTTTGGTGCAGCTTCAACAAAAGAAGTTGAAAGGTTCAAAAGCTTGCTAGAAGACTACTTTAGGGCTTCTGGTCAGGAGGTAAGCAAGGCCAAATCTGAGATCTTCTTAAATTCAAACTGTCCTTGTGAACTTCAAATTTTGCAAATTCTAGGATTTAAGAGAGGTCAAATGCCATGTAAGTATTTGGGACTCCCATTGGATAAAGGAATTAAAATCAATAGTGTTTGGAGCTCCTTAGTGGATCATTGTAAGGATAGAATATCCTCATGGAAGAATAGGTGGTTGTCTTGGGCTGGGAGGTTAACTCTGTTGAAATCGGTTCTTTCAGCACTCCCCATCTATATGATGTCCTGTTTGTAGCTATCAATAGGTGCGAGCAAAGATCTAAATAGGGTAATGAAGGACTTCTTTTGGAAAGGCACTACAGAACAAAAGAAAAATCATCTTATAAAATGGCAGAAGGTTTGTGAGAAGTGGGAGAGAGATGGTGCTGGTTTGAGGAATGTTCTTCGACAAAACAAGGCGCTGGGAGCAAAATTAGTTTGGACTATTCATTCACGCCCGGATCTCAAATGGGTAAATATTTCCAAAGCAAAATATCTGGAAGCAAATCCTTATTGCATCCTAGCAGCAAAATCTTTGCCAAATGGATCCCGAATTTGGAATTTCATCAAAAACTCTAGAGACCTTATTACAGACTTCCTTACTTGGGAAGTAAAGGATGGAAAGGAGGCCTTGTTCTGGGAAGATTCCTGGGAAGGTCATACAACACTGGCAGACAAACCGAAGCTCATAAGAGTCAAAGAGAAAACAAAAAAACTTTGGGGATCAAAAGTTAGTGACTACTTAGATAGAATGGAAGCTCCAGTTGAAGGTTATCTAAAGTGGAAATCGGTTAGAAGTCTGGACCTAGAAGTATAGGAGATTGAAGCCTTTGAGAGTGCTTTATCAGACAAAAGGATCTGGGCCAGAAAGGGGGGAGATTACTTACGATGGGATGCCTCACCAAACGGGACATATTCGGCCAAGATAGGATACAACATCTTATCAGCAACAGTGGAAGAAAATCCAGTGATTCCTCAGAGCCTTTGTTGGAATAAAGCATGTCTTCCAAAAGCAAGGATCTTCACATGGGCTGCAACAGAGGGAATAATTCTCACTGGAGACATGTTTATCAAAATGGGATATCACGGCCCGTCTAGATGCCCATTGTGTCAAGAGGCTGAGGAAACTGTTGATCACTTACTTTTAAACTACAAGTTTACTTAGAGGATGTGGTGTTGGTTGTGCACAAAATTACATTGGTCAACTATCTTCCCCAACACCCTATTAGCGTGCTTAAATGCTTGGCCAAATTACTACCAAAACACTATCTTCGGGGACTTATGGATGACGAACCCTTCAATTCTAATCTGGGAAGTGTGGAAGGAGAGAAACATACACCTTTTTCAGGAAAAAGAGATGTCGATCCCAAGGCTTCAGTGCAAGATAGAGGCAAGCATTGTAGAACTTTTTAACACACAGTTGGGGGATAAGTCAAAGAAAACAAATTTCACTAAATGGGATGCCTGGATTATGAAACAATGGTTTGGAATCAAAGCGCCTCCTTTTGGAGGAACAGGAAAAGTAGCTTCTTCTGAATAGCGCAACAAAACTCAATGGATTCCCCCTGAGTAGGGATGGGCTAAATTAAACTTTGACGGAGCTTCTAAAGGGAACCCGGGGCCGTCTGAGGTAGGGTGTATAGTTAGAACTTCTTCAGGTTCGATTTTGGGAAGATTAGCTCAGCCTTTAGTGGAGGGAACAAACAATGCAGCTGAATTCTAGGCTCTTCTACTCATATTAATGTTTAGTAAGGAATTGGGAATCAATAATTTGGAAGTTGAAGGAGACTCGACAATAGTCATAAATGCTCTCAGGACCAAAAAAATCCATAACTGGAGACTAGGGGTTTATTTGGAAGCTGCACTAGAACAACTAGGGAACTTTGAACAAGTGATGCTCAATCACATGTTAAGGGAAGGCAACACAGAAGCAGACTCCCTGTCCAATATGGGAGTAATCGGACCGTGTTTTAAAGAATGCATAACAGAATAATTTTCTTGTGGGTGGTAGGGTGAGTCCCCTCCCTCTCATCATGTTCCTTCTCACAGCCATGAGATTGCTAGAAAAACAGAGGCAAACCATTAGAGGACAAGTGGAGAGGGTAAGGGGCGTCGGACAGGGAGCGTAAGCTGGCAGTGCAATGGCAAGGCCACATCATCGCACGTTCCATCACAAGCAGCTAGAGGAATGCAGAAGGTAAGCTTTCAAAAGGCGACAGTCCAGAAAAATGAGATCTTGGAGGTATCAAAAATCTTAATGACACATTAAGCCAAGAATAAACAGAGCAACACGTGGAGTACGGTCGCAAGGAAAGCTTCATGCAAAGCGGCTGGGTGGCAGATGTTGATTCTCATGAGGTGCTAGTTGAATGAAGGCCGAGGGTGGTAGGAAAAAATTTAACTACAAGGACAGATTGCCTTGCTTAAACATCATTTTAGAAACGGATTCAGTGGCTCGGCCTCGCTGGATACGAGTTCTTTAAATGAGGATGGATAATGGCATTTTTATTATATGGTTTTTGAATTTGCTGTGTTGGCTGTCTTTTTGTAGGGAAATCTCGACCAAAGGGCTGGCAATGGCGAAGATAGGTAAATCAAAATTTATCATCACTATTTCAGTAGAGGGACTGGAAAGCTTTGGGTTGACACTCCTGTTTCTTTGGAGGCGACGAAGAGACAAATTGCTTCCAGGGAAATCACCGATCAAAGGTTGAAGAGAATTCTGCTTGAGGACGATCCCTTAACCATGGTAGCGGTCAAAATGATGTTAGGGAAAGGCCACTTGGAGAGAAGGGAATTTGCGAGGGACAATGCACATATTTCTTCTCAATTCCTCGCCGTCATGCTAGACCTGGAAGTGTCGAAGGCATAAGCAAAGGAGATAATGGTGCATCTTTTTCGGGGTGACCTATTAGGAGGGCTAGAGAAGACACTGAAAGCGGCCTTCACTGGTAAAGGAATCCCACGTCCATCGGACGTGGAGCTTTTGTGGGAAATGAAAGAGGTAGTAAAAGTTTATCCCTTCCTTTTGGATTTAAAAGGACCAGGGCTCATGAGACACAGAATGGTCTCGGCCATGGCGGTTGAATTTCTGAAGAGGAAGCTGAGGTTGGTGTCAGAGGAGGGCATGGATTGGGTGGAATACTTCACCCTGTTTGCATAATTGAATGGTTTGTTGTGAGGCTCTGTCCCAGTGAATTAATATTTTGCTTATAAATATAATCGGTACTGGTCTTTTTGAAAATATGCAGTGGGACTGCATTTTGTTTTGTATCGGTCGTAGGTTGTTCCTGGGCTGACAAGTTCAATTTTTATAGGTCTAGTTTTCATGGTAGAATGGTGGTCTTTCCTACTACGCAGACGAATTGTATATTTTCTTAAATCTAATGCAAAATCATACCCTTATGTATCAAAAAAAACAACATAGCTATTTCTATTGGATGTCAACTCTCATATTATCTAATTGTCTAAAATGAAAAAAAATTATACCCTGTTGATATAGATTCTTTTATCTAGTGCATCATATTTTTTCATATTTTTTAAATAAGTTTTACTACTTTTCCTTGACACGGTAATCAACCTAATATTTTATGTTGATAACATACTTTTAGTAAGAATAAAAAGGAAAATATAAATAATAATTTAATTATTAATATATATATTGAAAACTAGACTTATGGATCTATAAAAGGGCATTCTTATATTTAAAAAAAATGTTATTTACATGAGTAGAAATTGTTGAAACATCATTTTTTTCAAATAAATATTTTTTTTTTGGTAAAGTGGCCTCAAAATGGTGCTACATATGTATTTAGCTAACAATTTAGTTAGAAAAGTTGTAGATATATCTAACTTAGCTATAATGAATCTTACAAGATCATATGTTTGACAGAAATATATTTTTAGTTAGAAATACTTAAATTCACTTGTGCTGATAAGTTGGTTGAAAGTGTGACACAACTTTGTGCTTTTACCCCTCTTATAGGTTGACCATATCCCATGTAGGACTTTGTTATTGTACTTACCATGGTCATGTAATCACACTATGGATACATCTTGGATGAAAAATGAAGGTATTGTATGCACACATAGATACACCTTGTATATAGTCTATTTAAATACACATATGGATACATATAAATAGATATATATTGTATATATTTATTATCAAGCATATTTATTATCTATCTATTTATTTAACACTCTTGTTTTCTTCAATCTCATTCCCCACAACACGCAAATGTTCAACCAAAAAGATACCAACAATACTATCAAAACATGATAAACAATATTTCAAAATTTCATAGTTTAACTACACCGTTTCTCATCGTCTCTTTTTTATTTAGTGTGTTATTTCTCACCTGAGTTATAAATATCATCATTAAAATGGTCATCAACTCCATTGCTAGTGGTATTTGGAGGATTATCTTGGTCTTCAATATTTTACTACTTATATTGGAATGATGTATTCTTGTTATATTTACGATAAAAATGTGTAGTTTATGATTGAATTTTTATGATATGAACATAAGATTTGTTACAAAATTCTCTAATGCTTTGGTTACCATAAAAAAATTCTACGAGAGTTTGGAATCAAATTTAGTTCTAACCCCATCCTAAGATAGCATGGACCTATTTTTAAACAAGTCTCCAAATAACTAAATCCCTTTTAGAAACTAGGCCTTAGCCAAACAACATCTAGAAAGAGATAAATATTTGTTATTGGAAGACAAATTCTACGATAAAGATTTGAACTTCTAAATGTTGCCATCCTTTTTGAAAATAATTTCATGTCACTTAAGAAGGTGTTTGACATATTTCAAAGCTCTCCAAACGTTGTTGAATTCAATGGAACAATGCATTTTCCAAACAACAAGTCATAAGGGTGGAGGCCTTTCTAGTCCCTTTGGTATTTAAGAACAAAGTTGATAACATTGTATCTTATCAATACCTTATAAGGTTCACCTTTATATAGGTTAAATTTGATTCAAATAGATATAGAGGTTTGAAAATCCAATTGTAACTTAAGAAAAAGGGAACCCTAATTTTAATGTCTAGACCTAGGATTACTTTTTGCTCCTTTTTCAAAGGTACATTAGGGGTGATCCCACAATATTGGTTTACAATTTTTGGCCAAACTAGACATTGAAATGATTTTTTTTAACTAAATCTTCACTTTCAGGCACCTATAGCTGGTAAACCATGAAAAATTTGAAGATGATGGAAAATAGTGATTTGTGACATTTTGTATGTGGATTCTAAATATATATTTTTGAAAAAAAATTGAATCAGATTTCCTTCCTTTTTCCATCTCCTTTGAAAACTAGTTTTTATCAGTAAACACTATTTTTAAAGAGTGATGCTCACCGTAAACAACATAACTCTTTTTATATGAAGAATAAAATTCTTTTCTTTTTTTAATTTAGCTTTGTAACTATGATACCTAGCACATTCATTTGGTTTCATAGTGTTTTATTGATTTTTTTTCTTAATAAAGTTTTGAAGTTAAACCAATTACAATTTAGACATAGGCAGACCATAAACAAAAAAAAAATTGTATGTATCGAAATTCAATTTTTTTTTACTGGATCAAGGACATCAATACCTAGCCCGAACATATTTTTTAGATTTTTTTTATAATCTACTATTTTTCCACATGTGCAAAACAAGAGCTCAATTTTGGTGAAAAACCTACATTCACAAGAAATAAAAATAAATATAATAATTAAATTAAATATATATAAAATTATACTTTTTGGGAAGCTTATAATAAGGACTACATACTTACAAAAAAAATTAAATGAATTCATTTGATTCCCCAAAAGGTAAATCAAAAGTGGTTTTTTATCAACATTTTGATAGGTGTAAAGGAGACTCTGTTATAGATATGGTTTAAAACTAGTGGGGTTCTATCCAAGGAGGTTTGATATAAGGGGGTTTGATCAAACCCTTTTCAATTGGAATCCTTTAAATAGAACTTTTCAAGGCTTGAATCATTATATTTTCTAAAAATATGTGATTTAAGCAAAAATTAGGATGTCCAAAAGTGTAAACCACTATTGTGGGATCACTTGATAAAAATAAACAAGGTGTTTAGATTGACTTTCAACCATGAAGGTGAGTAAATCAAACCTAGATTTGATCCTTTTGAGTCTTAGAAATGAACTAAAATTAATTTTCTATGATTAACCTAATTCAACTATGTGCCCTAATATGAAAATTGCAATATTTTGATGATTAATAGAATGAAACGATAACTTGTAGGCAAATCTGGGAAGGGCAAGGGATTGTGTACCTATCTAGAAAAATTGGTTTCAGCCACTGTGTAAGGATATAGGCACCCTAGGGCATATGGGTCCTTGTGGGGGTGTCCTCAACTTTTGCACTCCTTTGATGTCAGATCTGAGACTCTTGTTTTTGCTTGCAGACTTGTTAGATCACTGTCAGATATTTATGTAACTAAGTTTTCATGGGTTGACAAGATGTAAGGATTTGAATGCAACAATGAATAAATGATCTTCATATTTCCTTCAATCCTCTTCAAACCTGAAACCTGTACATCCAAAGAGGGAAAATGTTGTGGCATTTAGGGGCTTGCCTTAGTGAAACGACCTGTTAGTGTTTCCACTTCCATAATGGCAATGTCATTGATAAAAATGGATAAATGATAGGAAGGAATGATGGACAAAGTGTTACAACTCACCACCCTTTAATGACTTCCTTGAAGGACTAAATTCATACACATCACCTCAAGGTCTTGGATCTTGCTTGGTTGATTGCTTGAATTTCTTGGAGACCTACAACATGGGTTGGCCTTCACAAACAATGATAGCATAAACATGCATAAACTCACATAGAATTTGACATGATGCTAGGATCTTGAATTGTTGTAATAAAGCTCTAAAATGTTGCTCTTGACTTGCTCTTGACAATAGTTCTTGCTCATAAATTTCCCTTATAGTTTCAAAATGGTGAAAAAACTAGGTATTTATAGACATTTATTCAATTTCTTGAAAATTAGATCCCGATAGTTGACATTTACAATTTGAATTTTGAATGTTAAAATGTTGATACCGACATATCCAAAATTGGTCCCCAAAAAAATAGGGGGACCCATACACCCTAGGGAAAATGGGTCCTGGTCATATTTTCCTGGTCGTATTTTCCTGGACATTAAGTATTAGGGGCAAAATATCAATTGGATGCATTTATTCAATGCTTGCAATTTGTTGAAAGACAATAAAAATGGGCCTCAAAATGTATAATTTAGGAATTTAGGAGCTTAATTAGGTCCAATAAATTAAGGGCGACAAAACATAGAGCTAAATTGTCAAGGGTGACAATTTACAATGCTACATTTAGCCCACACTTTGGTGAGAGTATGAACTTATGCTCATACTCACACTAAAGTAGAAAATCTATGTCAAAAGGGGTTTGATTGTCCGAATGTTGAAGATATGGGATGATTGAGGATCAAGGGGGAGCACACAAGCCCCCAAGATCCAAGATCCCATGGAAAACCAACATAAGTACACAGGAACACACACATCAAATGCAACAAGATAATATACCCAAACATACATGTCAAAAACTTGAAGCATGCACAATGAAAACACAAGGTTAATACTAAAGGGATTCGAGTTAGTAAGGTAAAGAGACCTCGGTCTTAAATTTTCTCAACTAACAAACATCATCCATCGAATGTGTTGTCTAAAAAAATGATTCTCTCACAAGGATGTAAAATCACTTATGAGCCACATGGATCTACTGGCTAGCAAGCTATGCTATGCTAGGTGTCTATGCAATATGATGGGTTCCACAAGGCTAGCAAGGTGTGTTATGCTAGGTATCTCATGAAACATATGGCTTCAATAGAAAGCAAGTTGTGTTATACTCGGTGGCCATGTTAAAAATGCTCTAAACTCATAGACCAATAAACTCCATTATGCTAGGACTATGCAAACCACGCTTCAAGGAGCACACAAAATTTACCTCAAGGGGTGCATAAAGTTTAACATCACAAGGGACAAATAAATGCTTAATGTCACATGGGGAAAATTGATAACCATGCCTCAAGGGGCATTACAAACAACACCACTGCCAAAGGTGGTATGTCAATAAGTCAAATATCACAAGATGAAATGGATAGGGTTAATATATGCCCCCTTTTAAAATATCAACATACTCGCTATGTTGGTATTTTAAGGAGAAAGAGGGGATCCTTGAAAAGAATGCACACCTCCCAAAACTAGCTATCCTTTCCTCCCAAGCATAGAGATAAGGACAACAACACCAAAGACTATCATGTTTCTACCATGAAAAATATGGTTGCACTTAAGATTGTACCACCATGACTGAAAATGAGCAAAATACATAAAGCTACAAATGCCACATAGTGATGAGGAACATGATAGGATGAAGATCATTATTGATTTGAGGAATTAGGTGCATCAACATGTGGAAGAGCACCACAATCCTTAAGTTATCGTATTTTATTAAATTTGAGTCCTGACATTCATTAGTAGAATGACCATGCACTCGATGAGATGCACAAAATGAGATTTTATTGTAGAATTTCTTTCGTGTTCTTGGAGCAAGAGTAATCGGGCAAACTTTGAGAAGCCTCGACAAGATATTCTCTTGATCAATAGTAGGGGATGTTTCTTCTCCTATGAAGAAAACCTTGCTTTCTTATCACAAGATGTCATACATACTGTATATGATAAAGCATTGGATGAAGATGGAGATGAAGGTTGTAAACCTAGATCCTGCTTGGAAAAGTATGGTATAGACTTCACTTGATTCCTATTTTGTTTCATTTTTTCATTACATCCATGTTTAGAAAGAATTTTGTATCCAAGACCATACTTAGATGAAGAGATTTTATTTGCATGCTTCTAAGAAGGATTGGATTCTTTTCGAGCATGCAAATCCTTTTTATGTTTTTTAAAATTAAGAATCTTTCCCTAATGAGGGATAAGAGTTGAAGGGCCCCCATCACCATCATGGGGTGATGTTGTTGATGTTGTACCAAGTTGAGCAAATGAAACATAAGACAATTTTGGTTTTGATTGTGATATTTTATATTGTCTCATAAAGGAGGGTGTGAAATCTAATGAACCCAATCATCCCCAAAATAGGTGTTTGAAGATGAATCACTAGCATGATTATTATTTGTATTTGACTCTTTGGACCTTGATGGCAAGATTTAGATTCCTCTTTGAAACAAGGTGTAAAATCTAACAGCCCCCAATCATCGTTTAAGAGTTTTATTGTAGGTGGAAGACAATTAGTATTACCATCAACTTGTACAAGTTCTACCTTTGAATTTGGAATCAAAGTATTAAGAGAGTTGGAAGTGTTATGATCATGTTGAACTTGGGAATTATAACTTTGTTTATCTGCTTTAATCGTGTATATATTATTATTATATTCATACTTCATCTCAAGGTGAAGAGTAGACGAGACTCCCTTCGTGGCATGAATTTATGGTCTACCTAGGAGGAGGTTGTATGAAAAACGTCCTTGCATGATATGGACATGGGTAGGCAACCTTGATGGGTAGTATGATAGTTCCTAATGATTGCTTATTAACATTGTCAAAGCTACAATTATTAACATCATTGGGTTATATAAGATTCTTGTCGACACCAATTTTATCTAAGAGATCAATGCTACAAACATTCAGACCCACTCCATTGTCTATGAGAGTATGTATAACTCTAGTTTCATTAATGATCACCTTTATCATTAAGGTTTCATGCTTATTTTGGATCTCAAGCAGGGGTATTCACGTTGAGGGAATGTAATATCCAACTTTGTCACTTGCATACAATCAAATAAGGCGGCTACATCATTCCATCTAACAAAAGATGGGACATCATTCTTTTGTAAAGCCTCTTGGAGCATCATATGGTATTTAGGTGATATTTGAATCAAGTCCGAAAGTGAGATTTTTGCTGGGGTACTACGAATTTTCTCAACAAGATCATACTCCTTACCAATACATTGAGGAATGTTATGTGTGAGCAATTGCATGATAACTTGGTTGTTGCAACACATGCTTACTAGTGAGTTGTTTTACGAAATTCAAGATATGGACATGGGGTTTAGGAGGTCCTATAATGATAGGTGATCCAATTGTTACTTGTGCGTTCATAACCTCAACTGAGTTATCTACTTGTTGGTGACCTTCGATTGAGGGGGGATCTACTGTTAGCTTAACATCTTCATCTATGTCATCCATCTTACTATCTTTTGAAGGAAATGTATCAATTTCATACTCCTGTGCCACAATATATTCCAATTAGGAGAGGTATTGGGAGAGGAACAAACAATATTCTCATGGCACTCAACGATTGGATCCTTTAACACCATGGTACCTTCTTCACAAGTGGGTGAAGTATCGGGAGAATAACAACTATGATTGTCGTGATTGTCTATGATTTCATCCACACCAAAGTGTTCTCACAAGTAGAGAAGATGTTGGGAGGTGAATGAAGATGAGGCAAAGTGATATTAAGAAACGTGTCAATGATTTCATTTTCTTGCGTTAAGATACTCTCACAATTAGGATGGATAATATGAGAATAGCTACCATGATTATCATGAGTATCAATGATTGTATTTGTTAGAATGTTATAAACCTTAGCGGATGATCTAGTTGAGATGAAGTCCCCAAGGGCATCATCTAAAATGTCAAAGTCATCACAACTAAAGGTCTTGGTAGGTATATAATGCACTTGTGGAAAGAGATCTAACATGATCATATGACTATGCTTTCCCCAAGATTAATCATTAATTTTTAATTCAATCTAGTTTTATGCGTGTTAAGGAAAACTAGGATTAAAAAAATACTTACAGACCTATGATAGACACAGATCTAGAAATTAGACTCTAGAATTAAAAACAAATAACAGGTATTAATCTGTTTTGGAGATCTCAGGTAGGTTTTTGGAGGACTAGGACACCCTAGGGTAGCTGTGTCCTACTAAGTGTTTTTTGAGATTCCAGTTTCAGAGGCACTAGTGACAAGAACTAACCGTGTGACAGCTTGCAAACTTGGATTTAGAATTAATTATGTTTTTGTTTTATGAGTTTCTAAATTTGCAATGTGTTGTAACAACCTAGGGTTTTGAATTTTTACCAGAATAAAAAGTAATTTACCCAAATTATGCAACGTTTTAGAAAATGTAAATAATTTTCCTACATATTTGATAATGTGCAACATTGAAATACAACAAATTTTCATAAATTTGCAACAAATTAAGCAAAATGACAAATTTCTTGCACATGCAATAACACTTTTTCAAAATTTCAAATCAGACGTTTGCAAGCAGAGACAAATTGAAAATATAGAGACAGGGACCTGTGCAAAAGTTGTTTGAGCCACTAGTAGCAGGATAGAGATACCCAAGGGCATCCCAATCTTGGATAGGGTTTTGGAAAACTAAAAGACTGGAAGTTTATTAGATTGCCTATAGGTTTTGTTTATGTGTGCAAATAGGTTTTATAGTGATTTTTTTTCAATATTTTGGTGAATTTATGATTGTGAAATTGAAAATGCAAGTGTGCAACAATGTTGAAAATGCTTGAACAATAAATGATAATGTTGAATGTAATTTTTAGATCTAATGATTCAATAATTGACTGATTCCAAGATGCAAAATTATGAGAAAGATGATTAGAAACAAAATAATGCATTTTTTCATTTTTTTTGACTTAAATGAAAGATGCCTAAATGGATGCAATGAATTTTTAAAAATTTTAATGACCTGATGAGTGTAATTTGAATGTAGATTTGATTTGAAATGACTGAAAGCAATCCTATTACAACCTATGATGCTATATGGAATGCAATTTTTTTGAATTTTTTTTTATCTTTTATGATGCAAAATTGAAACCCTAAATGAAAAATGCAAGACAATGCAATTTAAAACCTAGATCTAGGGTTGAATGCCTTCAGATTTCAAAAGGTTTGTTATGTCAAAATGTCAAGTTCACCAAAATGTAACATATGAAAAAGGGAACCCTAAGTTTAATGTCTAAACCTAGAATTACTTTTTGCTCCTTTTTCAAATGTGCATTAGGATGCAAATCAATAAGGTGTTTAGATTGAATTTAAACATGGAGCTGAGCCAATCAGACCTAGATCTACATCTTTTAGGATCTTCGAAATAGACAAAAAATGATTTGCTATGATTAACCTAATTCAACTATGTTCCCTAATATGAAAATTGCAATATTTTGATGATCAACATACTAAAACAACTTGCAGGTAGATTTGGGAAGGGTAGAGAACTGTGTACCTGTCCAAAAAAATTGGTTTTGGCCATTGTAGGAGAACATAGGTGCCCTAGGGAACATGGGTCTTTGTAGGGGTGCCCTTATCTTTTGCAATCCTTTGATGTCAGATCTATGACTCTCATTTCCGCTTGCAGACTTGTCAAATCACTGTCAAATATTTTTGTAACTGAGTTTCCATGGGTTGACAAGATGTAGGGATTTGAATGCAACAATGAATACATGATCTTTAGATTTCCTTCAAACCTAAAACCTGTACATCCAAAGAGAGGGAAAATGTTGTGCCATTTAGGGCTTGCCTTAGTCAAACCCCATGTTAGTGTTTCCACTTCCACAATGGTAATGTCAATGATAAAAATGGATAAATGATAGGAAGGAATGATGAATCAACAAAGTGATGTAACTCACCACCCTTCAATGGCTTCGTTGAAGAACTGAAGTCATACACATCACCTCAAGGTCTTGGATCTTGCTTGCTTGATTACTTGACTTGCTTGGAGACTTACAACAAGGGTTAGCCTTCACAAATAATGATAACATAAACATGCATAAACTCACATAGGATTTAACATGATGCTTGGATCTTGAATTGCTACAATAAAGCTTTGAAATGCTACTCTTGACTTGCTCTTGATAATAGTTTTTTCTCATAAACTCCCCTTCTTGTTTCAAAATCGTGAAAAGACTAGGTATTTATAGATATTTATTCAATTTCTCGGCAATTAGATCCTGATAGCTGACATTTAAAATTTGAAATTTGAATGTTAGAATGTTGATACCGACATATCCAAAATTGGTCACTAGTAAAATAGGGGGACCCATATGCCCTAGGGCGAATGGGTCTTGGCTCTATTTTCTAGGACATTATCAGGGGAAATTATCAATTGGATGCATTTATTGAATGCTTGCAATTTGTTGAAAGATGATAAAAATGGGCCCCATAATGCATACTTTAGGGAATTAGGAGCTTAATTAGGTCCAATAAATTAAGGAGGACAAAACATAGAGTGAAATTGTCAAGGGTGACAATTTACGATGCTACACCAATGACAAACCTTTACTATCATATGTATTGCTTCTTAAAGGATCAACTACATTAAACATCTCTTTTATCTTAGAAAAAATCATTTCATTCCCTTCCCAACAAAATTTTATTCCACCCCATTTATCTTCTTTGTTCTTAATCTTATTAAAGTTACCATCTACTACCTATGAAATCATTGGTAGATTGTTAGCAAGTTAGTTCCACAATTCTACTCTACTTCTATATTCATTAGGAGAATAAAGCGCATGGTGTCTATAGTTTTCCTCTTGAAATATTATTACCACTCAAACAACCTTATTACAGGGAGAGCATCCAAAGTTTATGACACCTAAAGCCTATTTATAAGAAGACAATATTGAAAAACCTTGTCTTCTTTTATCATGACTAGTGGAGAAACTAGATATATTTCTTGTGATGAATTTTAAAGCACACTTTAAAGAGAAACAAACACTTTCTACTTCTTATAGCATAAATGAATTGAAACCATCTCCAGAGTTACATAATATCCTAACCACTACCCTCTTATTGAAAAAATCCAAGCCTATGAAATTCTAACTTATACATTGTCTTGATTTTGGGAGGGGGGTTATGAAGGGGCTTTAGACCTATATAAGGTCCATTAAAACAACTAGGAATCTTTTATTACTTTTCTTTATTACTACTTTTAGAGTTAACATTAGAAAATTCACTTTACTTTATTTTCGTAAATTCTTCTATCAATTCATCTACCATTTTTATTTTTATTTTTATTTTTTGTTGGATTAGGGTTAATAGTAGGGAATGAAATCACTTTATTTCCCCTTGTTCTAGCATCTCAATGGAATATTTTAGCCTTTTAGAACCCACTACAAATATAATGTGATTTTCATCTAAACCACTTACAAGGAAATCAATCTTGAGTAGCCTATGCATGCCTTGAGAATATATTAGAGGCTTCTCTATATCAATTTCTATATTTTGATTCATATTATTTAATTTTAAAATACCTACTTTCCTCACACTTCTTCCCTCGACATTTTCCCTTAAAGGATTCCAATTTAGGGAAATGAGGGGATTCTTTTTTACTTATTGAATATGGAGGGTTAATTATTATTACAAGAAGTCACCCCAGTTAACCCTTCACGATTCCTAATCAATGACCATATTATTCTCCATAAAAGGACTGGGATAATTAGTATCATATTTTATAGGCTCAATCAAATGACAATGTTTTCTCTAATGACCATCTTTTTTACAAAAAAATGCCTTTAGGTCATCCAATACTTAAATTTCACATTAAAAATTGTTATTGAATCAAAATAAAAACATAAAAAATTAGGAATTTCATTATCCATCTTTATAGAAATTTGAACCCTACTATTAGGATGCGGTAGAATAAATCTAGTTTCTTTGATCGTAATTGAATTAGAACATTTAGAATTTTAATTCACCTCGAGTAAGCATTAACTACAACATCTATTAGGTTCAACTTAGGGTTCCTAGAGAGGTACCTGTAGAAACCCCTGTTCTAGCTGAACTCTGAAATGTCTGTGTTTTTGTTTATTTTTTGTGTATTTTGATTTTTTTGGGTTTTTGCATGCAATAGTGAACAATGCGATTTTGAAAGGAAATTGCTAATAAATCTTAAATAAATACAAATAGTTTAGATCTAACATTAAGAGACTCTGAAAACCATAGTCATTGATTTTATTATTATTCTACAACCATTTCAATAATAGATCTTTGAGATTTAGACAAGATAAGACAAATTTTCAGTCAAAAAACCTGATTTGCAGCTGACTGGTTTAAGCTTGAATAGTACGGCCTGATCTCAACAATGTCTTTTCCCTGCTTGTATTCGCTTGAAATACCTCCACTTGCTGAGGCGTCCCTCTCTGTGAATGAAAGAAGTTGAAACTCGAGGCGATTTGGATCTAGATGCAAACACGCCTTCCCCTAAAGATGGTACGGCTTTACACATCATTAAATAACAGTACTAATCTGTACTAGCAGTAAATACAGTCTGTACGGCTTTATTTGATTGATCTAGAATATGAAAAATAGGCGTCTAAGATGAAGAATCACTTCCAAGATGAGTTCCTAATCAAAACCCTGAATGATTAAACTCCGTGAATGTTCTGTGATAACTTCTGAGTGAAGATATCTCTCTGACTGGCAATAAATCAGCTAATATTTCATAGCCTCTGAACTGCACACACTGAAGATTGCACGTTCTCCAATGCAAGTTGAAAACTGGAACCCTTGGCTCTGTTCTCAGAAGAAAGACTCAGCAAAAATTCGACTTCAATCATAATGAGCTCAAATCCCAATGAAAACCCTTATATCTCCTCAAAAGTTTGACTTTTCTCAATTAGGTATCATTTAAATAAATTCAAACTTTTCTTTTTAATATTTCAATAGTTTCAATCTCATTTTTAATTATAAATTATAATTAAAAATGGCCCCCTTCAATGATGGTCGACCCCTTGAGTCAAAACACTTAAGTTATAATATTAAAATATTATAACTTTATAATATTAAAATATTATAACTTTATAATATAAGCTCCGAAAAATTAATATTTTAATTAATCAATTAAAATATTAATATCTCCCTCAAAATATGTCCGATTCACGAACCGTTTGAAGCTGGCGAATGAGTGAGTGATTCTACACATGACCAAACCATACTACTAAAAATAGCAATTTAGGCAAATGGTGTCCGAATGAGCCCGAACAAAAGCCAATTGGTAAAACTTTGACAACCGAAGCCAAGCCAAGCTCCATCAAGACCCTCTATCCATCCTATCAGCCTATGAGGGTTGCATAATAGGCTAATCGTAAGCTCTGAGAGATGTCAACTGGAAGGGGACATGACAGTCCGCCCCTCCTGAAATTGCTTGTCCTCAAGCAATCTCAACTCCGGATGCTGCAGAATATCCTCGCTCTCCCATGTAGCATCCTCCACTGGAAAATCTCTCCATTTCACCAAATATTCCCTGATAGTCCTCCTATGCAACTATCTCTCTCTGTACTCCAGGATAGACTCAGGTACTAGAATCAACTTTCCCTCATCATCTAAGGGAGGTAAAACTGTCAAAGGTACCACACGGTGTCCCAACACCTTCTTGAGACGTGACACGTGAAAAACATTATGGACCTTGCTCTCTGCCGGAAGCTCTAGCTCATAATCCACCTCTCCAACATGCCTCAGGATCTTGAAAGGACCATAATATCGTGGCTTAAGCTTCTCTAAACCACTCTTCCTAAGAGTAGACTGACGGTAGGGCTGCAACATAAGATAAACCATGTCACCCACCTCAAAAGACCTCTCTGTCCTCTTTTGATCTGCGTACTATTTCTGTTGATTCTGTGCCTTAGCAATATTCTCCTTGAGAGCCCTCATAGTGTCCTGACTCTCCTGCAATAAATCTCTAGCACTCGGCACTCTACTGTCACTCAGTAGCAAATCCAAAAAACTAGGCGCCTCATAACCGTACAACGCCATGAAGGGGGACATTTGAATGGTCATGTGGAAGGTAGTATTATAGCAATACTCACACAGATATATCCACTTGACCCACGCCTTTTGCTGCTCTGCAATATAGTTCCTGAGGTAACCTTCCACCCATTTATTCACTATCTCCGTCTGACCATCAGTCTGCGGGTGGTAACTGGTGCTCGGTGTAAGCTCAGTCCCACAAAGTCTGAACACCTCCTACCAAAAGTGACTCAGGAAATGACTATCCTTGTCGCTCACTATGCTCTGAGGCAACCCATGTAGTCTAAAAACCTCACGGAAGAAGACCTCTGCTACTTGTGTAGTTGTGTAAGTGGTGGTAATCGGAAAGAAGTGGGCATACTTTGTTAGCCGATCCATAACTACATATATACAATCCCGTCCTTGGGCTTTAGGCAAGCCCGTAATGAAATCCATCAACAGACATTCCCACTTCCTGTCATGAATCGGAAGCGGCTGCAATAATCCTGCCAGATACGTGTTCTCCTGCTTGTTCTGCTGACAAATATGGCACTCACACACATAGTGAAGAACATCTGCCTTAAGTCCTTTCCATGTGAATCTCTCCTGAATCTGTCTATACATTTTGAAGTACCTGGGATGTCCTGCTGTAGGTACATCATGAAAGGCTCGCATGATAATGTTCTTCATCTCTGATCCTGGGGTCAAATAAATCCTGTTCTTGTAAATGATCAAGTCACTCACAAGTGTGTATCTGGTGTCAACCATCGATCCCTCAACAATATTGGATGCCCAAGTGTCCTTGGCATACTCTACCACAATCAAATGCCTCCAATCCTCTGTAATGTGAACCATAGAGCTCAGATAAGGCCTGCGTGAGAGAGCGTCAACCACTACATTCTAGGTGCCTTTGATGTAAGAGATATCAAAGTCATATGCATGCAATTTACTCACCCACTTCTGCTGACGATCATTGAGATCTCGCTGCCCTAGGAAGTGCTTCAGACTGTTGTGGTTAGACTTAATGCAAAACTTACTGCCCACGAGATACTACCTAAATTTGGCCAAGGCATGCATTATGGCCAGCATCTCCTTATCATAAATACTATAGAGTCTCTCTGGTCCTCTGAGCTTCCTGCTCTCATAAACGATCGGATGCTTGTCCTGCATAAGCATCGCTCCAATGCCCTCACCAGAAGCATCACATTGAAGCTCAAAAGGCTTCGTAAAATCTGGCAGTGCCAACACTGGACATGTAGTCATCAGCTCCTTGAACCTCACAAAACACTCCTGTGCCTTAGGAGTCCAACAAAATGCACCTTTTTTTAGCAAGTCTGTCATAGGTGCTGCATGTCGTGAATAACCATTCACGAATCTACGATAAAACCCACACAAACCAAGAAATCCTCGCAGCTGTGTAAGGTTCGTCGGAGTAGGCCATTCTATAATAGCATGGATCTTCTCAAGATCCATCCGCACTCCCTCTACACTGATGATATGACCTAAGTAGAGCAACTCGGTCATCCCCAAATCACATTTGGACTCCTTGGTGTATAAGGATTCCCTCTCCAAAATACTGAGCATGGTCTCCAGATGAGCCAAATGCTCCTGCCAAGTCCTGCTGTAAATAAGAATGTCATCGAAGAAGACAAGTACATCTCTCCTCAGCTGTGAATGGAAGACCCTGTTCATGGTGGACTAAAAAGTTGCTGGCGCGTTGGTGAGCCCAAATGGCATCACCACAAACTCGAAGTGTCCACAATGACAACATAATGCAGTCTTCTCAACATCCTGCTCATGAACTTTGATCTGGTGATATCCTGATCTCAAGTCTATCTTCATGAAATAGCATGTGCCATGGAGCTCATCAATAAGCTCATCTATACGAGGTATTGGGTACCTATTTTTGATAGTCCTCTAATACCAAGTTAGTTACCGTTGCACCAAAAGCCCAGACTGGTAGTGAACGACACCCCTCTTAGCATTAAGGGGGCATCCCCAGGATAGGTACTCCCGCTGAAGACCTCAGACACATGGCTGGGCAAACCGCTCGGACAGACCTACATCACCTTCTGATAGGGGCCCACATCGGGACATCACAGCCCACCATGCTCCGCAAGTCTCGACCTTGAGACCTCCAGCTCTGATACCAAGTTAGTTACTGTTGCACCAAAAGCCCGAACTGGTAGTGAACGACACCCCTCTTAGCATTAAGGGGGCATCCCCAGGATAGGTACTCCCACCGAAGACCCTAGACACATGGCTGGGCAAACTGCTCGGACAGACCTACATCACCTTCTGATAGGGGCCCGCATCGGGACATCACAGCCCACCATGCTCCGCAAGTCTCGACCTCGAGACCTCCAGCTCTGATACCAAGTTAGTTACTTGCACCAAAAGCGGTGGTAGTAATGACACCCTCTTGGCAAGGGGGCATCCGGATGGGTACTCCTAGACCTCGAGACACATGGCAACGCTTCGGACATACCTACATCACCTTCAATAGGGGCCCTCATCGGGACATCACAGCCCACCATGCTCTGCAAGTCTCGACCTCGAGATCTCCAGCTCTGATACCAAGTTAGTTACCGTTGCACCAAAAGCCCGGACTGGTAGTGAACGACACCCCTCTTAGCGTTAAGGGGGCATCCCTAGGATATGTACTCCCATCGAAGACCTCAAACATATGGCTGGGCAAACCGCTCGAACAAACCTACATCACCTTCTGATAGGGGCCTGCATCGGGACATCACAGTACCTAGAATTAGAGCAACCCATTTTCCAAATCGAGCGATTTAAGGTTCATTTATGCATATTTGCATTCTTAAAAATCACCATGAATAAACCAAGTTGTACCACTCTACAAAAAAGACTCATTAATCCATACATTTTTCCCACGAACTAATTTACCCAATTATCATTTAAAGATTGGTAGAAGGAAGACCTTATTTATTTAAATGAACAAAAAATGGTAATATTTCTCAATCTATTTGCTTTTTGTTTATTTATAGTTTTAGACATCTAGAATTAGGAGAAATAGCTATAAATTTCTTAGGTATGGGGGGTTTCTCTTTTGCTTTGGTGAGATCCTCCCCTTTGAAGATGTTGTGGATGTCTCCTCTTCCATATTTAGTGCTAATAGTAAACAAAACTAACTTTGGAACTACTACAATGCCCTCAAAATGTAGAACTTATTTAAATAATTCAATAATAGCATCATTCTCCTAATACTTATCATTAGAAACCACATTTTATAGATAAACCATCAAATATGAACTTAAAGTCCTTTCTACCTCCATTTTATTTTCCTTTTCTCTAGTTTTATGTGCCATTAACTACTAGCTCCCTAAGAGTCATTGTACCCAAGAAGTTCATAACAAAAGCCTTGGGACATCCCACCCTCCAAAATCCAACTTGACACACAAAATAAAACTTACTTACCAAAAAAAGAACAATTGTTCCAAAACACATGAGAAACAAGAATTAAAGAAAAATAACATAAATTACTTACTATGGATAAAAAAATAACAATGACATACACTATTTCACAATTACCACACAATGAAGAGGCAAATAACAAAGATTACCAAAAGAGAAAGACAACCAATCTATCTCTTTCACATGTAAAAAGGAATCTCCAAAATCTCTCATGGAGGATGAATTTTCATCTTTCTCAACTAGCTCTAGAGCACCCTATTATAAAAAATAGAATAATAACCATTAGTTAAGTCCTAAGTTTAAGAGATACACGTGCATAAGATTGCTTGCACATAAATCAATGGAATTTTTATCTTCAGTAAGTGCATGTGTATATGATTACTCATGATGTAACATGCTTTAGAGATAAACCTAGAAAAGTAATTATTATAGAAATAGGTAGGTCTTTCACCTATTAAAATATGCCTTTTATGCATGAGAGATAAAAGAGAGGTTTGGGACATATCATAACATAGAAAAATATGTATCCTCATAACTTCATTATATCATTTGAACCCATCCTTAGCCTATTTTTCCTCACTATATTTCCAAACTTCTTTATCACATTTAGACTCTTCTCACTAACTTCTTTTTGGATGTTTGTGCAATGCTCTAGCACCCCACAAGTCAAAAATTAAATGTAGCTTGCTACTTAGCTACCTACTATCACCTATGGTAATGCTTGTTCATTAAAAAACAGCTTCTACATTTGAATATAACCTGTGAGCTTCCACATTTTACTCATCCAAAAAGTAATTTGAATTCTTTTAAGTTACACATACGATCTCTCTCTTTACTCTTAGCTGCAATAAGAAGACTCCATTACTTAAGCTTATTACAATTGGTTAATTTTTTTATTCCATTATGGACATCTCTAATGCTATCTTTCTTCTCCATCACTTGGATAGTAATATCCTTCAAGTTTAAATCCTGTTTGAGGTTTTATTATAGTTATATATTCCTATTATTTATTTCTACATTTCTTGGTAAGTATTTTGGTGTTCATCACCTCCTATTCTCTTGTTTAATCTCATACTCAATAAGGTGTTATTCCTATATACAAATGATTTAATGATCATAGATTTTCATTTATTTATCACTACTTTTAGTTGTATATGTAATTAAGCCAAAAACACACAATTTGCATTTATTTTACATCTTAGTATAGTATGTGGAGGTTAAAAGACCAAAATAGGGGCTTGACCATTTTTTGCAGGCTCCCAAGTATCACCAAATATTTTCTTTGTTCTTTAGCTATAGGTATTTGAGAATTTTCCTCTCATTTATCATTTTTGTTTCTCCTTAAATATTTGTATATTATTTTATATCACTCGAGTTTTTGTATTTTTCTTGTTCTATGCCATAGAGTTGGACATGAGCTCTTTGTGGAAAACACAAAATTCTAGAGTTTTATTTTGTATCGTGCCATATGGACAACAATACATTGCATAGATGTACATGCATCATATTAGCATTTAGGACAATGACTTTCAAATTTTAGCTCTATGTTCCTTAATTTTATCAGTTTATTGCTTTGAATTCTATTTCTTACATTTTTGTTTTGGTTTATTATGAATTGACATTTTCCTATTTCACATAATGTTTTAGGTTAGTGAAAAACAACTTTTTTGTAAGATTAAAATCTGAGGATTCTAGTAGTATTTGACTCTTTTTACATTTAAAATAATAGAAAAGACATTCTATTCAAAAAAGTAGTTTTATCTTGTAGTAATATAGGAAATTCTTTAACTTAGAACACAAAAGGTCACTCTAAACTTAAATCACGTTTCCTATGTTACACATATTGATTCATACTTTGTAATAGATTTAAGAGAACATATAAAGGAGATAAATGATGTAGCAGGAGTTTGAGCTTGTCTCTTTTCCCTTTGGGCAAGGAAGGTTTAAGTGTTGTAATTAATATTGTGATGTGAATAAAGAAGCTTTAGTGTTGTGTATATCACATTTATTATTATTATGGTTGCATATATGCTCTAATTTATTATCATTGTTTCATATTATCGACTCGGTAACAAAGATTTGACCATGTCAATGCCTAAATTTGGATAAGCATACATCTTTAGTCCTGGTGACTTATCACCAAGAAAATATAACACATGAGTGTGCAAGAAAGTGGTTGCTTTCCTCAGTTTGTGTTGACCTTTGCACCCCTTCAAAACCTTCCTAGCATGTCCTAGAATTATCATTTGTCTTATTTTCTTTTCTCCATGTTTCTTAAGTTTTAGTGAAACTACCACTTCTATGTAGCTGATGATTTTACAATCAGTAGAACAATTTTGTTTATACCACAGTTTTCAAAATTACCTAATTATGAAAAGTAACATTTTTTGCACAACTTCCAATCATAATCTATAGGGCCTCAAAAGTCTACTCACTTCACAAGCCTTTGTGTAGCACTTCTTCCCCACTTAGAACTCTATAAACACCTCTCTTGTTCAAACTTTTGAGAGACCTAATACTAATTTTAGTTATAGAGATGCAAACATGTGTAATAGTAAATTAGAGCATATATGCAACCATAATAATAAAAAACATGATATAAACAAAATTGTTCTACTATTTGTAAAATCATTAGCTACATAGAAGTGGTAGTTTCACTAAAACAAAAGAAACACAGAGAAAAGAAAATAAGACAAATGATGATTCTAGGACATGCTAGGAAGGTTTTGAAGGGGTGCAAAGGTCGACACAAACCGAGGAAAGCAACCACTTTCTTGCACACTCATGCACTATAAAAATATTTTCTTGGTGACAAGTCACCATAGGACTGAAGATGTATGCTTATGCAAATTTAGGCATTGACACGATCAAATCTTTGTTACTGAGTCAACAATATGAAACAATGATAAAAATAATAGATAAACATGCAAGAATATTTAATAATGATAATGTAAGCAAATGATACAATTTTGATGCTCTAATTATGGTTTCTATGTGGTGATGCAAGTTGAAAGTAAGAGTTTTTGATGTGTCTTTCAAATGAGTAAGGGCATGTACTCAAACATAACATCTTAGCACACAAGGTAACACTTTTCACATTTTAGAATGCTCATAACATCTAGTTGTAGGGAGTTAGCAAGGGCCCAAATTTAAATCTAAATTTTAAAAGTTTTGGGATCATTTCCTCACTCTCATAACTACATTTATTTAGTTCAACAATTACAAATTTGACCCAATAAAGAAAAGGGTAAAATATAATTATGCAAAAAACATGTTATTTGCTAACTTCCATGCCAAATACATCACTTGTACATTAATCATTATTCTAAAATTAAAAGTCAAGTGAATCTTTTATATATATATATATACAATTATAAGATTAGAGGGAGTTATTTTCACTAATCATACCATTTACATCTAATAATACAAAATGTCAACAATAACATAATAATAAACAAATTAATAAAAAAAAAAATTAGTCAAGAAAGAAATTAGTGAATATAACTGCAACAATTGTGAAAGCTATGTTTAATGATACAAATTATCAATAATAACATAATAATAAATAAATTAATAAAAAAAAAATTAGTTGAGAAGGAAATAAAATATAGAATTACGAACATGTCATGTCGTAACAAGAACACAAGCATCCTTTTTAAAAAAATATAAAAAACAAAGAGTAAGAATAACAAATTCCAAATATAGAAAACAGAATACCCTCCCGGCGTTACAAGACGCCAACAAGAGGCATCCCATCGAGGAAGTAAGCATTCTTGGATTTTACATTCAATCCACATGTATTACACCGTGCGCAGACACAGATGGTGGACGTACAAGAATGTTAGCATAATTCAATGGGGTCCCCAAAGGTTGGCTTTGACATTGACGGTAGGTAATTGTAGCTTAAAAATTTAGGTTAAATTGGCTGGGCATTTGACCTCAGAAAGCTCTTTAGCGCTTCACGGGAAGTATGTTGTTTTAGAGGTGACTTGCGTGTTTTACACGGGCGTAGGTAAAAGAGGGCTATCATTTGTGACTTAGTAAAGGTGGATTTAGGTGGAAGAGAGTGGCAGCCGCTACTGTTGGGCGGGACAAAGGGACAGACACAATCAAAGCTTAGAGGAAGTTTAGGCGGTCAATTGGAGTCATACAGAGACAGTAATGGTTGGAGCTCATGTGACCGAGGGGGGAAAGGGAAAGGGAAGGGAGGGGACACGTTTGTAGTTGTTGAGGAGCAGTCGGGGCTTACGGTTAGGATTTCCCATTCGCAGCGCAAAATGGAAGACGGATCGGGCCCAACCACTGCCCCTCCTCTGCGCTGTGCAGGTCGCATTGGTGTGCATCTCGTCCATCTTCTAAGCTAAGCAACCCAATGCCTCTCCATTTATCCCCATTTTTCATCCCACATTCAATCTGTTCTGTGCGTGCGCAATGGCGTCCAAGGGGAATAACAGCAGCAAGTACAGGAAGACGTCGCCCCTGATTCCCAAGTCGCCCACATCGCCGGCGTCTTCGACAGCGTCTTCGTATTTGTCGAGCAGCATGGGCTTTGGTTCCACGTCCAAGTCGGCCGGACGGAGCACTCCGACAACGCCGGGCAGCACACGGAACTTGCCGTCATTTGCCCTTCAGAGCAAGTCCCTTCAGCCTTATGCTTATGCCGATAGCCTCGCCTCAGCAGACTTTCAGAAGTCCAAGGAGAACGTTACCGTCACTGTTAGATTTCGTCCTCTCAAGTAACATAATCTTCCTCACAAATTTCTTATTAATGCCTGGCTTAATTATGATTCTTTTTAGTAATGCCTGTTGTTATTGATCAATTGCACAGAGTTAAAAGTAATAGGCAATTAAAATGAAGTGAAGCGGAATAAAGTATCTGAAATGTGAGGCATTTTGTTCTACCTTTCGGATCACATTACACATCGAAATAAATTTGTACTTATCCAGGTTAAATCTTGAATGCAAAGGATTTTTGTTTTTTTCTCCTCCTCTTTTCTTAAACGGAGAGAGCCAATATCAAAGTCTCAGCTCGACATGCCACTGAATTGAATATCTTATAATTATAACATGCATAACATGTACAAGGCAATAATGAAAGAATATGAGATCTGGAAAGACCACAGACTAGATTGGATCTGCAATGAAACTATAAAAGACGGAACATGGCAATCCATTTCGAAACCATAAAAGAGGAGGCATGACTTTTGGGTGCAATTCCCCAGGCTGATGTGTTAGCATTCATTTCTCTGGTACCAACATTGTTTAGAGGTGCTCGTTTCTTTTGTGGAGCCGTTGCTTGTGATTATGCCAATGGGAATATTCTAAAACTGACAAGCTTTTCCCAAACAAAGTGGCATAGCCCACTAGTTGAGGGTTTTGTTTCACCATAATATGTAACATCGACCCAGGGATTTGCACCTCAAAGCCTTGCTTCCAAATGTCAAAGTTCCAAATATTATTTGTGTATTGATAATGTTTTTGTTTCTATGCACCTAATCTTTATTTTGTAAATGCATGTTGTACTTTTGAGGAATTTTGACAACGCCTTTGATTAGATGTTAGACCCAAACAAGTAATGTACACCATTGTCTATCTTTTCCAGAATGTAACTTCTCCAATTAGAGAAATATAAATGCTTGTGTGTTACGGAAATTTATATCTTGATTATCAGTATGCTGAATTGGCGGATCAATTAATGTATAGTGCATGAAGATGTTAGTAACACATTTTCAATTTTGCAATTGCTGTCTCTGAATTGTGTCAAAGGCTAATTTAACTTAGCTTTCATTAGCTCTGGAATTTTGGGCTCTGTTTTCTTTGCATTTGATAACCTACTTGGGGTATTTTATTTAACACAATTTTCTTCGTGTTGTCTTCTGCAATAGTGGTTGAGTGCACAGTTTGATGAGATTTAAAGGTTTTGGTATTGTGTAGTGAATTTGAACCATGATTTCATCAAATTGTAAATAACTAAGTAAATGTGGTGCAGTTCACGAGAAATTCAGAAGGGAGATGAAATAGCTTGGTATGCAGATGGAGATACAACTGTTCGGAATGAATACAATCCAATGACAGCTTATGCATTTGGTAATCAATTACTTCCATATGACAATAATAATATTGCATCGTAAGCTCTGCATTTGTTTGCTCTTTTCTCATATTTTGACAAAGAAATCCAGAACTTACGAGACATCTTCAAATCATGTGAATCCATTGTTTCCTCCTATAATTTACAACATAGAGAACAAATTATTGATATATTTCTTCTACAATGAATTGGCATAAAAAGCAGAGGAAAAGACATTTCATACATGAATTCTATAATGAATTTCTGTTAGTCAAAATAAAGTTAAATTTGGTGCCTTTGTGTTAAGAGGATTTGAATGTTAATAATTGAAATGAAGCCCTATGTGAATGCAGAATTTATCAATTGCAAGAAGCAGAGATAGTCTTGTGTTGGATGAGAACATTTATGTAACACTTTTTGTTATTTCATTCGTAGTTTACATGAAATCAACTGCAAAATTATATTGGCTCATTAATTAGGTTCTATGTCAAATGTAATGCCATTATTGGATTCCTTATTCAAGCCACAAATGTTTAGTAAAATAAAAAGGGTGACGATTTTATATGGAACACATAAAATGACAAATTTGCATAGCCATTAACCCTTGAAACCATCAACAAACAAATTCAAGTAGCGACATTGAGCTATTTCAGGTAGCAAAGGGTTTTTATGCAGCAACAACCAGGCGTGTGGAGTTTTCATTTGGCAATAGATTTGCATGTGTGAAGTATTTGAGCAACAAGAAGGATTGGAAGGATTCTTTGAAGTTTTTGCTCTGTTTCTGATAGTGAATTCTTTTCTAAATAGATTTCTGAATTACTTTTTTGCTTTGAAACAGCATTACACCTGCTCAAACCTTCTTCTCCTTCTTTGCTGTGACCTTCATCCTGATGACTATTTAATCTGATTATTGAAACAGGAAAAGAGTCTCTTCTCAAGTCTGTGCAAACCCTTAGTAAAATCCTTCGTGAATACTCTGAGAATCAGATGAAATTTAGGGCAATGAAATCTACCTTGAATGTATTTTAAAAAAATTATTGTGAAATCATCCTTCTTTCTATTATTAATGTTATATTTTTGTAAACTGTTAGTTAGGAACATAGGACTATGTTTTTTTATTATTAGTTATTTAACTTTTAAATGTTACAATTTTTATATTATTTTAATTTGTGATTTTTAACCTTTTAAATTTTTAATTATAGGATAAATTAATATTTTTTATAGATAATTTAGTTGTGGATTTTGTAAGGGCCCCTATCTATTGAAGAAGAATATATACATAAAGGCTTAAAGCCGATTTTAACTATATGAAGCATACAAACCAATGCTATATGGCCCAGATGGAACATAGGCAAAACCTATCCATACCAAAACTTATACCAAAGTGAACTAGATAGGTGTAGGCATAGATGCAATAGCATGATCTTTACCAACGACTTTGACTTGAAAGTGAGGGAAGATTGAAAAGGCTGAAAGTTTCTAAGTGGCTATTTCTTAGTATGGCTCTAAGATTGTCAACATACAATGCCATTTCTTGGAAAACAGCATCATCACTGGTTAGCCAATGTTGACACCACTGCCACTGGGTCACACATTTGCTCCTTGGTTAAGCTTGCCGTCACATATGATGCCTTTGAAATAAGGGATGGTGCATGAAGAATCCATTCACACACCACAATAGCAACAACACACCCCTCTTGGTCAAAGGCAAAATCCTTGCAATCAATGTCTTAAGAGTGCTTAGCCCTTGTATTGCCATAATTGTCCTCCCTAAGAATATCCTTGACAAAAGCTAGGGTAGAAAAATCTCTTATTTGGAAAATATGCTTCAACTTATGATTTCATACAACTCCTCTAAAAATAAAATTTGGGCCATGAGTACCACAGTGCATCTTGGCAAAATTGTAGCGTCCCTCCACACAACAAACACTATAGATAGCTAACTCTAGAAAAAGCTACATGTAGTAAAGTTGGGAAAGAAAACAACCACTATATTACTCCATTGCAAAAAAATTATAAATCTTTTTCACAAATCGCATACAACAGTTGCTTAATAAGCTTGTGTGTAGCAAGAGCTCTACGTGTGAGGCATGAGATGTAGTACAAGCGACAACCATGATAACATTATGCTTTTCCAAGACATTATTAAAAATCACAAGGATGTAGTATGAAAGTTAGGAGAAGGTGATGGAAAACAATGTAATGCCTTGGGTTTAAGAAAGTCTCCGATAGAGTATTTGCTAGGGATATCACTTATCTTGGCTATGAAGGGAAATTGAGACACTTGCATAAACTAAAAAGTTAGTGATACCATTGCATTGTATGAAGCAATGCTCCTAATGACTTCTTCAAAACTTTTGCATCAATCAACATTGCTTCCTCAACAACACTATTTAATCTCCAATCTTTAAGATACCTTGAGACATTCCTGAATGATGACAAGAGAGTCGTCTTTGACATCTAGATGCTTGCAAGCTAAAGATTTCACAAGTTTCAACCTTTCTAGGAGTGCCAAAGCCTCATCTTCATTATTGGACTCAAGGCCAAGGAAAAAAGAATCAACCTTAACAAAAGAACCTAAACTAGAGTGACTAATTAGCCCTGCTTCTACAAGACTAAGATTACAGTTGGCAGCCCCATTAGAATTAAGATTTAAGAAGCCAAACTTAGGTTGAATCCAATGATTTGCAAGATGGTTGTTAATATTATTTGTGATTACCTTGTCTACTCTTCCTTTTGATAAAACTAATACTTGAAATAATGAACAAATAGAGTAGCAAAATATGTCTTTATTCACATATGGACTTCTTAAAGAAGTAGACCAAAGATGATCAGCCAAAGATAGACTACTTTCCTTGACTATGCAAAGTTTATTTAAAGAGCATGATGGTTGACAAACAAGGTTACCCCAAGTTTTCGGGATGGGGACGGTAGGGGACGGCGGGACGAGTCCCCAAGTTTCCGATTTTTGAGGCCAAATTTAGGGACGGCAGGGGACGGCTATATAAAAATATAGGGAAAATTTAAAAAATATAGGGAAATTTTAAATATTCAATAGATAACATGGATAAGGCATGCATAATATACATTATAGAACATTCACATATAACATTTGTGTTCAAGTTGATATGGTTTATTGGGTATGCATTGATCTTAATGAATAAGTTAGAAGTTATTCAATGGAAAGCTTGATTTTGAACTAAGAAAACAGATACTCTGATAATTTTTTTGTTTATTGATAACTGGAACAAGGGAGTGCAGCGTTCCGAGAATGATAGTGAGTTGCATTAGGCAAATAATCTGCACAGTTACCATGTTATTGTTTTGCATGATAAGATGTCCCAGGGCCCGCTATGTATCATCTTCACAATAGAGTAAGACCTGTGAGACTTATTTATGAGGCACAGTAGCATTGAGAACAAGCACTGAGTGTTGGGTTATTCACTGGAATTCATCTAGGCACCTTAGTACATAAACCAATATTGAATAATTGTATCAGTTACACTTATCCAAAGTTTCAAGACAACAAGCAGTGGCACCAATTTATTTAATGGGTGGACATAATTAAGTTCACACTCCCTTGCTATGAAAATGTGTTTTTTGTTTTGTTTTGACCATGCTTTGATGTAGGGCACGGTTGACCATCCTGGGGATGGCCAGGGGACTTCTAGGATGGCTAACTGTCCTGAGGACAGCCAGGGGACTCCTAGAAGTCCTCTGGCCGTCCCCAAGTCCCCTAGCCGCCCCCGTCCCTCGGCCGTCCCCAAGTCCCCTGGCTGTCCCTGGGACTGGTTAGCCGTCCCCCCGTTTCGGGGATGTTTCCTAAAAATTTTGCAAAAAGGGGGACGGTCCTCGGCCGTCCCCAGGATTGGTCAGCCGTCCCCCATCCGGTCAACGGCGTCCCTCCGTTTCAGGGATGTTTCCTAAAAAAATTGCAAGAAGGGGGACGGTCCCCTGCCATCCCCCAGTACCCGGGACGGGGGATTTTGGGGGGGGCGGGCGCGTCCTTGAGTATCCCTGTTGACAAACAAAACACAATTGCCTACTAATTGACTCCTATAACTAATCGAAAGTCTTCAAATAATTAATACATAGTTGGATACAACCATATTAACAAAACATAATAAGGGCATTGTATGTTGACTGCATCATGCCTCTAACTAAAAGAAAACTAATCTTCCAAATGACAAAGAAAACGAGTAATCATCAAGTAAATTAATTAAGGTTTTCCAAACTTGTGATGATGTTGTAGAGGAAGGAGGATTGTTGTGTTGACGCTTCTCGTTGGTAGCTAGAACAACTTATCATAACCTAATTGTTCCACAACTAGTGAGCGTTCTACGATGAAAGACAAACTAAGATCTTGAGTGATTGTTTTAGCTAGCAATAGAATAGAAAATTGATGAAAGAAACTTTGATCATTAGCAAACTGAAGTCCACATGGAGCATTGGTAGAACCAACATAGGCAAAACACATGCCAATGTATGGAGAATGTAGTCACCAATGGCCATGCATTAATGAATTGTGGTTGAGGACCAAACAAACAAGTAAACCTAATTTGATTGTGTATCAGAGTCTAAAAATGCTACACCCAATTGATTAGTGAACCCAAATAGGATTGTAGGCACTTCAAAATCATTTTGATCATGAGAATGTTGCTCCATATTGCCATATTCCATGAATGTACATTCATCCAATTCACCAACTTGTAGGAACAATTTCTTGTTTCTACCAAATTTATGGTCTAAGGAAGAGCCAATTGTAGAAGGATCAATAGCAGCCCAAAATAATTGTACAATAGAGGCAATTTGAATAGATTGAGCAATGGTGGACCAAATAGAAGTTCCTTATGCTTTTTAGGCTTTATGATGCAAAGTGATGATTTTGAAATAACTATTCTAGTAGAGGTCATATAGTATGATGTTTTAGTAGGGACCATGCAAGGAGAAAAGGTATTATTTGTACTGTGTGGTTGGGAGGATCAACTTGAGAGAGTCATGTACAATAGGAAAATGACAAACTTGTGTTGTTTTGTGTAGGTCGTACAATTGAAGTAGGATGTGTCCTATGATTGGAGTTTAAAACAACATATGTCATAGGTGGATTAAGTTGTCAGAAATATGGGTAGAGATTTGAGGAGAGCTTATAGAAGCTATACATAAAATTTTCAACACATAATAATATGCTTCTCTATTTCTTTGTTCAATACATTTGCATATAATATAGGATATAAACCTCCTATAACAACTCCCTTACATAGATAATTACATGACTAACAAATAAACAAACTCCTAAATATATGAGTTGTTAAAACAACTCATAATACAAACAAACATTCACTATAATATAATATTAAGTTGTTTCTCAACAACTTAATATTAACATATATAACCCTATTTTATTTAACATACTGATCATAACACCCATGTGAACACTAATAACTAACACCCCCCCTTAGTGTGAACATGGGGAGAAAGTACATCATACGAACTGGAAACAAAATCGTATGCCTATGCATACTTTTAGGTTTGCATACTGCTATCTGGATCTTGCTACACATGATCACCTAGATATGAGAACTTATTTCGCTTTCACTTCCAATGAACTCATCATCGGCCAACCACACTTCCAAGAAGTTTGACAATCAGAGGATCTTTGTAGTCAACTGCTCTTCTATACAACTATTTATAGCATCAATGATGTCCACATTCTCCTCCTTAGCACTTCCAACTACAATAAGCCAACTCGTGTGGCTCATGATCTTGATTCAAACGAAAGGCACCTCTCATCAACCTTTCATGGTTTTCACACAGGTTTACCACAAACCTGGACATGAACTAGAACACACTCATCTGTTCACCTCATATGGTTTTCTAGATCACCACTAACCTTTTCAAGATCCATGAACTGCATTACACTAGTGCTTTTGTTTATTACAATATTTTACACTATGAGGATACATAAGAAAATAACACACATGAATAGAAATAGCCACTTTTGTTGATCGTGCCACTCGATCTCCAACAACATAGAAAACTCACTGCCACACAATAGAAAATAAAATGCCACCAAAGCTGATAAGCGGCCTCATTGTTGGTGACTGACGAGAGGATGCTGAGTGTCCTCCAACCTCTTGTGCCTCCATCCTCCATTTGATTTGCTACTTAGTAAACTTGGCTTTGAAGCTCAATTTTACAATGCCCCCTTAATATGGACGTCGCATACAAGCGATAATGCATACATTTACAAATGAGACAATTTTTTTTGACACTTTTAGATTTTGACAAAACATTTAATGACTCATAAAATGAACCCTATTCTAAAAAACTGATACACCTTGAATTTGACAACATACTATATTTTTAATAGACTTTTAGACTATGACACAATATCTATAATAGCAATTTGACTTTAATTGAAAAACTATCATTAAACACTAAATCTAGAGAAGTAAACAAAATGACTCACTCAATGCAAATCAATTCTTTGATTTCCTTCTCCAAACATGTCTTGTGGAAATTGCAATAGAGACTACAACACAACCTTACTTTTCTCAGAGTGAACAAGGGTTCCAGATTTATCCAAAGCTAGTTGTAGCAAAGCATCAAGATTTGCATGTCTTGAAATGAGGTTGCCCACTCATGGCCTATGTACACATCCGAAACTTGCTGGAATTGATCTACACCTTTAACTTGTGCAATTTTTGAAATCCTTTAAAGAATTTCCATGAGAGGATCTGCAACTAAATCTTGCTCAAATTCCCTCATGGTATTCTCCATTATTCCCACGATCTACAGAGATTACAAAATCTCCAAAGTACCATAACCCGTGAAGGATAAAAAACAAATTGCAGATGCTCAAACTTTTATACAACATCCATATCACGTCCAACTTTCTCTTTTGATTGCTTGCAAAATACTCAGAATATTTTCAAACTATTTTTGGGTTTTATCCTACTCGTTTCAAGCTTTCTAGAACTTTTTGAATTTTATTTTTTCGTTTAGTATTGAGAAAGATATCGTGATTTTACCAAATCGATTGTGGAAGAGATTTTTGGATGCCTTGCTTTGATACCATGTAAGAAATATGGGCAGAGATTTGAGGAGATCTTATAGAAGCTATACATAAAATTTTCAACACATAATAATATGCTTCTCTATTTCTTCGTTCAATATATTTGCATATATATAGGATTTACATATCCTATATTATAGGAAAGCTCCTATAACAACTCCCTTACATAGATAATTATGTGACTGTGACCGACGAATTAGTATAGGCCGATTACTCTTGATCCATGAAGAATTGAAGCACAACAAAGCCACTAACGCCAATCTCAACTGGATCAATCAAATGCAAATTAAACTAAACATTTGTCAAAACTAAGCATTCTAAACTATGAAAGTGTTTAAAAGTCTACTCTAATCCATTTGAAACTTATCCCGTTGTGGGAGTGGTGTCACGTTGATGTGGAATGGCGACCCCTTCCCAATCCCGTGGATAATTGAGCTTGCCCCTGTTGATTTTTGCAGCTATGTGACTCATCTTCCAGCCGTGACTTGCATTGATTGAATAAATTAAATAATAGCCTGGGGCTATTAAATTTATATGATGCTGATTTAACTGAAGAGGCGCTTCTCAAAGGCAATATTATAATTCTTATCTTGGCCGACCTCCTTTGTACTTTCACCTTGGCCGACCTTCATTGTAATTCATATTTATTATTTTTATTTATTTTTTTCTTTGGTGGCTGATCTAGTTCTTGTAGAGGTGCGACCTCTCTAGCAAATGTATATATAGAAGTTCATTCTCACCCATTTGAGCATCAAGCAAGTTCATTCCATTCTTCTCTCAAGTGCAAATTATTTCAAGAGCAGATCAAGATCTGTAGGAGGCTGAGTATTTTGTTGGCAGATTGCATCACTGTATTTCTGTAGTTACATCAGATTGTGGTGTTATCTCTTGGCCCTCTTATTGGCCTTCATTGTAAAGGAGACTTTGTTTTGAGACTCAATATATAAGTGATATATTGTTGCTGGTTTTTTCTCCCTCAGGAGGAGGGTTTTCCTAGGGTATCTGTTGTGTTGTGTGTTTATTTTTTGAAGTAATTCCTGTGCACTTAAATCTGATAATAAAATCAACACGATTCTTGTTTTGGATAAGTATTGCCTTGAAATTTCCTTTGATTTTCCAGTTTGTTGAAAACTGGATTAGTCTTTGAACTTTGTCCTTCTTCAAGCCCTAGACCACTTTATCCATTGCAGGTTTTTGAGATGAAATCAAATCATCAAGCATTGTAGAACTTTTCTTGAACCTTTCTTCATGAGCTTTCACTTTTTCTAAAACAGTTCTTAGGGTTACTACTTCTTGTTCAAGCTTATCACATTTTTCTGTCTTCTGATTGATAATCTCTTTCAAGCATCCTTCTTCTATCTTGCTTTTTTCAATTACCAATTTCAGATTCTCTTCCATCCTTTTACTTTCTTCAAGTTTCATTCTTAGATTCTCAGCAGTCTCCTTTACTTCCTTTAGCTCCTGGTTAACTTCTTTATGTTTCAGCTTGAACTTCTGGATCCGGTTCCTAAGTTTCTGAATGCATTCACTTGCTTGCATGACATTTTCTTTCAGATCTTCATTTTTCAGACTTTGAAGTCTTTGTTCTTAATTCTTCATATCCCTTCACCATTCTGTTCAACCTACCAAGATCCCCTTCAAGTTGTTAAACTCATTCCAAAGGACCAAGCTCTGATACCAATTGTTGAACAAGACAACTGAGAGAGGGGGGGGGGGGTGAATTAGTTGTCACCAAACTAAATGCTTTAATCATATACCAAAACATGATCTTGATACTGCTTAATTGATTAAACATTAAGTGCAAAAACTGAAATTCATCACATAAACACAGTAACACCAGATTTACGTGGAAAACCCAGTAACAGTCAAGGATGGAGGAAAGAAGAGGCATGGATCATGGATTCTCATCAACGGGTGAGAATGCAAGATTAGATTTAACCAAGGGTTCTCATTCCTTCCAAACAATCACACTTTTGATTTGTACGAGAGGTCAAAAGTTAACTTGCACAAGAAGTCACAAGTTTGTTTGCATAGGAAGCTAAGTGAGAATATTCCCTTTCTCAAATGATTGGAGGAGAAAGAAATGGGTGAGGAAAAAGGATATTTAGTTAATTAAAACTAAATTAAATTGTGCAAAAGAGGAGGGAATATGCCCTTTTTGGAGGAATGTGCAAAGGAGGAATATTCCCTTGCAAGTGTGGGGGAAATTAGATTAAGTAGATAATTGGTAATTAAACAAGGGTTTAATCATGCAATTAGGGTAATTAGAAGAATAAAGATGATATTCATTAAATTAAATGATTTAATGAATAGGGAAAGGTGAAATGACATTTAATTAAATAACTTTAGAGTTATTTAATTAAATTAGAAGATTTAGGGATTCAAATTAAATAGTTTGATTTATTTAATTTAACAGGACGAAGAGCTAGCGTGAAAGAGGGTGAATTAACCCGATTAAATGAATTAGGTTAATAGATGCAAATGACACACTTAATTAAATAGCTAGGCTAATTCAATTAATTAAGTGAAAAGAGGATGGATTTGAGGAGGAAATGATGTTAGTTAGCCAATGTGATCCATCGAGATATTTTTAAGCGTCTACAGTGATTAACAAATAAATAAACTCCTAAATATATGAGTTGTTAAAACAACTCATAATACAAACAAACACTCACTATAATATAATATTAAGTTGTTTCTCAACAACTTAATATTAACGTATATAACCTTATTTTATTAAACATACTAATCATAACACCCATGTGAACACTAATTCCTAACATAAGTTGTATGATAGTCCTTTTCAACTTGTGGTAGGGTGTGAGGGAAAATGGTTGTTTGAATTTTTAAATGTTTTTTCCCTTGACCATATGGTGAAATCAAACGCAATAGGTGTCCCCTTAGAAGCTTGTATGGTGGTGTTGATAGTAGCCTGTTGTATAGTGGAAATTGAAACTTTACAATGGTTAAATTGATTGTCCATTTTATGCTAGACGGTCAACATAGAAAGATTAGGTGGTACAATGTAAAGAACTTTTAAAAAATAAGTATTCTTTTAAGTGCCTATGGTAGGGTCCATAGTAGCTTGCTATGTGATGATTTCTTTTTTAACATTAGCATTACAATTTGTAATTGGTTTTCAACTTAGGGATATGTAGCCATATAGTGATAAAAGGGAAAACTATATTCAATTTTCAAAATTATGCCTCTTCCATCATTTGAGAATTATTTTTTTTATTTTTATTTTTCATGTGGGGTCCACCTATTATTTTTCACTTAGGACATTTTTCTTTTGTTTGACCCACTTTATGGTACTTTTCCCTTTTTCATAATTTTCTTGTGAAGCTTGTGTTGATTTGACTTTGATGTTGTGTTGAAATGTACAATACGAGTAGGGTCCTTTCGACCCACTTTATGGTACTTTTCCCTTTTTCATAATTTTCTTGTGAAGCTTGTGTTGATTTGACTTTGATGTTGTGTTGAAATATACAACACGAGTAGGGTCCTTTCAACAAGTATTCGTAGGCCCCAAATCAAATATTTTTTAGTATTATTATTTTGAGGCATACTTTCAATAATTTTGAAATCTTCAGTAAAGTTAGGTACCTTTGCTAGAACCAAAAGTATCGACTCTGGGGAGCCTTGTATTGTGTCCAACACACATAAATTGTTCAACTTTTCAAAGTCATCTTTCATTGGTTGCTTATTGTTGCATGATCCTTGTTCCTTGTCATTATTCATTGCTTTTTGTAGTCCATAGTCCTCCATTTGTTAGTGAAACAAGCCATGAAGAAAATTTGTTTCATCTTTTGAAGATGATTGCAATTCCAAAATTCTTTCAATATTTGGCTCTATAGGGCCCTGTTCATGCTTCTTTGTCCCTATTCTTTAGAGTTTGAATCTAACAAATTTGAGGAAGTTGCTTCTTCACTTACTAATGGTTCTTCAAATCAATTATATACTTTTTGCCCTTGTTTTCAATGGAGAGAGTGTTCATTTTCCATATGTGGTCGGCTTTGGCTGCTATCAGCTAATTATGACCCAACAGGATGCTGCATCATACACCCTTTTTCATAATTAGATGACTACAAAATTTGATTAAAATGTTGGAGTTCCAATAATTATCTTTTGTGCTATTAAAACTCCTAGCACCTTGATTCCTTGTTGATTTGCACCCACTAGTTGAAAATTTGGGGGCTAGATGGTTGGCTTGCGTAGACTTTTGCAGGCGTCTTCAAAAAGTACATTCACACCAAACCTATCATCAACTATAGTAATTGTGAGATTCCTTCCGAGGATTTCCATGTGCACCATTGTTGGTTTCTTTGACATGTTAACCATTAGTCACATGGGATTGATCACTTGATCTCCCAAAAATGGTGGTTTGGTTAAGGGGTCATCTTTATCTCTAGTTTCTAAATGGGTCATATCATGCACCGTCTCATTCTTCCTAGATACAATATTAGTCACAGCATTTTGGTGTTCAAGAATACTTTGTAATATTCACCACTTTAATTGGTATTGTAGTTTGAAGTATTTGCCTTGCAATATTTTTTTCAAATTGCAATTGATTTGTTATTGTACTTGCATTTGCATTGGAGTGGCAATGTTTGTTATCCATAGCATGCCCCACCTTGGCTCGTGCTTTTCAAAGTCTTTATTTTTTTCATATGTGGTTTTGGGTATACAACTGTAATGTCCGCTTTTTCGACATGATCGTGTTTGATGGTGGTTAGCCTATTACTTAGACTCTCGTAGGCTAACAGGTTGGGTTAGAGGGTCAGTGGCATTATTTGATGGGTTTTGTCGTTCTCATCCTTTGACTTTAGTGATTGGCTCACAGCAGGCCTTGGCAGTTCAGTGATTGACAGCTTCTGATGACACGTCAATACGACAGGTTATGAGCGAGATATTAATATTCTCGCGAAATTGAAGCGTTTTAACTTTATTTAATAAAGTTGTTTTGACTTTATAATAAAGAATTCACTTAAATTTATTTAAGTGAAAATTAAAACACTTTATCAAAAGGGGCGCCCATTTATTTATTCATTGACTATTGAAATGTTTAAAATACATTTTAAATGTATTTTAAAGTGAAATTGGCGTCACTTTTTGGAGATGCGTGCCTTTTTGTGCATATAAGGCAGCCAAAGGAAATTACAACTCTATTATTGATTATTTGACATTTTCTCTTGGCTTTGGCTTTGCTTGCTTCTCTGAGACAAGGGTTTCAGGAGTTTGCTTATCTTTGGAGAACGAAAACTCTTCATAGATCTGTGATTGTGAGACTGTGAAAGATCAGTTGAATGATTGCAACAGCGGGGGCTTCAATTTAGAAGTTCTTTAGTGCTTAATCAGGGATTTCTGTGCATATTCAGTAGAGTTCTTCAATAAAAATACAAAAGGGTTTGTGAGACAGGCGCCTATCTTCATCTGGTGATCATTCCTGTTATGGTCGTTCTTTCCTTACAGATGGTGTGGTTTCTTCTTGAAGGGCGTGGCTCTTAGATAAAGGGCATTTGGAGTTTTCTGGGAGAAACGCCTTCTTTATTGAGGGTTTCTCATCTCCTTCATTAGCATCTAGCTTGTACCTTTCATTTGCTTTAGTTTTCAGGCTGGAGATTGCATTCAGTTGGATTCTACGCTTGAAATTGTCAGTTTTCATCATTCTTGGCTGGCAAACTGGACTAATTTCTTATTAAAATAATTTGGAGCATTTCGAGTATGTTTGAAATTTGTAATCTCTTTGTTTCAGTTATTTAATACCTTCTACACTTCCATTTGGTAAATTTAAGCTCAGTTCTGAGTTTTATGAGATTTTATATGCTGCGCCCCTTCTACTTCTCTCTAGAAACTTTCTTAAAAAACTAAAAAAGAACGCAAAAAGATAATCAAAACAATAGGGGTTTGAGAGGAGCCAGTTGGGCTCATCACAACAGCCTTCATTGTTTGGGCTCAAGTAACAACCAATACTTTGTTGTGCCTCTCTATATCTATCATGTTGATGTTGGCCTTTTTCTTTGGACATTCAATGTCTTCATGGTCTCCATGTCCACACCATTTGCATAGTAATCGCATTTTGTTCTAGTTTCTATGGCAATCTCTTGCAAAATTTCCCCATTCATCGTATTGTTGACATTGTATAATGGGACAACCTTTGGAGTCATACTCTATTTGACCCCAACATCCCCTTCTTTGATTTTGATAGTCACCCAAAGATGTGTTCATGTTATTTTGTGTCTTTGGTGGAGTGGACCACTCTCCTTGTGTGAAAAGTACTTTTGTGCTTCTACTCTTCAAATTGTTTGTGCACTCTTTAATTGAATGATCTGTAACCTAGAAGATATCATAAAACAATTTCTTGGGACAATTAGTTTTGATGTGATCTCCACCTTTGCAATTAGTAAATCGTAGTTCTTTGGGTTCTTTATTGGTTTCTTTCTTCGGCTTTTATTCCTTCATCATTTAAAGTGTATCCCTCCTTAGTGCTTGTACTATATTCCTGACTCACTATTGCTACTTCCGTTTGAACTATCATCTTCATTAATTTTTCTTTGGGTCGAGAGGACATTTTATTGTTTCTTTCTATATCCATTGCCTATTTTATGCTTCCATATACAATGAGGGTAGTACACCTTTTTTTAATGAAGGAATAAGTCATTCAGTAAACCATCTTTTCTTTAAATTGTCAGCATGCTCCATTTCTAATTTCACAAGTAATTCTTTGATCCTACGATTATAAGCTGTTATATTTTTGTGCTTACCTTGTTTTGTGTTATATATTTATGCTATGATTTTGTTGTCATCTCAAAGCAATTTGAATTATTCTTTAAAGGCCTTCTTTAATTTCTCCAATGTATTTTTTGGAAGTTGGTTTAGTCTTTGTATACTAGTCAATTACTAGACCTTATAGAGTTTTTGGAAAAGACCATAGCCAATATACTCTATTGTCTTGGCCATTTTGTGTCCAAATCATTTCACAGGTCTTGCAATGCCTTATTGGATCCTCTTATTCATTATATGTAAACTTAGGCAGCTTTTGCCTTTCTACATTAAGGCCTGATGGTGGAGACACCATAGTTTTGTTATGATGCAAACCTAGTGCTTGGAACCTACTTGTTTGAGAGTTTTGATTCAGACGTTTTGATGCTCCTCTGACACTCATAACCACGTGAGAATCCCCTATTTTTCTTATAGCTTTAGCATTCCACACACTTGTTTCATCTTTAGGTTCCCTTTTGTGCCCTCTGATCCTTAGCCCTAGAGTTTTTGGCTTGATTTCATCGTCTATTAGCAACTCTTTGTTTGTGGAGTTTGTCTCCCAACAAAGACTTTTCTTCTATGCTACACGGAGTTTTGGGGACGGGGATGGTAGGGGACGTGTTTCTAGTACGGGAATACTTTTGGGCCATGTTTTAGGGGACGGCAGGGGACAATTGTTAAAAAAATAAGGAAAATTTTAAAAATATAGAGAAATTTCAAATATTCATATCATAACATTGATAAAGCATTCACCATAGACATTGTAGAAGATTAATACATAACATTAGACTTGAATTGAGATTTCACATGAGAATTGACAAACAAATTAAACAAATTCAAATGCTTTCATTGTGAATGTACATACATATATAAGAATCATAAATATGCAAAGGCTCCAAGTTTCAAGTATAAAATGACAAAAACATAGAAAATATACGACTCCAAGTTAAATGGGCCTTTTGCATAGGTTTTGAGGAATTTACAAGGACACTCAAATGGGTTTGAAGTTGTTGGCCTTGTTACACTCCCACTGCCTTAAGAACCCCCAATGGATGCCATACTTCTATGAGTTCTACTTCTATGTCTACTTCTTTTATGCATTTGAACCTCAACTTCCTCACTATCATTACTAGTAATCTCACTACTGCTCATGATTTTTTTTGGCTAAGAATTGAAAAGAGAGCTGCAAGTTCAAATAAAGGAAAAAATAAACTCACAATGCCCTTCCTACATGATAAAAAAAAATTGAATTTAAAAAAAAAAATGGAAAACAAATTGAAAAATAAAAAAACAAGTGTAAAATCAAGAATAAGTCAAGTAGGTTTGGGTTTTGTTTAAAGGGGTGGGGAGTTCTTGTGGGCCCATACATCCCCTTTTTTTTAATTTAAAAATGTGTTTTTTTACAAAAAAATAAAGTAAGATGTTGCTGGGCCATAGGGGATGGCTAGCAGTCCCTGGGATGGTTAGGGGACGTCCTGGCCGTACCGGGTATTGCTAGCCGTCCCCTAAGTCTCCTGAATCTGCAAAAAACGTCCCCTGGAAGTTTCAGAAACTTTATGTGAAAAAAGGGATGGCAAGGGGACGTTTCTTGGCCGTCCCCGTTTCATCCTTGGTATGGATATGAGCCAAAAAAGGCAGGGGACACGTCCCCGTGGAGCATAGCTTTTCTTGTGAGGTTGTATGGATTCTTTGTACCAAAGTTGGTTTGCAAGGTCAACCCACACTTTGTCTGGTAATGGAAGGTGCCTTGCTATTGCTACCCACTCTTCCTTCATGTGGTTATTTGTAGCAGTTTGAGTATTTTGATACCTTTTCTTCTAACTATGACTTTTATTTGCACATTCCATCTTCAACTCATGTTTTGACTTCGTCTCATGTTTCGACTCCAACTTCTGCTTTAGGACAGATTCAGCTTCAGGTTTGCACTATTGAAGTCTCTTAAGCAAGTTCACGTAGTCTTCTTCTCTGCTCCCTTTGCTCTATGAGCCTTAGAGATCATCTAATTGTCTTGACCATGTTGTGGTCGTTTATCTTTATTAGTGGATATCTTATATCAAACCTTATTTCTTTTAAGGCAACAACACCAAATGTTTACTCTTCTAACAAAACCAATACTTGAAATAATGAACAAATAGAGTAGTAAAATATATCTTTATTCACACATGAAGTTCTTGTTGAAGTAGACCAAAGATAAGCATATAAGGATTAGACTTCGTTTCTTGACTATGCAAAGTTAATTTAAAGAGCCTGACAATTGCCAAGTAGAACACAACCGCCTGCCAATTGACTCCTTTAACTACCCAAAAACTGACAAACAATTAATACATAGTCAAATACAACCATATTAACAAAACACGATTAGACATTGTATGCTAACTACAAACCCTATTATTATAGGGTAAGGATAAATTAATGATATTTAATAAATATCAAATATTGGGATTAGAGAATTAAAATTTTAACAAGAGGGGTTGCTTGGCACAACTAGCCAAGAAATGGGCCAGTAGTGCCTTTGGATAAGAAGTAGGAGCGAGTGGATAGGGCTAGGGATGGCTGAGGGGTAGGATTGTTACAATTGTATATGAGAACATTTTTATAATGAGTATTAGCAGAAAAATCTAATATTGATGTTAATTGAATATTTTAACATAAAATAACTTCATATAGGATATAAAAACAAATTTATTTTAGTCTTTTATTGAATTAAGTTTAAATTTATCTTTGAGTGTCAATGAAATATCACTAGTTATTTATATAATTATATTTAAAACTTGAATGTGATTATTGTGTACATCTCACTTGTATCCTATTATGCATTTTCATGTGGTTCTAGGAGTCTGGTTTGTTGCTGTATCAAATCCAACTATCCTAGCTCTTGCGTGAATCTAGATGATGTGCAACTCCAGTTTTGGGAGATCAGCGATGACATTTTTGACAGCATGTGATTCTATAGTTATATGTATTTTCATGATGAAATATATTTGTAAACATTTGGGATATAGTAACAGTGATATATATTTCTTCTTTAGTAATGAAAATCTCCTTTTTACATCTTATATTTGTGTTAAGAAAATGTATGTTCATTGTCTTTTGACATATATGTAAGTGTACTTTTTTATGAGTTCTGTATCCAGTTGTATCCATACTTGGGGGCCTTTAAAATTAGCCATATCCTATACCATATCCATATCCATGCAACTATGGCAGAATCTAATCCATAAGTGTTACAGGCATCTGAGACACAATTATAGACTGAATATATTCAATATTCTTTGTTATACTAGCACACTTATTCCAGTTGGCAGACGGTTGTGTTCTACTTCAACAGTTGGGAAGGGTCTGTCAATAAGGGTTGAACTAGCACACTTATTCCACGCCATTTTCCCATGGAGATTATCAGATATTGTATTGGCTCTTTCATGTTGGTTGATGAAGATGTAGCCCATTACATTCTAATACAGAGTAGCATCGATCTTTGCCTCAATTTGTGATTTCCATCAGCGTCATCTTCTCTGACAATGGGCTGTTCTCTCTCATGTTTATTTATTATATGTTTTCCGTACTCACGGTTACTTATAAATTATAATATCTGTAATGGAATGATATCTTTTGACTTTTCCAAGTTTCTGACGTGTTCACGGTTTACCTGTTTTGGGTTCACCCCCACAAGTTGTAGTCTTTTTATTGTGGTGCTTTAAATGTTGCAGCTTCTTGTGTCTTGGAGATGAAATTGTTCCTTTTTGGGTCCCTTGTATTGTTGTTGTTGGTTTTACTTTTGAGTCTCTTTGCTGTTTTTGGTCATTCTTGGACAATTATCATAATTCCTTTCTCATACACAGCCTCAATACCTCACCTTCAAATGTTAATACATTAGAATAATTACTTAGTGACTCACCTAACCAGACTTCATGGAATGATCAGAGAATCAGTTGCGTGTTTTCTGATTACAAAATCAATTGAAGTGATATATTAAACCATCTTCTTCACACGGTATTGATGGTGTTGTCCCAAGACAAGCATGTGACATAATTTACCATGCAGCGGTACAGTATACAATCAGATTTATGTAGAATCAACTAATAATACAATGTACAATGGAATCAAGTTCTTGTAGGCATCAACTGTCTACCTGGTTTGGTCAATCCATCAGCCTCAGTAGCTACAATAAAACTAGAGTCCAACAACTGGCCTAAGTTCATTTATCTGCCTGTGTTAGAGCATCTTTTATTACAATTTCAGCACCTTTATCTCTGCTATTACAATGTTTTGATTTACTCATTTGCACATGTTGACCTCCCTGCTGATTAAAGACTTTCTCTGTCTTTGATATCCTCTCCTTGTGGCCTCAAATGCTCCATTGGTCCTTTTCTTTTGTGGAATTTCTCTTTTGGGTCAACAACAACATCTCTAACATATCTAAGCAACTTTTTTCGCCACTTCTTGCCCTCAACTGTCTCTTTCTGCCTTTTTGAAGTATCCCCTGTACTAAATTTTCCTGATTTATGTGAGCTGACTCTGTCAAAATATTATTGTTATCACAGTCAATTGGTTGTGATTCAGGATTGCTAGGTTAAATCATAGTGCATTCAGGTCTTAATCAAACTCAGAACTTCCAATCAGTGAAATCACAACTTCTGAGAAATCATCATTTATATTCAACACAATTCAGTTACAGTGTTTGCACACCCACTTACAGAGACATTGACAGGTGTTGTCTTCAGATCTGGCAAGTATGATGCTGAGAATAGCTTTAGACCAAAAACAATTGCAATACTCTTGTAGGATGATGGTGCTTTTAGGAGAAAACACTGCAGAATTAAAACGCCTCCCCAATTGATGAATATGAAGTCGCAGTATGCTTCAGACGCCTAGGGAAGATGTAAGGGGTCTCCTGTGCGTAAGGCCTTGAATGACCAGATCGCTAGTGCAGATCTACGAAAAATCTCAATCTGTATTTAACCCTTGCTGGTGCCACCGACACTCAACAACTTGCCTCTAATTCGCGACCTCTGGAAGCGTGCAGCAGAGTGAGTTTCGGCTTTGTGGCTGTTAAACTGCAATCTAAAAATCAAGGTCTTTTCGCACGGAAATTGCAGAATAAATCAATCCTTGCAGGTAGTTATGGCGTTTGTAATCTTCTGAGCAGCGACTGGGCTTGTTTGAGTTTCCTTCCTTCTCCTTCGCCACCACAGACTTGGAATAAACAATTTCAAATAAGCTCGACTCAATTCCCTGATTGGAGATTGCACCAAAGACCGGTGAGGTTTGCGTCCCACCTGTCCAGCTGGCTTGAGGGTTTCATCCCAAGCGCAGGCATTAAGTAAATTGCAATGACTGAAATAAAAAACTGGATGTCCCAAAATGTTCCACCAAACAGACATATATACCTTTTTGTGGGCGCCTGAAAGGCTAGGTCGGCCCAGGAGTAATTATTAAATAATAATAATGATTATTATTAAAATAATAATAGTAATTATTATTAAAAGATAATAATATTTATTATTAAAATAATAATTATTATAATATTACTATCTTATTGTTCTAGTGTTTATAAACACTTTTATTTAATTAAAAATGTTACCATATACCTCCTGTGTGGAGTGGACATGACATTTTTGCCATTTGAGAACTTCTGATTTGCTGTAACTAGTGGTAATTTTAAGTTCCATTGACCCTCTTTGGCCGTTCATAAACATTTAAGTTCCATTGACCCTCTTTGGCCGTTCATAAACATTTATATAATTCTGTTTTTCTTTCGGTTTTCTTTTCTTGAAACCATTCTTTTATGCATTGACTAAATGTGGCTTAAAACAGACTCTAGGGTTGTTTAGAATCTACTGCTATTTATGACTAGAATCAAAGAATTTGCATGTTCTTCCATCTGACCAATACTATGCTTCATACGGATGTACAGCATAAATTAAACTGATTGCTTAACTTTCTTCTGATTTGGAATGTCTTTTTGCTGTTATGTATTGAAGTTACTATTCAGGATGCTTAATTGTTGAATTGGTATCAGGAGTTCAAAAGAGTCGGAAGGAGGATCATGTGTCAGAAAGATTTGTGTG
>VDFB02047230.1:442837935-442893078 GCA_007258455.2 Sequoia sempervirens | reverse complement strand
ACTCCAAAACTTAAAGATTAAAACCTTTCCAAAAATGTGGTCACCTATAGGATCGAACTGAGATTGATTGAGGGTACCGTATGAAAACTTTCAATGTTAATAGTGAAACATAGAATTATTTTTTAGGATCCCTCAGAAGGATTTTAAAAGGAAAAATCTAGGTTATTCTACAACCACTCTCTTCCAACTTCAGCCTAAGGCAGTATAACCCAAATTTCATGAGTTAAAAGTTAATAAGATTTTGCAATGGGATTAAAGTACTAATCTAGAGGCTATATTAATTTAATCCATTTGCTATGTAGAAAGCTTATGCGGATCTGTGAAGAGGGTAAAGATTCACAAGAGCTTACGATGTGTGTAAGGGATCATAGTCTTGAAACCAACCAAAGGTGGAATTTTCTTAAACCACAACTTTGGATCCTAGTATTAAAGGTGTGCTAACAAGTTTATGAAGCCTATCCAATGGGACATAGGGTTTTTTATTGGGATTTCAAATCTCAATGAATCACCAGAAGATTTATTTGGTTGGTTCAAGCAAACAATTTTTGTCAAACCCTATTGTTGATTTTGGACCTATTGGGGTTATTATTTATCAAGGATATTCGTGTCCAAAGGACATACTATAATATTCCTCGCTTTGAAGTATTCAAGTGTAGTTTTATCCTTTCTTGGTTTGGATTTGTATAGGAGTGAATTTTCACCCCTTGTGTAAATTCCCCTCTTGCATACCCTCACCTTAGAAAGTCAAATCTGAAGGCAAAATTCCACATCACCCACCTGCCTTCCATCCACTTGGTACATGTTTTGTGCATCGGGGAGGGAATTTTCATTAGGGATGAGAGCGTGACAGGTGAACATCTGCATGGTGTATTGTCATCCATGACGGATTCATGCATCTGGAGTTTGCAAGGACGTTACACACCTCATTAGGGTCGAATTGTAATGCGTCTATATGACCCACTGACCCGAAATGGCTCCTTTTGGCCTTCAAATCCATTCTATTCACTATCACTTCATCTCTTACACACTCTCATTTGATCTCTCAAGCAATTCTCACTCAATCTTTCACACTTCTAGCACTCCATTTTTACAACTCCATTGAGCATTGCATCAGCTGGTTACTCTATCAACTTCATTCTTGCACATGTTGCTCTACCATAGAAGTTGTGAGCTTGGAGTCTTGTGAGACCTCCCTTCATCACCATTGTGGCTGTGGAAAATTTTCCAAGTTCGTTACCTTGCATTCTCCCTTCATTGGCATTGAGTGCCTTTGGGTGGAGGTGATATTACATCACTCTACTTTTGCATTGTGATTTGATAGAGTAGCTTTTATCTTTTGTAGTGTTCAGTGTATTCATTTCTTCCCTTTATCATACTTTCTACTCTGTTGCTTTTTTGGTTGTTCATGGAGGTGGAAACACCAAAGCAGGGGTTTGATTGAGGCAAACCCCTTTATAGCCCCAACAATTTTTCCCCTCTTTCTTTTATGTAGGTGAATGTGTGCGTGGAGCTCACTGGCGAACTAGCACTTCAATGAGTTGATATTCGTCACCCTAATTTTTATCTATTTACTTTATCATTTCCACATTTACTTTTCATACTTTATCATCCTATTTTTTCGTTAAAACCAATTAGCTAGGCTGTTAAGTAGGTTTTTCGAATTTCTTACTATACCTTACATTTTATGGCCGTATGGATGCCAACACTCTAGAGAGATGCTAGTGCACTGCGCTGTCATCTCAGATCCGCGCTTTTGCCCTCAGATAGAGAGTTGTTTGAGGTGCAGTACAGATTCCAAAAACTAGCTCGTCTAGCCCCAACCAGATTTTCAGGTCTATAGAGTGACAAAATCCCTTGAGATTTCTCTTCATTCTCGATCCTCACCCCAAAACATTTCTTATAGTGAGGTAAGTTAGGGCAGCCCTCCGCTCTCAACTCTCCATGACCTGGAGCCTTGGTACATGGTTGGTTCGCCTCTCTTATATTTTTGGTGGACCCAACGTGAACAACGTCTGCCCATTTATTTGTGTTGAGACCTTTTCCTCACATCTGGTGATTGTTGTAAACTTGAGTGTTGTGAAGGTTTATGAGCATTATAACCCAATCCATGACTTCTAATTATGTTGTTAGGAGAAGTGTGTGACACCTAGCGATGGAGAAAATGAAGGTCACTTCTAGATTTACCTCCAACTTTTCCACTAGTCTGGCTATTGACTTTACCACTGGTTTTCCTATGGGCTTCACTAACGATATGGGTTTCATAGATGAGACCACTCACGTTCCTACTCCTCCAGCATCCCCTACGACTTTGTCCATGAATGAGGATGAGGCTATGCATGTCCTTGTGAAAAACCTTTTGGCAGATAACAGATTGGCAAACCTTATGAATCATCTAGAGAGCACCAAACATGGCGAGAGCTGTTAGGATTACTAGAAAAGTGAGACATTTGTTAGGAAAGGATCAAACAGGAATAGATTTCTTACATGGCATTTCTGATCTAACTGAAGATTATGTTCCTTCATATAAGACTAGATTGGGTGCTACCAGGGAGGAAGTTCTCAATGCCTATGAAAGACAAATAGGAATTTCAATGCCTACCACATCTATATTCATGGCCGAAACAGGCCCCTTGATCAGTGTCTCTTTTGCTTCTCAAAATCCCCCCACTATCAAGGGAAGTAGAATACCCCTTGGTTTTAGTTTCACCCCTCCTATTGCCCCTGGTGGTGAAGGCTCTGGTGGAATGATTGGGGGCGGATTTGGTAGTGGAGGTGGTACTGGTGGAGGTGGCTTTGGTGGAGGATATATTGGTGGCTCCAGTATTGGAGGTGGCTCAAGTGGAGGCCCTATTGGTGGAGGGTGCTTCGACAGCGGTCACGGTGGAGGCTCTAGAGGTGGTTCTGGTAGCGGTGGCATTGGTGGTCCCACTGGGCCTTTTTCATCCTTTGACCCTATCCTGAATGCCCTTCTTCAAAACATGAGTAGAATGCAAAACCAGTTGGTGAGCCTTTCTCAGGCCTACACCCAGCCTATCTTTCAACCTTTCTTTCGACATAGCCCATTGTTAGTAGCAATCTTAAGCACTCCCTTCCTGCAAGGAATGGAGATTCCCAAGTTTGAAAAGTATGGCGGTAAAGGGGATCCACAAACACATGTGTCAACCTTTAATGCCATGTGTACAAATCTCTTCCATTATGACGCTTTGATGGAAAAACTATTTCCTCGATCTCTCAAGGATGCATCACTCGAGTGGTATTGTTCCTTGCCTGACAATTCTATATTTTCATTTGATCAACTTGTGAATTAGTTTCTCTAACAGCTCCAAGCTAACATTGGTTTGAAGATGACCTCCTCGAATATCGTCCGATGTAAGCATCATAGCACGATACCAAGTGCTCTTTTAACAAATATCATACCCGCTGCCCGATTCCAATGTGCAAAAGGTGTTCATAAGCAACCTATAGGAAGCCTAGCAGGAGAAGTTTTCTTTAATGAAATAACCTTCCTTTGCGCATTTGTGTGCCACATTGCGAGAATATTAGCAAATGGTAGTTTAGTTCGGGGGATCTTCTTCGCACTCCCATTCAGAAGGAAAGTCTATTGTATCTATCTCAGGGAAAGGTAAAGTTGTTGTGAATGTAGTTGCCCCAACAAATGATAACGACCTCATATGCAATAGAAAGTTTACAAAATTAGTGGAATCTTATTCTTCCATCTTTAAAAAGTTGTTGAAGGATAAGATCATAACTTTGGAAAACCCCTGACCTCTCAAGGAACCCTATCTTGATTGGTATGATGTGAACATTTTCTGTCAGTACCATTGGGTTAACGGACATGATATCGAGTGTTGTATGTGCCTGCATCATGAGATACAGGATCGCATCAATGACGGTACCATTTTTCTTGATGGGATGAAACAAAATATAAATAAATTAGTAGAAAAGGCCAATAGTGCGTTGCAGATCTACATGGGCCTATTTCCATCCCACTCTACTAACCTGATTATTGACCCTCAACATACGTTAATGTGGTCACGGTCACTCCCTCCTCGCAACTTGCAACTAGCTCCCTAGATGTGACATTCACCTCGTAGGATTTTCCCTTAAATAACAAACCCTCTCCCCTCTACATTCCCACTCCCCTCAAGGGAAACATTGTGATGGGTGTCCTAGTTGACCCCGCAAGCCAAGTGAATGTTATTACAAAGTAGACATTGTGGTTAAATTCATTGCAAAGGGAGGAGTATGAAGAAACAAATTCTACCATTCGTACGTACGATGGTCTCTCCCTTAAGTCGTATGGCTCAAGAACTCTTTCTATCCTAGTCGAACCTAGGGATGTGAATACAACCCTTGACGTTATTCTAGAATCTGATTTATTCAAAGTGAAGTTAGGCATCCCATGGCTAGCTTCCATGAATGGAATCGATTCCATTATTCATAAATGTTTAAAATTCTCCCACGAAGGTGTTGTGCACATTGTGCATGACACTGGATATCAGTTGTTGGTATCCCATAGGGGCTATTCGTTGGATCATTTTTGGACCACCTCGGTCAGTCTGCTTCCCCTATAATGGGCCTACTTCACTGAAACTATGTGAAGTATAAAACCGGGGGCAAGGGACAGTCGAAAATGACCCCTTCGGTAGTGCACTAGCAAGATGCCTCCTCTTCTCGAAAGGGAAAGGAGAGGCCTACCCATCCTTAAGGTGCCTCTTCTGCTCCCCTTTATGAAGAAGAGTTTTGGAAGCTACTCTTGGATTCCACATGAGAAGTCTGATGATTCCTACTTGGCGTAAAGCCAAGATTAGGATATCAGAACTTCCTCTTGTGCCTCCTAGACCCTGGCCATACCTTTATGGTAGAAGTAAGGGTCCCCACGGGGAATCCTCTATGTCTCAGCCTTCGTGGCCTCCTACGGCTCCTGCCCCCAAAGCAGTGAATAGGAAGAGGCCTACAATCAAGACGTTAGAGCCAACTTCCCCCCTCTCTCTCAATCTTGTCCTGCTCCCATCCAGGAGTCTGTCCCTCTGCTGGAGATGACTGTGATGGACACTCGTATGGCTTAGCAGCCTTCTGTACAATCTCAACTCTCATATTTTAGCTCCCAGAGTCACATAAACCACCTTGTGTGTGAGTGCAAGTGTTGACAAAAGGCTCTAGCGATTGAGTAGGCCACTTTGTAGAGAAAAGAAGGGGAGCTGACCACCCCTATTTTAGGGCCTCATATTGTGTCCTCTTCCCCTATCCCCTCTGCCTCGTTTCAATTGAACTTAGTTCTGCTTCCAACTCCTACTGTGAGTGTGAACGCACTTGACCCCAAAAAAGTGCAAGTGTTCATCGCTCCTTTAGTCTAGCCACCTCTTTTGATGTCCCTTCCAGACATCCTTCCATTCTCTAAGCCCATGGATATGCCGAACACCTCGGTGGTGTTCGCCGCAGTTTTCTCATCCTCCTCCCTGCCTCTAGCCTCATCTATGGGGAGTTCACATCCTCTGACGAAGCAGAAGATGGAGGTTGGACCTTCTAGCAATGGGGGCATAAGAGGAGTCTGTCCCCTTCAAAGGGTGGTCCTACATTAGCATGTGACATCCTTGTGACGAAGCCAGTTTTGGCATCCCTTGAGTTCATCACTAATCTTGAGTCATTCGGTGAGCCCAGCAATGAATATCGAGCACCACCTCCCTCGCCCATTGAGATAATACATGGCACTCCTGTGAAGTGCATGTTTAACTCTTTGGACGAGGTCTTGACCTTATCGGAAATTTTCATGAAATCACTGGCCATTGCTCCACAAGAACTAAGTGGAGGAGACCCCGAAGAGTCTCCTTCCTTGGCCCTTATTGTAGGAGGGTTAGAAGGTTCTCCCCTTAATATTGCACCATTGTGGGTTCATCCGCCTTCCCTGTACAATGATCCAAATTGGGAAGCAGATGACCTCTTGGTCGATGGATGTTAGGGGGGCGCCTCTTCTTTACCTTTAGATTAGGTGTGTGTTTGTTGTGATGTCTTCCCCCATGCTTGAGTTATGTGTTCCTAGATGACCCTTGTCACCCTTGTAGGTGCTTGGATACATGAGTGATTATGTGTCATAAAACTTCCTCTATTTGTGGCATCATTCCTCCTCTATTATGTGTATTGATATTCAGAAAATTGGGGACGATGCAAAGTGTTGGGGGTATTTAGGCTTCCCTTCCATGTTGATCTAATTTTTTTCTTTTTTTTTGTTTTCTCGTGCATTCTTCACATGGTCTAATATAGTAGGGGGTTGATGATAGTTCATCTATATACTATTACCTATACTTATATATATTTATGAGTTGCTCTAACCCTGAAGTATCATACTGCCCCTGTGCCCCTTGTTCGTAATATTGATATTTCTCTTTCGCTCTTTTATCTTTTTCTCTTCTTCGATTAAGTTGTAATGTTGTGGTATTCACATGTTGTCCCTTGTGTGTGCGACAACACCACCATCATACTAACATTGATTTTAAGAAAATGCATTCATTTCCAATGAATCTTTTCTTAAAAATCTTTGAAAACTTTTTCAAAAATCGTATTCTCAACAAGGACACCTAGCGGAACATGATTCCTTCGTCATGGGTACACAAAGAAAGAACTTGAGAAATTTCCTTTGAAGAGGGAGCAAATTTTCCTGCAGGAGAAGCCTCGACCTTCCCCTCGTGAGGAGGCATTTTCTTCCTTTTGAATTCCTTGATGAAGTGAACATCTTTCGAAAGGATTCCTTGATGATTGAATCGATTTGCGAAAAGCATTCTTGCAATTTTGAACAGTGCATCCCTTGAGCGGACCCCTCTTCTTTTGAAGGATTCTCGAGGGAACCCTTTGAAATATTTTCAACTTTTTTGACTATCTATCTATTTCCTTGTGTGGCTACTTTTTGTTTTCTAACATGTTTTATCCACAGTTTAACATGATGCTTTGCAAGTGTGCCTATGAAGATACTTCCTAGTCTAACTTTGCAGAGTCCCCTTACATTAGGCTTCCTTGATGAGAGAGTACTTGGGCGAATCCTTCTTTGCAGGTCTAAGGGCTTTTGAAGTGCTTGCATCCTGCGATATTTGTCCATAGTTGGTCTATGGGCCTTTGATGTACTTTGTGCAACTTCGTAGTTCTGTGAAGCTATGGAGTCCTTTTGTTCAAACCTCCTAAGGAGAGAGTACCTATGGAGTCTTTTTCCTGCCCTGTGCTTTCAAGTTCGCGAGCTCGCGGTTTGCCTCCTCGATGGTTCAGGTATACATTTCTAACTTTTTAATCTACTTTACCAAACACTCATCGATACTCATGCTGACTAAAGTGTGGGAAAAATGTATAGGAGCGAATTTGCAACCCTTGTGTAAATTCCCCTCTTGCACACCCTCACCTTAGAAAATCAAATCCAAAGGCGAAATTCCACATCACCCACTCGCCTTCCATCCACTTTGCGCGTGTTTTATGCGTCAATGAGGGAATTTTTGTCAGGGACGTTTGCGCAACACATGAACATTTGCACGGCACGCTACTGTCCCTAACAAATTCCTACGTCTAGAGTCTACAGGGACATTACACACCTCGTTGGGGTTGAATTGTAATGCCTCTTTGTGACCAACTGACCCAAAATGACTCCTTTTGGCCTTCAAATCCATTCTATTCACTATCACTTCATCTCTTACACACACTCATTCGATCTCTCAAGCAATTCTCACTCAATCTTTCACACTTTTAACACTCCATTTTCATAACTCCATTGAGCATTGCAACAGTTGGTTACTCTGTCAACTTCATTCTTGCACGTGCTACTCTACAATAGAAGTTGTGAGCTTGGAGTCTTGTGAGACCTCCCTTAATCACCATTACGACTGTGGTGGCTTTGCCAAGTTCATTACCTTGCATTCTCCCTTCATTGGCCTTGAGTGCCTTTGGGTGGAGGTGGTATTGCATCACTCTACTTTTGCATTATGATTTGATAGAGTAGCATTTATCTTTTGTAGTGTTCAATGTATTCATTTCTTCCCTTTATCATACTTTCTACTCTGTTGCTTTTTTGGTTGTTCGTGGAGGTGGAAACACCAAAGCGGGGGTTTGACTAAGACAAACCCCTATACAACCCCAACAATTTTCCCCTCTTGCTTGTGTGTAGGTGAACATGTGTGTGGAGCTCGCTGGCGAACTGACACTTTAGTGAGTTGATATTCATCACCCTAGTTTTTATCTATTTACTTTATCACTTCTACATTTACTTTTCATACTTTATCATCCTATTATTTTCATTAAAATTAATTAGCTAGGCTGTTAAGTATGTTTTTACAATTTCTTACTGTACCTTACATTTTTTTTGGTTGTATGGATGCCAACGCGCTAGAGAGATGCCAGTGCGTCGCGCTATCGTCCCAAACCCGCACTGTCGTCCTCGCATAAAGAGTTGTTTGAGGTGTAGTACAAACTCCAAAAACTAGCTCGTCTAGCCCCAACCATATTTTTTAGTCTGTAGAGTGAAAAAAGCCCTTAAGAATGCTCCTCATTCTCGATCCTCACCCCAAAACATCTGTTAGAGTGAGGTAGGTTAGGGAAACCCTCTGCTCTTGGATTTCTGTGACTTGGATCCTTGGTGTTGTTGGTCCCCTTCTCTTACAAGATCTATCTTTAGTCTTTATACTTTTAAAGTGGTCCTACATTCTTAGTTGCAATTGCTTTGTTCCTTTGTCAGCATTTTTTCTAGACCTTCCCACTTCTTCGAATTTGTATCCATGATGATTTCTTTATCTTTTTTGACACCAATATTAGCCAACAAATCTACCACACTATTTGCTTCTCTGTACACGTGTAATCATGTAGTCTTCTAGTTTTTTCTAGTGATTCACATATCTATAATATCCAGCTTCTCAATTTCTAGTTTGGTGTTTCTCTTTTTTTTATTGCTTGAGTGCATAGTAATGAATCCCCTTCAATGTCCACATTTTTGATACCCTTTTATAGGCACATCCACAGTCCCAAAGCAAGGGCTTCCATCTCAGCTTCATTATTGGTAGCAAAACCAAATTTTCTAGACAGAGCCGAGATGCATTGTCCTTGGTTGTTTCTTATTACACACCTTGACCCTGCTGGTCTAGGGTTCCCTTTCGCTAATCTATTGAAGTTGACTTTATACCTTCCTTGATTTGGGCCCTTCCACTTAGCCTCCCTTCCAATCTTTTCCTTGTCTTTAAAATTTCCCTTGGATCTTTTTAATTTGACCCAACTTTTCTATAGATCCTCATCCCATTTTGTAAATTTGGTGCCTATTTTTATCATGTTTTTTGCATTTAGTAACTCAAATACACCCTCTTCTATTTTTATATTATTAATTTTCCTTCATCCATAATCTTTTCTTGAAATATTCTATGGTTCCTTTCTTTCCAAATTTTCCAAAAAATCATTGAGGGAGCTACCACCCATAAATCTGCCCATATTGGCAATCATTAAGGGAGCTACCACCCACAAATCTGCCCATAATGTGTCTTTCTTTCCTTTTGGCCAGTTGATCAACCAATCACTAAGATTTTCTTATCTTTCCCCCTTCCAACCTATCACACCTTGAATCCAATCCCAAAATTTTGATGCATATGTACATCCTAATGGTAGGTGATTGATTATTTCACAATTTTTATAGCACATTATGCACTTGTTAGGGCCTTGTATGCCAATGACATTCAAAATTTTGGTTGTAAGTATTCCATTTTGTAGTGTTGTCCAAAGGAATGCTCCTGCTTTGGGTAGAACAACTCGATACCAACATAATTTAGAAGGCCAATTGGAGTTTGTTCTTATGGCATTTTAAATCATATACCCCAATATAATAGAGTATTCTCTTGATCAGGCACCACACCATATGATTTTATCTGCTTCTTCTATCAATATAACCTTTCTATTTTCCAATTATTGTTTCAATCTTGCTTTAGCCTCTATTGGTATAGGTAACCTCCTAACATCGATCTAGTCATATTGATTTCCATATTTAAAATGGTTCAAACACATGTAGTCTCTAACTGTGTGTCCAATAAGATTTGTGATTGGACCAATGTGTTCTTTAATCCCTTCCATCTCTCCCAATGGTTTGTAACCATTCTAAGAATCTATCCAAAAATTGGCTTGTTTCATGTTATTAACCTTCCAAGTCAGATGCTTAATTATAATTTTCCTGCTATCCCATAAAAACTTTGAGATTGTTGATCCTCCATTAGATGAATCTTATGGTGAGGATCCTTTTAGGATCTATACTATCCAAGTACTTCTAAAATATTTTGCACCATAAGCGGTTTGGAACCCTATACATCTTCCATGCTAATTTGGCTCTTAGTGCCAAATTTTGTTCTTTCATTTTTCTTAGACCCGCACAGCCATTTTGCTTTTCTAGGCATGCTTTATCCCAGTGTACCAGCAGTATTTTCCTTTCTTCTTTTTCTATTTCCCATGAGAAGTTTTTAAAGAAGCTTTCCATATTGGCCTCAACCTTGTGAGTAATATGAAAACAAGACATTACGTATATTGGAACAACTAAGAGAACAAATTTAATCATTAGTATTCTAGCCGGTGTTAACCACTTATTTTTCCAAGCATAGGATTTGTTTCTGCACTTTTCCAAGACATCCATCCAATGTTGTGAGCGGCATGCTCCAAAAATTAAAGGTGCACCCAGATATTTGATCGAGGTAGCTGCAATTGTAAAGTTGAGTTGATTTGCTATTCTTTTATGTGTTGCCTTTTTGGTGTTGAAAAACAATATTGATGATTTTTCAAGTTATTTATCAACTATCCTAAGCACTTGGTGTATTCTTCTAGTGCTTCTTTTATTCTTGCTACCTCTCTCGTATTGGCTTCCCTAAATAATACCATGCCATCAACAAATTGTGTGTGTGTTATTGGATTAAGCCCTTGTGCCACTTTTATGCCTTTCCAAATGTTGTTTTCTCTTTTTAGTTTGAAAGATCTTCCCATGGCCTCTACTGTGATAATGAATAGAAAAGGTGACAAGGGGTCTCCTTGCCTTAATCCGTTTGTGGCAAAAAAGAAACCATAGATAGATCCATCCACATTTAGTGAGTATCTTACCATTGTTACACATTGTTGGATGAGTGTTATCTAGGACTTATCAAACCCAAATATTTTGAGTATTTCTATTAAAAAATTCCATTTTACCCTATCATAAGCCTTACGTCAAATTTTATCATCATTCCTTGTATTCTTTTTGTAGACATTGTGTGCACTACTTCATTGGCAACAATGATATTATCAATGATTTCTTTCCTTAGACAAAATTCACTTTGTTCTTCTAAGATGATAGAGTTCAAAATATTTTTTAAATAGTTGTCCAACACTTATGTAATTATCTTAAAGATTGTATTGCACAGAGATATTGACTTGTATTCATTGAAAGAGTTACATACTTGCTTCTTTGGTATTAAGGCTATTATTGTGTTATTAAGATCTTTCACAAAAAATATATTAGCCTTGAATGCATCTACCACTTTCCACACCTCCTTTCCTAATAAATGCCAACACTTCTAATAAAATTTTGCTAAAAATCCATCTAGACTTGGTGATTTATCTAGATGTAACTGATATGTAGCAATCCAAACTTCTTCCATTGTTATAGGTCATTTAGCATTTGGTTGCTCGCTTCTAATATACATTTTGGAATGCAATCTACAATTGATTCATTGCTACATGGTGTTGCTTTGGTCTCTGCGCCCTACATTTTTTCAAAGATTCTGATTGCTTCCATTTCTATTACATTTTTTTCTTTAACTACATCTCTATTTTCTAATTTTATTTCACTAATTCTATTAATAGCCTTTTGAGTTTTAGAGGTGGCGTGAAAGTATCTAGTATTTGTATCGCCTTTTTTAGCCACGTTTCTCTATTTCTATCCCACCAATACACTTCTTCTCTTGCCAATTTTTTTGTGATAGTTTTTCAATTCATGTTCTTTTAAGTAATCCTCTTGGAACATGCCATTCTTTATTGCCTTGTTTAGTTCTTCCAATTCCTTTTCCACCTTTTCTTTTTCTTGAAAAATGTTCTTAAATACTTCTTTATTCCATTTCTTTAAAGATGTAGTTGGGAGTGTCGTTGATCCTACACTCTTTCCACCATGATTATATAAAGTAGCAGGCTTTCTTCTCTCCATCACATGCTTTCAAATTTGAAATATTTTTTTGCCGAATTGGATCCAGTTTCCATCTTCAATAGGATTGGAAAATGGTCTAAGGTTGATATTGGGAGTATGTAAGCTTCCATTGTTATGGCTTTCTCCATCCAATTGGTTGAGATTAAAAATCTATCTAATCTTTCTACAATATTTGTAAATCCTTCTATGTGGTTTGTCCAAGTATAAATTCCATTGGATGTTTGGAAATCTATGCCCTTTATTTCTTCCACAAAATATTTGAAGTATCGTATATTCCTGTTGATCTTCTTAATTCCTCCACTCTTTTCAGAGAGATATGTAATTATGTTGAAGTCACCACCCATAATGTAGAATTGATCACCTATTTGAATTATTCTGCTACTTATTGCTTTCCAAGTCTTTCTTTTGTCATCAGTCTTGATGGGACCATAAATATTAAATAAGTTGAATTCCATATTAGCATTAACATCTAATACTTTACATTCCATCCAATTATTATATGCTTGAGTTAGGCTTATTGTGATACTAATATTTCTCCATAGTATTTTCAAATCACCTGTAGTACCCCTCCGCTTTTGGCCCTTCATGTCATGTGAGTGAGTTGTTTATTTGAGATGTCTTGTTGACTTCGTGAATTCTATTACTTAATTTGATTTCAGAATTATGCAATAAAGTAAATATTAGGGTTAGCCTTGAGTAATCAATTGGAATTAATTTACAAGATAAGCTAGAAATGACTAATTAAAGAGACTATCTATTTAGAGAAAAATGACACCATGTTGTACGTATGTCAACTCAAAAAAAAAAAAGAGGTCATATTTTGGGCGTGTCATCCTTTCTAATATGTATTCTAAGTAATTATAAAATTATGGCCACCCCAGCAAACAACTTATTATATAACATTTTCAGGATTTAATAATTCGTCATTTTCTCTTCTCAGTGAAAATTATAGGCAATAGATCATGATCAACTAAGTATTAAGCCATGGTGGTAAGTTCGTTGATTAATCAGCATTAATGTGACAATCATATTATTTTCAAATAATCCTAGGTAAGAGATAAATGTGTTTCTCCCTTAGCAATTGATTCATCAAATATATATATATATATATATATATATATATATACTATCATTGCTAATAGCATTACGAGACTCACATTTCCACTTTTACCATAAAATATTAAAATATGATTGTATACCATTTGTTTTAATAAATTTAACTTTGAGTTTTAATACTACTCTATACATGAATCCCATTCCTAATCATTGGTATAAATACCTATACTTCATTTATTTAATTCATCAAGATTAACAACATAAAAATATGTACTTATATTAAGTTAGCAGCTTGAATAACTTTGTTGGGAGAAAAATACAGTACATAAATTATATACCTAGTCTTGGAATTAATAAATGTATTAATTCCAGTTACTAAGGGTGCGGTCCTATTGGGGGCTATAGGGTCTACATTTAAGGAACAGGAGGTCTCATGGATTCATAAAAAGATTGCGACGGGATTAAATGGAATCTACTCCAGAAAAATAGTTGCTCCTATGTTTTAGGGCTGCAAACTTGAGGGGTGAAAATGGGGTGGAGCTAGAGCTCGCTCCTACAGTTTAGCAATTGTCTCTGCCATTTGTCTGCAAACAACTCAAGTTTCAGCTTCCTTAAATTACGGAGGTTAATGTTTAAGCTGGGCCACACTTTATGGGATCACCAGCGTCCTTAAAATTTGGAGCTTAACATTTTAAGCTGGACAGTGCTAGTAAGTTCATGTGACTGCCAGCTTTAAAAAATTCCAAAAAATTCTCAGCAGCACCCTCTGAGATTTTTGAGCAAGCGCCTCCCCATAGGACCCGACCCTATTTGTATTGCCTCTCCAAAACCATTTTTGCCAATAATTAAATTATTACTCTTGTTTTTGATCGATACTAATAATGGCCTCGTGAGGCCACGTCTCCTGAAAGCATTTTGTTAAACTATACACGCGCCTTGTCCTTGCTTCCTCATTTGGCAAACGTGTCTGCCAGGCCTCACGCATCTCTTGGGAGGCATTCGACCAAAAGGGGAAAGCGGAAGGGGAAGGGGACTACTCACCGTAAGCAGGAACAACGTGGAGTCATTCATACCTTAATCAGAAGCCATGGCATCCTCTTTCTGACCCCAACCAGAAGCGCAAATGGATCGCCGAACAAACCCATGCTCACAAAGAATGCAGAGCCCAAGAAGTTGCCAGAGAGATTGGGTGAATTACCCCTTTTGGGTAGCTTTTGTTTTATATATTCGAAACGAACGCTCATCTAACCTCGTCCCCTGATGCATCAAACAGTTCATAATCCTTGTCTTTGTCGCCTTAGTATGTGCCCATATAACTCCTCTAATTATTTTAAATGATTTTTTTTAAATTGATGAAAATTAAGATGTAATTGATTATTTAATGTTCTACTTTTAAGTGTGTTACTTGAATGTGTTAGTGGATGCAATGGGTCGGTGTAAATGTGTATTGGGTTATTTACAAATATATTAAATAGAATGTAATCGATGGTCGTCATTCCTTAGGAATAATACCTTACATGTATACGTGCATTTAAGGGATATTAGCAAATAAGATAGAGATAATGCTTTTAGAAAAGACTAGGAGGTTACTTAATAAAATAACTCTTTTATTCAAGTGAGTAATTGAAAAAGAATACGTAAAAGAAATTTATATAAAAATAATTATATGCATGCATTTGTGTGTTATTAATATTTATGTGATTGCTCAACATTTACGAGTTAATGATGTAAATAGGGTAAGGGGAATTGATTTAATTATACCTAGGGCATGATCAAGCAAAATGTATTCTATTATAATGATTTCCTAATCATAGTATAAGGTTATGTTGGTCTAGTTCAATGGGTTGACTATCTATTAATGCATATGAAGATGTAGGTTGTATTAGGGTTAAAAGTAATATGTTTTTGTTTCAGTTATATATATATATATATATATATATATATATATATATATATAATGTTATTTAAACTGAGAAATTTGATTGGGAAGTTATAATTAAACAATTGGTCAACTTAAAATTAAAGGAATTGATTTTTACAAATTTAGGTAGTTGATAAATTTAGAGGAACTCTAGAATGTTATTTAATAAGGAATTTCTTAATGGAAGGTTTACCTAAAGTTATGTTGTTGGTTTATTAGTTTTGTAAATGAATAGTTTATATGTGAAATAGTTAAGATATAATAAATGAAATGTGGAGTTTGCATGTTATATTTTGATTAAATTTAATTGAAGTAAATACACATGCTACATTTGAACTAAATTTATTATAGGTTATATTTTAAATCTTAATTAATTTGAAGTAAACAAAAGTACCGGTTAGGAATTTTAAACCAAACATCTAATGTTCTGCATACTATAGGTTTCAGAGTGCTTATCTAGATATCATTATGCAAATGCTTTTAAGTGGATTATTTAATTATTTATTTCGTTATCTTTAATAAGATTGGATTAGGTTCACGTTTAAATGAATGGGTATTTATATTCGTCTTAGAACATGTTTAGATAGTTATTTTGTTTATATTTCGACTGCTCACTGGAATTGATTTTTTATACATGCTAGTGGCTCTAGGATTGATCATAGTTCCCCTTGTTTTATTTCGCTATTGAGGTAATCTTTATGTATAGTCATGTTTTGGATGAGTTGGGAACCCGCAAATAGTCCCTTCCTCTTTGATAAGATTATGGGTGATAGGTTGTTAGACTTCCAGAAGCGATGGGGCACCTGTTGTGTGTTGAATTTTCTCATGATTAGACCTTTGTGTTCCATTGATCGTATTCTTTTTCTTGAGCCCTCGTGGGTGTACCTTGTTCCATGATTTTCCCTACCTTTAGTTATGACTTTGAGCGAGACGGTTCATGCCTCGCACATGTATTCATTTTGTGGCTTTTATTTTTGGTACACCCTTGTTGTTGCAAGTCTTGTTTCAGAACTGTTGGGAAGAGTTCCTAAACAAGTGTTGTTGTTTTATTTCAATGTTGAATTAGCTTTGTCTACTTGACCTTGTTTGGATGTGGATCCTTTCTTGTCATCTCCTAGCACGGGGGGTGGGCCTTCGGGTCCACATGGTCGGGTGGAACGTGTTATGCACCCCATTGGGTTCCCAGCTTGTGTTCGCGATGCATATATAGATGCAAAGTCTCCAGAGTTTCACTAGGTTGAAGATTGATCCTCATTTTGTATCTTATTCTTCATTGATGTATTATTATTGTACTTGATGTACTCTTCCCATTGATATAAGGGAAGCATTATGTAATTGTACTATCATATCCATGATGTGTTGTATATGTGGAAATATGCTCCACAATTGTACTATTGATCTATGAATTGAATTGTAATAAAATGATGTATCGTTTTCCTCTTTATTGTTTATGGATGATTGTATATTATTATTATGTAATCTTGGTTGTTATTCGCTTTTGTTTTGATTAAGTTTAGGATTCATAATGACCATCTCATGTACCCCAAATGACGTAGATGACTTTGCAAATGTATAATTGCTTTTCAGGTTAAGAATGTACATATTCATCTTATGCAATGTTTCACTTTCAAAAAAAAATTGTGCAATGTTTTATTGTCCTTTGGGGTTCACAGGGCGGGCCGTTACACCACCAGTCATTTTTGCAGCTTCTTGAAGTAAACCTACCTGGGATTTGCAATATTTTTGAATTTTTTCTGCTTCTTGTTTGTTAAATTTAGTTTCTTGAATCATTATGTCAAATGATATTTTCTCCATGTGACACTTGATGAAGTGTCACTTGTTAGGGGTGTTTAAGCCCCTGACATTCCATGTGGATATCTTCATTTCCCTCCAAGGGAGGTTTTTCCTCCCTTGGAAATGCTTTTCAATCCCTTCTCCATCCCTTCCTCCTCTTTTGTTTGTTTGTTTTTCTTCCCTTTCCTTTTTTAATTTTTCCCATTGCTCTGGCAACAGTTTGGATTATGCACCTTGGATCAATGATTCCTAATTCATCAATATCTAGTTGATCTTCTTCTACATACAAGTCCTCAAAATTTGATTCTTCCTCAACAAGGCTTGGGGATTTGTCTAGATTTTCCCCTATGTTTTCTCTATTATTAGGGATTTCTCTATACTTGGTTCTGGATTGCTTGATGCTACCATATTTCTTGTTAGGATATTTTTCAAGATGGATCCCTATTGATTTGTGGATCTTTGTCGAAGGATGTAGCCTCTTTGCTTTGTAAGTTAGTGTTCTAGGAGTGAGGATTGTTGTTCATTTTTTGTTTCCATACCATCTTTTGAGATACCCGCTTTTTAGGTTTTTTCCAAAAACCATTATTTTGGCAATATTTTTCATTATGCTTTTTGTTGTGGCATTCAAGGCAAGATTTTTTAATTTCTTCTATCTCCACCACTTGTTTCCAATGTTCGCCTCTCACACACAGCAAAATATCGGTTGGTATTTTTCTAATTGTTGTTATTTGGATTCTAGTATATAAACAAGAGTCCCCTTCAAATATTTATGCGTCTAGATCTATTAATGTCCCCAATGAGTGACTAATTTTATGCATACAACCTTCTAACCAATATTCTAGTGGTAAATTGTATAGCCGAATCTAAATAGGTTGATCATAAGGGTCCATCTTAGGGGGGTTGACGTTTTGATGTCACTTTTGCATATATAAAGGATGGCCTTCCATCTACCATAGTCCCCCTGTAGAACTTTCTCCCTTTATTCTTTTGAGATAAACACTGCAATAAAAAATCCTTTTAGTAAAAATTTAATTCTCTTTAGTTTTTTAGGTTTTACAATCCATTCCCTAATCTTTCTTCTTTCAAACTTAGGCCCTATGAATCTGTCTTCTAAAATTCCTAAGTCTTCCTCTACCTCATCAGATAGGTCTATTGTTTGGTACTTCGAATGTTCTGTTGTTTCACATTATTTTGTTATTTATGTGGAATCCCCTTCTTTTTGTATTTTATCTGGTTCTTGAATCTCCATCGAGGGAATTCTTGTATTTCAGGGTTTCTAATTATGAATTACGAAACTTATAATTCTTAGTAAAAAATATAATAAAGAATTACCTGTACCTGCAAAAAAGGAAAAATGTTAGTGTTTAAATAAAATGCAATGCTTGAATCCTTTTGTAATCTTTTTCTTTTCCTTCTGGATTTGTAGAATGATCTCAAAAAGTAATTCACAAATTTAGAAAGTAGTTTGAGAGTCACTTGAAGTTCTTTTGAAAGTCATTTTTTTTTGTAGCATAGCAAAGCGTTTATATGTTGATAATTCAATAGTATATGAAGTAGTTAGATTTTGAAGTGAGTTATGAAATTGTAAATATTGTCCTATATCATCATAAAATTGATATGGATCAACACATACACACTTTGCAATATAATTAAAAGTCTAAGTCCCATTGAGACACCAAAACCTTCTTGAAACATATCTTGAGAAAGTAAGATGACAAATCTACAAAGAAAAAACATCAAAATAGAAATAAATAAAAAATAAAAAATTGAAACCCAGTATATTTTGGGTGATGTGGTATTTCTCATTACCATGGTTGCTCTAACATCAAATTTACACATGATTCAAACAATCATTTAATATTTAGATCACATCAAAAATATGTAGAATAATATTTTATTGACCCATAGTCTAAAATTATATTAATGAGTTCTATTATTAGGGATTATAATTACAATTAAACCTTAGTCTTGAAGTTTTGATGAATACAAGAACAAGAGCAAGAGGTGTGTAGCTCCAAAATATATAATTATGAGTTAATCTCCTATTTAATTATCCCTTTGACCTTCACTTTTTCTCCTTCAACTACCTCCTTTATGTTGTGTATTATGTAAGTGTTTATATAGAGAAGGATGATGTGGTATCTATGTGAGACCAAAAATGTATTGCATTACCATATGCAAATGAGATAAGGATCATGGGTTCAATATTAAATGATAACCCTTATGATTTCACCTTAGAATTAGATGTTGTATGTGAGACGAGGAAATGTCGGTGAGGGTCAATTATGCTTGACTCATGATGAATCGAAGCATAACTTCACCAAACAAACCTACATCTACAAACAAGATCATTAAATTTGGAAATCTAAACTAAGCATTTTACTGAAATTGAAAGCTACAAACTAAGAAAATAATTAAATTCTTAATCTAACCCATTTGAAACTTATCCTGTTTTGGAATTGGTGTCGTGTTGATGTGAAATGACGACCCTTTCCCAATCCTATGATCAGTGAGCCTGTTTCAGTCGATTCTATGGAAGAGAATCGATGAAACTATTGTGATTGATGTATGAAAACCTAGTTTATGCTAAAAAAGAACATGATGCAAGCTAAGTTACCATTATTTTCTGCTAAAAATGCACTGATTATGCTATTGCTAAGCTAATCTAAGTTAATTCTAAGCTAAGAGATGAAAAACCCTAATTTATAAACAAACTAAAATCGATGCATGGAAGCCATTAATGGATGTTCTAAGCTATGATGAAATTAAAAAATGAACTAAAGCAAGCTAAAAGTGAGTGAATATGAGTGTATGGATGCAAGTGAATTCAACAGCATGACTTTGAAATTAGAAGATGGATCCATTTGTCTCCAAATACTAATATATTTATAGGAGAACAAATGAGGAATGAAGAGTTGAGATCAAAAAGATTAATCAAAGGTCCGAGATGAAGGAGATGAGGGGCATAGATCATGGATTGCATGATGGAATTTTAGTCAAGGGTTCACACTTGACTCAAACAAACACATTTTTGACCTACTCACACAGGTCAAAGGTGACTTGTTCAAAAGGTTGAAGGTTAAAACTTGCTTAAGAGCCAAGTGAAAATATCCATTTTTCAAATGATGAAGGAATAAGAATATTCTTTAGAATATTCCTTTGGGTGAGGAAAAAGGCAATTTACAAATTGAAACAAAGTTTTAATTGTGCAAAAAAGGGGATAAGGAATATTCCATGAGAATATTCCCTTTGCTTAGAGGAAAGTTAGTTTAATTGCTAATTAAACAAGATTTAATCATGCAATTAGGGGATTGGAAGAATTAAAGTGATATTCATTAAATTAAATGATTTAATGAATGGGGGGGAGATGGAATGATATTTGATTAAATAACTTAGGGTTATTTAATTAAATAAGATGACTAGGGAATTAAATTAAATATTTTGATGTATTTAATTTAATGAGATGAAATGTTAGCACAAAAAGGGATGAATTAGCCCGATTTAATTAACTAGGCCAATAGATGAAAATGATGCAATTAATTAAATAGCTAGGCTAATTTAATCAATTAAGTGAAAAGAGGATGGGTTAAAGAGGAAATGATGTTAGTAAATCTATTTTTAAGTATATGATATTGATTAGGACATTTTTCAGTGTCTACATTTTGCCCTTCTTTGAAGCGAGGTACTTGTTGCTTTGGTTCAAAGAATAACGCTATTCAAATTAAAACTATTGGTTAAATCAAAAAAAAAAAAAAAATTCTGATTTTTTGGATGCCCCAACGAAAGGATAAAGCTAACTCCCTACTCCCTCGAGAAATCGAGTGGAAATTTTGAATCTTAGGTTGATTTCTTGACAAAGGTTACAAGCTGCCCGAAGAGTCCAGAAAGGCTCTAAGTTTCTGGACTCTGAGATGCAAGAATAATGCCAAAAATGCAAAAAATGATGCAAAATTAGGTCTAGATTGGCAAATTTGGTGAAAATGATAATACACCCTATCTTCAAGGTTAAATTAGGGAAAAAACCCTAATTTTATAGCTTAAATAGGCCAAGAAGGGTCATTTTCAACTCATTTGTGCATTCACACTTAAGAGATTCTTATTATTTTGAGCTCTAACCCTCCGACGAAATGGCACACCGAGAGCTTCCTCGACACATGTCCAACCGAGTTTGAGAGTTCTAGCGGCTTCCAGGTGCAGGACCGCCAATATGTAACTCCAAACTTGATTTAAAATTTGAATTTTCAATGCATTTATTACACTTTAAAGTTCAAATGACGCATATTTATATAGCGATGCTATTTTCAATTTAAAATTAGAGTTTCTAATTTTAAAATGCGATGCATGCTAGTATAGCGACACACTCGTCGATTTAGAAATTAGGGTTGGGGTATGCCAAAAGTTAAATTGCAATGCCCTCTTAATTGGCGACACATGTTTCGATCCGCAATTTTAAATGCTTCAAGCATCACAATTTGAAATTTGAATATAGTGACGCTATTGAAAATGACACTTTTATGATTTATGAGTTGTGAATTTCAAATTGAGTCAAATTTTGATCATTTCCTGAAGTTGTACGCTTTGTGGATGCATGAGGTCTTTCCACCACTGATGTCACGGGAACACATGCCCACCATGCTGAAGAAATTAGATGATTTATCAGAGTTGCACCAGGAGCACCTAAGTGAGATCAGCCTTTGGTATGTCCCATACGCGCTTGTGATTTGGACACACTTAGCGATGATGACTGCTCTGTGTGAGAGATGGCACAGCGAGACCTCATCCTTCCACCTTTCGACAGGCAAGGCGACAGTGACTCTAGAGGATGTATGGCATATACTAAATTTGTCGATTCATGGAGATCGTGTGATTTATGACACTAATGTCGGATTCGATGCCTACCTTGAGGTCATGGAGATGGATCAGATTGCTTTGGTTACATCATAGATCGACCTTGAGTCATACGAAGGTCATGCGCCGACCTTCAAATTGATCGTTGCAACCATCATTTCGGGTTTGGTGGCTCCTGACAGATGTAGCAAAGGATTTAGCAGAGGATGGGGCTTGGCATTGCATCAAATGTTGTATAGGAGGACACTTTTTGCATGGGGGCCTTTGATGCTAGCCTCCTTGTATCATGATTTGCATGATTTTGTCTATTGTGATGGGAGAGCCATTGGTGCAGGGGTGAATCTGCTACATATTTGGGCGTGGGAGCACATTGTCGTGCTATGACCCATTGTTTAGATGGTAGAGATGGAGTCAAATGATCCCGTCATTTGGAGATATAGAGGTTCCATTACTCTCATGCACACTAGACAGATTGGGCTCCCGTATTGTCGACAAGTGATAGATGATATGACAATTTTTTTGCTTGTGCCCATGGTTATAGATGTTGCCATGGTTCGATGATATTCAACAACTTAATTTTTCCAGGAAGACCCGATACATGCAGGGTCAAGAGCACCACATTATTGAGAGGTATCACCAGACAAGGTAGCTTGACAATTTAGAGAGGTCCAAGATAGACCTGATGATGCATACAGGGCTATTTTTACGAGATCGCCACGAGAGGTTCCCACTTGGGGACCGACCATCCCAGCTCCAACGGTAGTAGAGAGCTTTAGACAGTTGGTGGCCCAACCTTGGGCATATGATTAGGGACAAGCAATAGCTCAGACTACACCTACATATGATGTTTGTTTTGTCCCTCCCTGACAATTGACAAATCTAGCAAGCGCTCCTCCCAGAGCGAGATAAGTAGGGAAAGGCAGGGGACAAGGAGGCTAGGATGACTAGGATGGGAAAGTTCTGGGGGCTCCACCTGTGGTTTAGCAACAACCTTCTTAGCAGCCTCTAGTAGTTCAACAGTAGCCAAGACCATCACCACCACTAGATGCTCGGGATGTGCAGATACAGCAGTTGTGGTAACGGGTGCAGACATTGACTGGTGAGCAGGATCAGATCTAATAGCAGTTTTTGGTTATTACTGTTGAGCGAGACCAAGCTCAGTAGTAGGTGGTTGTAGTCACAGTCGAGAGAGATCAAGCATTATGGAGAGTATAGGCTATGATGGGAGAGAGAGACCGGGAGGTTGTTAGGTGCCAGCAGATCGAGGCAATGATGGTGGCCACCCATGGTTGGACAGTGTCAACGCAATTGTACAGAGAGGCAGTTATAGAGGCTGCATATTACCAACAACATTATCATCATGATGTACCGGCGACATTGAGATAGCCAGATTTTTCACAACGTAGTGACGCACGGCCATGAGCAGAGGATCAGCCTGAGAAGCAGGCTGGAGAGGGTAGCAGCCATTAGGGCTAGCTATTATGTATAGAAACTTTTTTATTTTGCCCCATTCTTTATCAAAGATATACATTCATGGGCTCCTTTTTGATAGCCTCATGGATATTGTACTTTTGATCGATGTTCATACAGTGATCCATATTTTGTACCATGAGACTTATTTTTTGATATATGATGTGTTCACTTTATTTCATGTATGGATGGATATGATATGGATGCATTTTATTTATGCCTATGTGATATGTGATGATCATGATATGGATGGATGCAATGTTATGTTTTTTTTTCATTATCTTTTCACGATATGATATGGATGGATGATTATGAGATGCAGATGTTATGAATGTAACTGATGTGGATACATGTCTTTTTGTATAGTTTATATGCATTTTATGATGACAATGTATGCATGTGGATGTATGGATGCAAATGCTTATGATATGCAATGATTTAAGATACTTAGAATAATAAATGTATATTATTCATCATGCTCAAATGATTATGCAGAATGTATGTGTAGAGAAGGGGGATTCGCTACTCACGAGTTCTCTTCATTCAGAGAGCCTCACAGGGCGAACTGCCCTAAACTACCTCAAGGAACAACATGAGAGTTCTAGAATCAAAAAAAGCAAGTCACAAAGATTTTCTGGACAAGTTGACAAGCTCTCGGCCAAAGGACGACAGTGCAGGTCTAGGACGACAATGTGGCGCGTTGGCGTCTCTCTAGCGCGTTGGCGTCCGTATGGACCAAAAAGTGAGAATGTCGCAGAAAATAACAAAGTGGATACTTCTACTCTAATTGCTAAGAAATATTGAAATGTGAGAAAGCAACAGAATATAACATAACTGAAATAAAGTGAGGTAGAAATGATAAAGATGAAGAGAATAAGAGATAGAAAAATTCTCACAAAAACCCAAGTAATGAAGCCTCCAACTAGTAGATATCTTTAATACCTGTGTCTATAAGATTGAGAGAAAGTGTTGGGATTGTATAGGGGTTTGCATCAGTCAAACCCTCATTTTAGTGTTCCCATCTCCATAGACAACCAGATAGATAGAGAGCAATTAAGAGAAATAGACAAAGCGTGTGGTGAAAGCAAAATCTGCTCAGGAGTAGAACCTGCACCACCAAGTATGAGCGATAAAAGCAAACCCCACTTGAGGAGAACCTGTATCAGAGAAGATGCAATAGATAGGGGATATGAAATCCCATGATGCTCGCAAGCATAAGGTTAGGGAGATAGAGTTGCAAGGCTTAAGGAAGCCAAATGGAGAGAGAATTGTAGCTACAAGAGCCAAGAGTGTTGCAAAGAGTGTTGTGAGAGCTTAAGAATGCTATTGGAAGTTGTTGTAACAAGTAAGAGAGTTGTGCAAGAAAAAATCTAGAGAGTAGAAGGTTGGAGCCAAAGCTAGATAGAGGTTAGAAGTAGAAGAATGAAGCTAGAGAGCACAAGTGAATTGAAAAGATAACATTTAAGGAGAGAAATGAAGCTTCCCGAGTTGTTTCAAGGCATCCCCAGCCGTTACCATTGACAAAGGTAGGTGACAAGTGGCAATCATGCATGGAAATAGTCATTTGAACATTGAAATGTTGCAGGACGCTACCGCAACGCACAGACGTCTATGTGGTGCTCTAGTGTCCAGACACATTATGCTACAAAACGATGAAAACAAAAGAAGCACAAATTTGGTGCAAAGCTAACACGCGAGGGTAGCTGCTGAAAAGGGGTGTTGAGCATCTTGAGAGGGGAAAAAGGATGATGCAGGGGCTAAAATGAGCCTACACAAGATGCTAAGGGAGTGGACACTAAAGTGGATGCAAGAATGTACGTGAAATTGCAAGGGGTGCAATTTTACGACATTACAGTATGATGTGATATGCAATGATTATGCTGATGGATGCTATGGTTATGTTATGATTATGAGATGCATGCATGTTGATGGTTTTTGGATGCACGGTGGATGCATTTGATGATTTTTTTGTTGATTGTCATGATACTAGGTTAGTGTGGAGAGACGATAAAATAATAAAGATTGAATGATTGTTGATTTTGATTGCTTCAAAAGATCCAACAAGTCCTTGATCCATTGAGACTTTATTAGAGATGGTGATGAGACAATGCAGGATGCAAGATGAAAATGCAGGATGAGTTGCTCACACTTCGTGATTGGGATTTTTCATCATTCCTTATTGTTTGATATAACACATAGACACGATGCATCAAGGTATTGATAACCAGGATGACGTTGTATCGAGTATAATGGACTTTGACTGGACAAACAGATAGGATAGTTCTTGTTCACACCTTGACATACGGAAACCTCGTTGGAATGCAAGTTAGAAGCTTAGAATATATTAGACCAAAGCATACGCAATAGTCAACAACATAACCTAAACGACCTTCCTACACGTAACTAAGCAAGTATGCGCCAAGATTATTTTACAAGAGTACCCACAAGCACAACAAATGAAAGATAATGATCGATGCCCCATTCCTTTATCTCTAAATCATTTTGTTAGACATCATTGAGAGGTCCTCGAAATGGGTCATTTAAGATAAATCATAAGAAAAGATCAAAGACAAATAGTCAATGTTATCTATAGCTCTTGCCTAGTTTAAGTTTAGCTAAGGTGATTTTCGATACTGATGTCCATCGCAGGAAGGATACATCCTAGGACATGTTGATCAAAGGGTTGTTTGATGTTGGGATGATGATGCTAAGATGAGTTGTTGCTATAAATTTCATAGATGCATTTACATATGATTTAAACTTTAGATTTTGACAATTAGGTTCGTACTTTAAAACTTGCTATACTTGCTTTCTACTTGTTTCACCAAAGGTTGAAGGTGACGATTGATTTATTATGGGTGAAAGTTTATTGTAGGTGAAAGCGAAATGGGATGGACGAGTTTTGGATTTTTTGGAATATTTCAATGTTTTTGGTACTTTGAAATGTTTTGAGGCTTTTTTGGGAATTTTTTGAAAGTTTTATGCAAATATTTAGGATTTTCAATTTTTTGAGGTTGTTTAGGGTTTTCTGAGATATTTGAGGCTTTTTAGGTCTTTTGAATGTTTTCTATTATTTTTGGATTTTCCATTTTCAAATGTTTTTGTGTTTTTTTGAATATTTGGATGTTTAGGGATTTTCGAAGGTTTTACAAATGTTTAGGGGTTTTTCAAGAATTTCTGAGTTTCGACCAAGAACCTAACCTACAGACCTATCCTAGGGGCCTCAGGGATTGATCATAGATTAGCCTTACCTGTGTTATACATGCAGAGACCACGTAGTTCGACTGACTTGACCCATTTACAAGATGAAAATATGAACAGATGAAAGATTACAGTTTATTATGATGGACTCCTAAAGGACTAACCTAGGGTGTCTCAGGGGCACATCAATGACGGTCTTGCCTACATTCAAGCTCAGAGACCCATAGTTCGACAAGAGGACTCTATATTTTGGATTTTTGATGTTTAACCTTTTTAGGATTTTGATGTTTTCTGGATGTTTTGGATTTTAGCCTTTACAATTTTTTGAATGTTTTTGGATTTTAGCTGTATAGGATTTTGCAAATGTTTTTTGAATTTCTGGATAAAATTTTATGAATGTTTTTGTTGTTTCTCAGATATGATTTTGTGAATGTTTTTTGTATTTTTGAGATGTGATTTTATGAATGTTTTTGGTGTTTTCGAGATATGATCTTATGAATGTTTTTAGTGTTTTCGAGATATAATATGACCTCGAGATATACAAGAACCTGATATAATTCATAATGCAATGCCCCTAGTGTGACATGTTTGATTACTTCGATAAAGGCAAGACAAACTGACCTTTGGAATATGCCAAGTAGTGCTAAAGGGTTCATGATACCTCACAGTGCCCAGCCATGATAGGGATGCGAATGGGGGATGAATGGCGATGCAAAGAATGATAGGACAAAAGAGTCAAAGAATATATAGAGATGCTCTATTTACACAAGACACTTGTTTGCCAAGTTTTCACCAAGGTACTTGCCCAAAGCGCCACCGAAGTGGTTTACACTAGAGGACAATTTTTTTGTTGTTGGATTTTTATCATTTTTATCATTTTTGTATTTTCTTATTTATACCCTTCAAGACTAGGAATAAAACCTTTTGAGATGCAAGCTATCAGTTGGCTCCTGCAAGGGTTCACCTTTAGGGGTTGACAATTGGTATGTTCCTGATTCATAGCTTGCTATGATGACAAAGGGACCTAACTAGTTAGGCTCAAACTTTCCTTTGTTGTCTCAATCTGGAAGGTTCTTCTAATTCTGCTTTAAGACTAGATCGCCTACTTGGAATGATTGACATTTGATTCTCTTGTTATAGCTTCATTTCAGTCGGTTTTGATAAACTTGCAAGTGATTGAGGGTGTCAAGACAATGTTCATCCAAGAATTCCAGCTCATTTAGTTGAGACACTTTGTATTCTTCCTCAGTTATCAGATTATGTAAGGATACTTGCAATGATGGGAGCTCAACCTCAATAAGCAAGATGGCTTCTAATCCATAGACCAAAGATAGAGGGGTTGCACCTATAGGCGTGCAAATACTAGTTTGATAAGCCTAAAGAGCGGGATTTAGTTGTGGATCCCAGTCATGACCAACTTCATTCACAGTTTTGTTTAGGATTTTTGGGATAATTTTATTTGTAGCCTTAGTTTGACCATTGCCTTGGGGGTAGTACGAGGTAGAGAATCGGTGTTGGATATGGAATTTTTGGCATAGCTCTTTCACATCCTGATTTTTAAAAGGGGTTCCATTGTCTGAGATAAGAGTTTGTGGAGCACCATAACGACAAATAAGGTAATTTAGGATACACTTGGCTATCTGTTTCCCCATTATGTAGGTCATAGGAATGGCTTCAACCCACTTAGTAAAGTGCTTAGTGTCGGTTATGATAAACTTATGGCCATTGGATGAGGTTGGAGTGATTTTTCCTATGAGGTCCAGGCCCCATTGTGAAAAAGGCCATGGTGTGATCATTGGCTGCAATTCTTGAGCTGAAGCATGAATCGGATCTCCATGTTGTTGACACTAGATGCATTTCTATACATATTGATGATCTTCTTTTTCCATGGTTGGCCAATAGTACCCCATCCTCGACAATTTCCTAGCTAATGTCATATCACTAGAATGGGACCCACATATGCCATTGTGTACTTTTGTTAAAGCAGTTAAGGCTTCCTCTTGGTTAATATATCGTAGTAATGTCCCTTTGATGCTTTAATAGTAAAGGGTATCACCTAGGATCACAAATTGGGATGCCCTTTTAACAAAGGTATTTTTAAGGTTTGGGGTGATATCAAATGGAAGGGTTCCTCTGTTAAGACGAGTAAAGATGAGTAAGGGATCCAGGACCAACAATGACACATGCAAATTCAGATTCAGGGATTTTGAAAGTTGGTACGAGAAGTTGTTCTACTAAGAATTCACATTGGAGGATGTTGTTTGGCATGTTAAGCAGTGATCTAATTGTTGCCACGACGTTTGTTGCTCTATTGTTCATGCGAGGAATCTGCTCAAAAATTACGTCTATAAAAAGGTCTTTGAGATTCTCCACCATCTTCTTGTAAGAAGTAAGCTTAGCATCCTTAGTTTGATAGTCGTCATTGACATGGTTGATAACTAATTGTAAGTCTCCATAGACTTTCATCTCTTGAATCTACCATTGAACTGCTATCCTTAGACCTGTGATTAAGGATTTGTACTTAGCAATGCTATTGGTACAAGTAAATGATAATTTCTATGACTTTGGGATACAATCAACTTGAGGGGTGATCAAAAGAATTCCCACTCCTGATCCATGTTGGGTGAACGATCCATCAAATTACATCTTCCAATGAGTTGTAAGATTGATAAGGAATGCTAATTCATCAGGGAACTCAAATATTAAAGGGTTCTCTGCATAGATGGGTGCTTCTGCTAGTTGATCTACGATTACTTGCCCTTTGATTGCCTTATGCTCCACATACTATATGTCAAACTGTTAAGATCATCACCCATTTAACCATTCGTCCTATGAGAGTTGCTTTGGATAATAGGTATTTTAATGGATCAATATTTGCAATGAGCTTGATTTGATGTGACAACATGTAGTACCTAAACTTTTTTGAAGCAAAAAATATTGCTAGGCATGCCTCCTTAATGGGTGAATAGTTCATCTCATAGCCTACCAAGGTTCTATTGATATAGTAGATGACTCTTTCATTTCTGTTTTCATCATGCTATGCTAAAAGAGCTCCTAGTGTTGCTGGTGTTGATGAGATATACATGATCAATGGCTTGTTCAATATCGGCGGCATGAGCACTGGGGGAGTTAGTAAATAATCTTTTATCTACTGGAAAGCTTTGTCACATTTGTCATTCCACTTATAGGTTATCCCTTTATGGAGAAGATGTGAAAAGGGGCGAATCTTATCTGATAGTTGTGCTATAAACCTTCTGATGGACTAAAGTCTTCCTCATAATCCTCTCATTTGTTTCAATGTTTGTGGCAGTTCCATGTATAGGATGGCTTTTACCTTTGCTGGATCAATTTCTATCCCTCTTTGTGAGAGGATGAAGCTAAGAAGTTTCCCTGATGTGACCTCAAACACACTTTTTTGGATTCAGTCATACCTTGTATTCTTCAAGCTTGTCAAAGATAGGTCCTAAGACTTGTATGTGCTCACTTCTCTTCTTTTATTTTTCCAAAATATCATCCACATAATCTTCAATTGTTTTTTGGATCAGGTCATGAAAGATGAGATCCATTGCTCTTTGATAGGTTGCTCCTGCATTCTTTAACCTGAATGGCATCACATTCCAGCAATAGGTTCCCCATGGACAAGTGAATGCAGTTTTGTGTTGATCCTCCTTGGCGATTATGATTTGATTATATCATGAAAAACCATCCATGAGTGACAACATTTCATGCCTAGTTGTTAAGTCCACAATGAGATCGATGTTGGGAAGAGGGAAATCATCATTCAGACATGCCTTGTTCAGATCTCTGAAATCAGTGCATATTCTAATGCCCCCAGTGGGTTTTGAGGTTGGTACCAGATTTGAAACCCACTTAGGAGAATCTATCGGTCAGATGAATCCAATGTCAAGAAACTTTTGTAATTATAGTTTAACCAAGAGTGTTATTGAAGGATGCATCTTCCTTAATTTCTACTTAATTGGTTTGGCTTCAGGATAGACTACCAAGTGATGCACAACCACTTCTAGATCAGGGCCTGGCATATCTATGTATGACCATGCAAAGTTATCTCTTCTTTCTTTGAGGAATGTTGCTAGGTTCCTTCGTTCTTCGACTATAAATGATTCAACATAGAAAGTGATCTTAGGTTCTTCCTCTATTCCCACATTGATTGGAGTGACTTTTTTCTGCTAGTACTACTGACTTCTTTGGATGCATTGCACTAAGGGGGAGATTGAATCCCTCATCCTTGGGAGCCTCAAAAAGGTTTTCACTATCGGATGCGTCCTTTGTTTTTACTATTTTAGGATCTGAGAGTGTCACTAGGTGGTTTTCACTCAAGGATCTACATGTTAGTTGTATTTCATTTATTTTGCAACTGAAGGATTCAATCGTCTCCCCATAGTATGCCCCTATATTGAGCTCTATGTCAAATCCTACTTTATGATCTACTCATGATAAGTTGTCATGGAGTCCCATGAATTCTAAGATCGCTTCATCGTTTTCAAATAAATCTAGAATCAGTGATCCTTGTTGGTCCATGTCAATGAGTTGTGGGTATACTAGACGTATTTCATTTGGTTGGTTGCTTGAGACAAAGGATGTTATGGATATTATAAAGAGGGTGTTGATCTCAAATAGGTAAGCAACATCAAGGAGAAAGTCATCTAAGGTTGTATCACGCGATGTAGGTGACCAAGAGGGAGCCTTAGCTCGTTTAGCAGAAATACCTTCGCCAATAAGTGTGACCTTGCTAGTAGTACAACCCAAGCCAAGATTCTTTATTCGTTTCTCAGGAAAGATGGGTTCTAGTAAACCTTTGTCATTTTATCCTAGCTTCTCATTCTTGTTATATCCCGTGCTCTTCATTAATTGTAGGCCTTTATTGTCATCTTCCATTGGAAGAACAGGAATAGGTCATTCATCTTGATAGAGAATTTTAGAGATCCCTTCTTCATTGATATATTCTTGATTCAAATCCCCTCACTTGGTGAAGGTAGTAGCCACCATCTTGATTGTTTCGGGTTCTTTGGTGCTAGATGTGGGTTTCCCATGAGATTGATAGAACTTGTAACCAAGGGACTGTTTGGAGGTGGATTGATGGTAGATGATGCAGATGTGGTAGATGGGATGGATGAACCCACTAGAGGGTTGGATAAAGATATCCCTATTTGTGTTAAGGGTCAGTTTTGCGATATAGTATTGGCATGCCCTTGTGTGTTGTTTTGAGATACTTGGTCTATACTGCTTTGTGTGATGGTGGGCACACTTGTGGTACTCATAGGTGTGGATGAAGAAGGGTGTCCCCAAAATATCGAAGTGGTTGTGGAATAATGAAGTTCAAGCAGTGTGTGTATCTGTTTTGGAGCTTCGAGAATAGGAGCTCCAAAAGTAGGTGTCTAAGCAATTGTTGGAGGTGGCGGATTAGTGTCAAGGGTACCCACAAGTGTATTACTTTCAAATGGTAAAGTGTGACCAAAATATTTAGCAAGGTTGGTTGCAAGACTAGGAATGTAGGTTTGATTTAGCCCTAGTGATGGAGTTGTGAAACCTTGTGTTAAATTATGTGCTACAAACATCGGGCAAATAGGAGCTACATTTTCAAAGGCTTGATGTTCCATAAGTTCTTCCCAAGTAAACTCAAATGGATTATTTGTGACATCTTCAATCTCATATGGTCCTAAAGGAGATGGTGGTTGTTGTGACGGGGTAACTTGACTTCTAGGATCAAATTCTAAAGGATTTAGATCACTTGAGGTAAATGTAACTTTGGTTTTCTCCATGATTCTCTTGTGTTGTGATCTTATTTTTAACATAAATTTTGTGTCACCTATGGGAGAGTTGTGTTGAGTTTTGTAATGTTTGAACTCTCTAGTTGAATCAAATCTAGGTAAAAGGGACACTCTAAGTCTTTTGGGAGCAATGATGATAATGTGGGATGAAAAGATGAGTGATGTGGGAAATGATCTTTGCAAACATTTTGGGACAACACTTTTGACTGTTTGATGCTTTGATGTTGGGGTAAAGGATGTTTATGAACTTATAAATCTTTAGGGTAGACTTGTGACCTTCAAGATGAACTAGTTCAAGGTTTATACCTACCTTAACTAAGTGCATGGGAAATGATGCATTTCACATACAAAGTAGCTAAGTTAGTAGTTGGTTTGATTTTGATGTTTAAGTCGCCAAGTGTTGGTGTACTCAAAATTTTGCAAAGTTGGATGAAGTGAAGGATAAATTTTGATGAAGGGGTGAGATGTTTGACCCAATGTTGACCTAGAATGAAACTTTGTTTTCCAAGTCCAAGGTAGTGAGAATGATGTTAGACCTCTAAAATGTTCAAATCCTAAAGACTCAATGATTGATTTAAATGAGAGGATGGATGGGAATGTTCAAACCTATTCGGGCTCTCCTAGCTCGAGCATAAAAGTTTCTCATCAAGATGTAACGATTGTGATAAAATATTGAAGCCTACTTTTGACCAAACCTTGTTTTATGATTCCTATGTTTGAAATGAAGGGTTGGAGATTTTCCCCTACGGATTTTGATTGTTCGATGAATCATTTATAGGAGTTCAGTATCATGTAAAAAGATTAGGATTTTGACTCTAAAAGAATGCATATAATTTTGGATTGTACCTGGAAGCGTGTCTATAAAATTTTGCTACCAACCTGTCTCTATTTTTGTGAATCACTAAAAGGTGTTTCTTGAGAGCTTTTGGAGTGAGATGCCTAAGTTTAAAATGATGACCTATAGACCTTACCTTAGGGATCCTGATTTTATGTGAGATCATTTACAAATAGTTTAAGTTTATTGAAAAAGGGAGATATTTATTGCCAAGTGGGAGGTGATAATGTGTTCCTTCCAGCCTCAATATGAACTTGTTCCTCTTCTTCATCTAAAATGGTTGTTGCATTTCTCCACTATGTATTTGTTTCCTTTGTTTCAAAATCAAAGCTTCTCAAATTACTAATAAGATTAGTTTGTTCACCATTAATGAGTTCAAAGTTTGGTCAAATTATAGCACCTGGAAGATTAGGTTGTTCAATGGGAGCGATCGGTCTCCAAATAGTCATGTGGGGTTCATTTGTCAATTTATCTTTGCTTAAGTGAATTGATTTTACCACGAACACTTGTCTTGATTATGTTTCCAAACTAGATGCTTATGTCAAAAACATCATAACTTTCACAATGTCCATTTCATGAAAATTATGAGATTAAAGCCATAATTGCCTATGTTATCTTTGGGAAAATATGGATTTGAGATTAATGTCAAGATATTTAAAAATCACTAAGGATAAATCCTTAGGACAAGTAGTAATATCAAGGCTAACTCAAGAAGTCCATATTTGAGCCAAAGTGTTTGAAATTTTGAGGATGATAGTGAATGTTTTTTTCTATATCATTTTGAAACCAAGCAAAGTGTTTAACTAACTCACAATCATTTACAATTCTAGGATAGAAATGGCTATATTTGCTAAGTCCCAACTAGGACTTCTCCAAACACTAGACAAGGAGAACAGTTAGAGATTTGGTGACACTAGATCCCCTCCACGACACACACTTCTCGGGATCACCAAATCTTAAAATCCTTAAAATCCAGAGATTAAAAGGAAATTTTCTATTTCTACAATTGAATAGCACAAATGTGGGGTGGCTTTAGAGTGATCGTTCTTGCACCAACAAATATTTTAGGATTTTGGTTTGCTAAACAAATGGGTTGTAGTAAGGGTAATTAGAAACATGGCACCTTGCGAGCATCCAACAAGCCACTAAAAGCTTTAATCAATCATACTAGGGGCTCTTATAGTTTTTACAGTAGTACCCCATTCTGAAAGACATTATACGACTAAGGCCTACATACCATGAGGACTTGAGAGTTTAGTCTTATCCATTTATATATCGGCCCAAGTGAAAAATTGGTTGGAGTCGCCTTTGAGTTGTTCTTAGGTAGGCCCCTCTAAAGATAACAAAAGGGAGGGAGTACACTTGTAGTTTGACCGCCCAGTTCGCATAAAGCGCAAGGAGGGAACACATACAATGTCTCTTTCTCACACTAGCATGATTGTTCAATTTTAAACCCAATTGAAAGTTGTAGATGATCTTGCAAAGTGTTAGAGAATGTTTTTGTTTCTCAAGGTCACCAAATGGCGTGAGATAATTACATACGCATCCACTAACAACATTGAAAATCACAAAACATAGCAAACAGTTGTAAATTTTAACTCTTCAAAGCAATGATAAGTTTTTTTTAAGCACCAATTGAAAAATGAAGTTTTCCTTGTTCAATTTTAAGCCCAAAGCAAAATGATGATGTGAAGATTCAATTTTATCCAACTTTGAGCATTCATTTTAAACCCAATTGTAATTTAGTGTGTTTCTTAAAGCAAAAAGTAGAAAGCATAAAATTGGGTTATAATTGCCCTAAAGCGTCAAACGCTGGTTACAATTATAGAATTTTCAAGATAGAAAAGCTCTCTTCACTTTCGCTCCATATCTTTGAACCTACAAAACCATGTTAGCCTTACAACCAAAACACAGTTAGACATGCATCAATGGTTAGATAAATCCAAGAAATTAAATCACATGTAGAAAAAACAAGCATAAAAGTTCTTACCTTGGTTGGGCGTCGCTAAAAACGGTAGCGTTGCAGTTTGAAGTATGGGCATCGCTCTGGTGAAAATAGGTGTCGCTCTGCAGTAGGGATAGTGAGTACAATAGCATCAGGATTTTGCTCGGTGTCACTTCTTGCATTGGCGTTGCAATTTAAAGTTTGTTAGCATTGCCCTGGTGAAGTTTGGGAGTCATTGTTTGCACTTTTTGATACCTCTAGATTAAATATGCATTGCCAAATTTAAATTAGTGCCGGTGCATTAATTCGGCGTCGGTATTTCAAATTGTGATGGTGTTGCTATATGGCAACGCTCTTCAAATAGCATCACTACAACCTGCAAAACAACAACCAAACGAAATTCAAGCTAAAATTTGTTAATGATTTTCCCTCCTTTTAGTGCCAGAATGTGAGATGAGGGAATGTTGGTGAGGGTCGATTACTCTTGATTCATGATGAATTGAAGCATAACTTCGCCAATCAAACCTACATCTACAAACAAGATCATTCAAATTGGAAATCTAAACTAAGTATTTTACCGAAATTGAAAGTTACAAACTAAGAAAATAGTTAAATTCATAATCTAACCCATTTGAAACTTATCTTGTTTTGGAATTGGTGTCGTGTTGATGTGAAATAATGAACCTTTCCCAATCCTATGAGCAGTGAGCCTGTTTCAGTCGATTCTATGGAAGAGAATCGATGAAAGTATTATGATTGATGTATAAAAACTTATTTTATTCTAGAAATGAACATGATGCAAGCTAAGTTACCATGATTTTCTGCTAAAAATGCACTAATTATGCTATTGCTAAGCTAATCTAAGTTAAAAGATGAAAAACCCTAATTTATAAACAAACTAAGATGAATGCATGGAAGCCATTAATGGATGTTCTAAGCTATGATGCAATTAAAAAATGAACTAAAGCAAGCTAAAATTGAGTGAATATGAGTGTATGGATGCAAGTGAATTCAACATCATGACTTTGCAATTAAAATATGGATCCATTTATCTCCAAATAGTGATCTATTTATAGGAGAACAAGTGAGGAATGAAGAGTTGAGATCAAAAAGATTAATCAACTGTCCAAAATGAAGGAGATGATAGGCATGGATCATGGATTCTCATCAATGGATGAGAATGCATGATGGAATTTTAATCAAGGGTTCACACTTACCTCAAACAAACACACTTTTGGCTCACTCACACAAGTCAAAGGTGACTTGTTCAAAAGGTTGAAGGTTAAAACTTGCTTAAGAATCCAAGTGAAAATATCCCTTTTTCAAATAATGAAGGAATAAGAATATTCTTTAGAATATTCCTTTGGGTGAGAAAAAAGGCAATTTACAAATTTAAACAAAGTTTTAATTGTGCAAAAAAGGGGATAAGGAATCCATGAGAATATTCCCTTTGCTTAGAGGAAAGTTAGTTTAATTGCTAATTAAACAAGATTTAATAAGAATATTCCTTTGGGTGAGAAAAAAGGCAATTTACAAATTAAAACAAAGTTTTAATTGTGCAAAAAAGGGGATAAGGAATCCATGAGAATATTCCCTTTGCTTAGAGGAAAGTTAGTTTAATTGCTAATTAAACAAGATTTAATAAGAATATTCCTTTGGGTGAGAAAAATGCAATTTACAAATTAAAACAAAGTTTTAATTGTGCAAAAAAGGGGATAAGGAATCCATGAGAATATTCCCTTTGCTTAGAGGAAAGTTAGTTTAATTGCTAATTAAACAAGATTTAATCATGCAATTAGGGGATTGGAAGAATTAAAGTGATATTCATTAAATTAAATGATTTAATGAATGGGGGAGAGATGGAATGATATTTAATTAAATAACTTAGGGTTATTTAATTAAATAAGATGACTTAGGGAATTAAATTAAACATTTTGATGTATTTAATTTAATGAGATGAAATGTTAGCATGAAAAGGGATGAATTAACCCGATTTAATTAATTAGGCCAATAAATGAAAATGATGCAATTAATTAAATAGCTAGGATAATTTAATAAATTAAGCAAAAATAGGATGGGTTAAAGAGGAAATTGTAAGCTGTAGAATGTGGGAAACAAGCTAAACTATGCATCTACACTTCTAAATAAGATAAATGTATCTAAAACTCAATGAATTTAAACTAAATTAAACTAAAAAGCTTCAAAATGCTATCCTATTGCTCTCTAACTCTAAAGACTTCTCTAATTTACTTAGCTCTCAGATTCTTAAGCTAATTAAACTATTAAGTGACACTTAGAGAATGAGAAATGAGATTATGCTAATCAATCTATGCAAACTATATGCAGGGATCAGAGCCCAAGAGCTGTAAATAGCTTTCACGGCAGCACAATTGTACAGGAAACTGGATGGTGGATTGAGAAGGAGCTGATGATTGTAAGAGGGAAGAGTGAATTGGAATGCCATTGAGAAATAAATATTTATTGGTGAGGGAATAGTGCAAACTTTATGCAATAAATTTAAATAATTTAAATTTATTTAAATTTAGCAAAAATGAGGAATAAATAATTTAATAAATCAAACTATAGGGTTTGGTTTTATTAAATTAAAGGAGAGTGATAATTAAATAAAAGATTTTTGACAATCTTTATTTAATTAAGAGGAAATGTGAAATTAAATAACACAATTATTTAAATTGTGTATTCAATTTTAAGATAGAATGTAATTTAATTTCAAAACAGTTTTTAATGATAATTTAATAATAGAGGGGTTTGATTTTGTTTAGAATAAAAATAGGAGAATTGATAAATATAAATATTTCTATTTATTTACTAAGTAGAGGAATTTAAGATTAATTAATCAAATAAGGCGTATTCGATTAATTGGATTCTCCAGACCATTTTTAGGTGTCTACATTTTGCCCCTCTTTGAAGTGATGTGTTTACACAGTGTTTCAAAGAATGTTTTTGCTTCGGCCGCCAGTATTGACGAAAGGTTTTAAAGCATGCCCCAGACTTGTCCCAGATGATGAATTTCGAAAAGATAGTGATATATGCCCCCTCGGGAGATAAATTGATGAATTTTGAATATTTTATGAATTTTCAGAAACTTTGAATTTTTATGATGGTTTGATGATGAATTGATGAAGAAACAATTTATCTTCCCCTGATTGTTGCCCCAGTGAGAGATGAATTTTCCCGAAATAAATAACAGAAAAGCCCCCCCCGAAATGCCTATAAGCTTTGAAGTCTTTTACATTGTGCATTGACCCTATCCATTGAGAGAGACCCCCAATGAGCCCCACCAAAGTTTTTATTTTAATTAGGAGAGAGATAAATACTAAATTAAACTAAAAGAGAATTGATAATGAACTAATTAATATAAATAAATATTTCTATTTATTTACTATGAATTAAGGTGAATTTAATCAAAATTTGATTATTAATTAATTTCTTAAGAATTTTTATGGGAAAATGATGTTAGTAAATTAATTTTAAGTGTATGATATCGATCAGGACATTTTTCAGTGTCTACACTTTCTTGTGAAATGTGTAAACTGCCCTAGTTTGATGATTGCTATAAGATGTAAGCTTTCAAATTCTCTACAACTTTCACTATAGACCTTAATGGGATCAATAATCTCATATATGACATTATTAGTTATCATGAGGTTCAATTGTGTAGCACATAACTAAAAAAGCTGTCATTTAGCAGTTGTTACTAGTCATGCCACATTAATATTCTATAAACATTTAATCAAATATGTAGATATGTTAAGGACACCTTGTAGATTCAATTCACTCGTATGAATTACCATATATTGCATTGTGTATTTTGGATGAAGATCATGGTAAGAAAATTATTAAATGGTGAGAATAGAATGAATCAAACAAATATAGAAAATTTGGAAAATACAAACACAAAGCACATATTTTTGGGTTGATGTAAGATTGCCTTTACAACTAAAGTTCTCCTATACCACTTTGCCTCATTTATGGCCTTGCATGTAAATACCTACATGGAAAAGATGAAAACTTTAACATAATTATTTTTTGGGTAATAACTGTTAGGAATTTTAGGCAAAACAATATCAATTAAATATAGATTTACAAAATTAACAAAGAAATTTAAATACATAGAAAAATAAACCAACAAAGAGACAACACAAAATTTAACGTGGTTCGCCCAATTTTGGGATACATCCACCAACAATAGAGTCTCTTTTTATTAAATTTCCAACAAAATTAATTGCAAATACTTACAACAACTTGCAGCAACTATTGCAATTTGTAGCAATAGTTGCAACTTGAAGCAACATTTTTAAAGTTTCCACTACCCTATTTCTACCTGTGCATTACTACGTGCGCTTGTTGCTTAAGCCTGCAACCAAAACTCTATCACCAAAACCGTGACTGTAACTTCTTCTCACATTTTTCACGCTAAGAAATTTCTAACCAAACATCCACATGACTGTCCACATACCCACGTGCGTTGTTGTTGTTCAACTTCATAGCTGTTGGAATTCTCCAATGTGTAGCAATAAATTGTTCAAATATCAAGCATTTTATTAACTGTTTTCAACCATCCTTTGACTATATTTTGAATACAAACTTGCAACAATTTCTCTATTAAAATATTGAACAATCTTTGCTTCGAGGGCGCTGCCCCCAAACGCCCATCATGGGCTCCAACCTTTTAGAAACCATTTATCACACAACCTTTTAGAAACAATTTTCAATTTACTTCACTTCATTCTTTCTATCACAAAGAAACGGTAGTATCCAAAGAAGAAGTATAAGAGCAATAGAGTTAAGCAAAGGATATTCAAAAAGAGAGTACAACAAGAGAGAGAAAATAAAGTGGTTGAATTATAGTAATGGGAGGGCACATTATAAGGAGGGAACCTACAATGCACAATTTGTTATTGGAAGATAGGCAATTCTTACCAATTTTCCTGTAGGCAGGTAGGTTGGATTACTTTCTCCAACTTGCAAAATACAATGAATTGATGACTCAGCAATTTCTAAATACCCTACAAAATGATGAAGCCATTATAAAAGGATTAAGGGTTGATACTTTAGAGGCAACTACAATAAAAGTGTCAAGGCTACCACGAATAAGAGAGGAATTCCCAATGAGGGCATATGCAATTGTTATCAAGAATGAGTTTTGGATACTTGGAGAAAACCTATATTCTACATCCCAAGGTACAAAAGGCCTCTCTTTACTATGGATTTAGGCTTTAGTTGCCTCATATATTGTTAAATATTTAACCTGTGATGGCAGACAATCACTTTTATATATTGTACATTTTAAACTTCTTTGCCATTTACGCCATCAAAGAACTATAAATGTACCGAAATGTTTGTACAATCTTTTAAAAATAATGTTAGCTGAATACAAAAAGAAAAGAAACCAATCTATTCTATCTCATTTTTGTTTGATCACCTTGTTGATTAAAAGAAGCCTTAGAATCCAATTCCCCAACATATCTTCAGAGGATTTTCTAGTCTGCAACAATGTTAACAATATTCTTCCAAAGCAGAATGCAAAAGAGATGGGTAAAGAAAAAGGAACAAGAGAACCTTCTATGGTTGCAGTAGAGGGAAACATACCCTTTGGTTCCCCTATTTCCTCACCTACCTACAACATAAAGGAACATGCAAAACAAGAAGAGCAAGAAACTCAACCTATGACTTTTGGGGAGCAACCCGTAGCAAAAGGAACTACAAAAACCCTTGCATCTATCGAGAACCCTTATAAGCCAAAGAAAATAAAAGGCGCGGCCTCTAATTTCAAACCTAAGAAGAAATAGAGAAGACCCACCCGACCAAGGAGGCGATCACATCACTTGAGAAGAAAAGGGACTATAAAAGGAAAGACTAAAAAGCAACAAGAAAATGTTGTTTTGATAGAAATTGACACAGATTCTGACGAAGAAAAGATTCTTGATAGTGATGTAAAAACTCCAATTTTGTAGCCTTTGTATATGAGTAGTAGTTTTGATTCAGATTCACAAGACATTTCCATGGCTAAGAAGAAAAATGAACCTCCAAGAAGCCCTATTTCCAAAGAAGGGTTTGTACCATCAGAGGAGGTGGAAAAAGAAAAAAATTAGAAAAAGAAAAAGAGTTTCTTTTAGAAGGAAAGAATACAAGCAAGGAGTTGCAAGAGGCCTTGTAAAGGATAAAGTATTTAGAAGAGCAACTCAAGATATACCAACAAAGGGAGAGTAACAAGGATGCCAAAATTAGAGAATTGGAAGAAAATTTGTAGAAATTTGAGCAAGGGTCAAGGTTGGAAGCATTGACACAACTTGCTATAGTTGAAACGAGTTGAAGGACTCGAAACCCTAAAAACCCAACTAAATACCCAAGGGCACCCACTACTCCCACTGTGGTAACACTCGACATTGAATTGTGGAACACAACAAAGGAATTTTCTCAAAATCAAGGAGACTAGGAAAAGGAAAAATTAAAATTATTGGCAACTCATGCAAGAGTGGTTGAAAAACAAGAAACAAAGAGTAAGAAATTGAAAGTAAAGATAGTATAATTGATAGATAAAATAGTCCAACTTGTGAGGTGCAGACCTCCAACCATGGTGTATACTTTGTTTCTCTAAGAGAAATTTCTTTTTTTTTAGTTTAGCCAAATAATTAGTGACCTCTCTCTCACTGTAAATTCACCAACACTATTTTTAGAACTATTCCAATAATCCACACCAGAAATGCAAGATCAGTTGTGCGAATTCTATTTACACAACTTGATTCTCCCTTATGAAACTAATTGGAATCCACTTATATTTTTAGGGGATGTTCAAATCAGAGCCTTAGCTTCCTATATAAAAAATTAACGTCTAAGGGGACAATTGCTTGAGGAATACTAGAAAAGGGAAAAATCATCCCTCTTCAATTGAGGGAAGAATCAACAAATCCTAATGTAATGGTGGACCAGTGGATAGATCTCATAGAAAAGGAGGGAGTGAAAATAAAACTAATAGAATGTAGAGAAAAATGCTACAAGAGATTTAAGGAACTAGTTGTAGTAACAATTAAGTAGGAACTTAAATTTTCCTAGGACAGATGGAGGGATTTGTACCCCAAAACCAAAAAATAAGAAACGACACTCCATTTTCAACTATGTGGCAACAATTAAAAGAGTACATAAGTATTTACAAATGCCCTGAAAAATGGAATAGCTTGGATTCCTCACACCTTTCATCCTCCTTTACTTCTATTTACTATCTCGCATTGGATGGGAAGGAAATAAGAGGGAGATGCGACAAAGGACAATAGCTAGGCAAAGATATTAGACCAGCAGGGTTTTTACTTGAAGCAAGGGACATGAGTGACCAAAGTTGTGGAATATAGAGAAACTACACTACAATACAACCTTTGGCCCTGAACTTGCTTGAGGACAAGCAAGAGTTTAAGTTAGGGGGAAAATGATGAGCCATAGAATTTCCCAATTTCCTGTTGCTATTTCATACTTTTATCTTTAATTTTTGCTAAACTTTGAGACATTACTAGACCTTTCATATATAACTTTAAGTAGTTTAAAGCATTTGGAATGGAACATGTTATATTAATATGTGTATGGATGAGTTATGAATGTCCATAAAGTTTAGTAGGAATTTATGTTTAAATTATGATTATTAACAGTGAGAATACCTTGGAAAATAAGACTAACATTTGCAACAAGTTATTTGTCAACTCACAGCAATGGGCTTCTCAACCCATACCATAAGGACTATAGTTCAGTGCAAAGGAGTTAATCTACTGCAACACAACCACTTTCAGAAGAAGATCGAGGTGATCATTTAATGATCAAATCACAAATCACCAAGCATTAATTTTATCTTTCAATAAGAAAACTAGGAGAAGATGTTTATTCTCAGTAGGACTATGAATTATAACAGAGTTGTTCTACTGAGCATATTTTTTGTTATAAATGGTTAAACATGTTGAGTATAGAGTTCTTATTTAATTTTCATACTCATGTTCTAATAGTTATTACTTTATGATTTGAAACTTAGTCCTCTTCCTATTCTTGAGGAAGAGCTGACATCTATTTCCAGTTCACAAATAGCTAGACTCCCTCATAGACCCTATATAGTTAGGTATCTTGTCGAGAAGGAGATCTAGATCGTGTGTGTGTTATACTGAATAAGATTTCCTAAGATTTCTTTCTAGATTTTGTTCAATAATTATGTATATGTTTAGAATGCAATAAAGAGGAAGTAATTTTGATAACATGTTTTTTTTTAGTGAGTCAGTAATTAACAAGATCTTGTGGATGCAATAAATAAAGAAAAGGCCACTTGAGGCACTACTAAACCACTTTAATTTAGGTTAATAGATTAGATTATGCATTGTAAGTTTATTTGATAATTTTTAGTTTATGTGATTATGAATGATGCCTTATAGTTTTTGAATTTGAATCTACAGATTGATACTCTATTCAGTACTTCATAGGTTAATTAAGTTAGGAAATACTGCAATATAACGGTTAACTGGTTACAATCTTAAGCATTAAGTACCCATAGTAAAAGGTAGTTGTTTGTATTCCTTTACTCTATTTTAAATAAAAGTTCATTATGATTAAAAGATTTTACTGTATTTATATGTGTTTCATTCACCTATACTTAGTCGATGTAGGATGTTCAGAATCCATTAATACATACATTATGCCAACACTAACTAAAGTTTATGATTCCCTAATTGATGATTTAATGGAAGCCCTCTCTTGAGTGATGAACTGCTTAGTCTAGGAATCCTCATGTTCACTAAGCCATGTTCATAATCATTAGCATTAGTTAATTAGGCATTAGAGGAAGCTCAGAAATCTTATCTAAAATGATCTCAAGTAAGATATTAATTATGATTCATTCTCATTGTTCCTTGATTCACCTATCAAATATCCAATCTCTAGACTCATTTAGAATCTAACAAGCAATTTCTTGGTTTTATTTATAATTATCATCAAGAGTAAATTTAAAAAATAACGGGGTGACCACCAATTACATATAATTATCTCACACTCCACCCACCTTCCTTGACCTTCTATGGTTAGGCCTTGCATATATTTGGTTGCGTGGGATTAAAAATAGAGTCATTGAGTTCCCTTAGTCACTTAATACTAGCCTTTAGTGGAAATCCCTCTTATTTTTTTGGTTGAGTGAAGCAAGGTTAAGGGTGTCACAAAAAATTAAGTTAATGACACCCTACATTATCTAAGAAAAATCATTTTATTAATAATCTTCTATCTCCCCCTAATTTGACATGTTTTTCATCCACAATTTAATTATAGGTTAGCACCTAAAAAGCTTAGGATATCTAATTTTTTTCCTATTAAACATAATTATTTCTTACCAAGTTCAATCTCTTGCTCATTGTAGGCTTACTTGAGACCTTTTTATCCATATTTCCTACTCCTAGTGATTTCTCCTTTGTTTAAAATCAAATACATCCAGTATCTAACTTATAACATATTCTTTTGTTGTTCTATATAAATCAAGGACCAAATAAGAGTATATTAATAAACATACACAAAGAAGATACCATACATATACACACATTTATGCATAAATATACATAAGAGTTAAATAAAAGCATTGCTTATAAACCCTCCAAGTGCACAAATTTGGAAAAACTATAACATGAATTTATAATAGAACATCTTGGATGAAAAATGAAGGTATTGTACGCACACATAGATACACCTTGTATATAGTATATTTAATATATATATATATATATATATATATATATATATATATATATATATATATATATATGTATGTATGTATGTATGTATGTATGTATGTATGTATGTATGTATGTATGTATGTATGTATGTATGTATGTATGTATGTACACACATACATATATATGTATGTATACCTATCTATATGTACACATACATATATATGTATGTATATAGATACATATATATGTGTGTGTGTAGATATATGTTTTTATCTATATACATGCATACATATATGTATGTGTATATATATATACACACATGTGTGTGTATAAGTATGCATCTATCTCTCTCTCTATATACAATGCATTCATTTTTTACTATTAATATGAGGGAAGGTAAAATAAAAAGAATATAAAGGATCGCTAAAGCCCTTGATTTCCAAAATGATAAGAACTCCTTCTCTTATCTCATCTCTAGAGAAAACTAGTTTAGGGTATGCCATGTGATCACATATGTATATACTTGTCGGTGTCAACATGGATAGAGTTACCAACTTGCCTATATATGCTCCTCAAAGTTGTGTTCTCTAGTTGTAGGGATATGATCTATCAGAAAGTGTGACATGCATGAGTTAAGACTTTATAAATATGTTTTTATACAAGGATGGTTAGTCTAGGACTTTTCATGAGCCCATCTCTCATCATATCAATCATAAGGAGGAGGACGTATAATACCAACATCAATAATAAATTATCACTGTACATAAACCATACCTATAGATACATGCCTACAAAAACAAGTTATAACATGTATCTTCTGTAATTAAGCAAGACATGAATTATCAACTCTAGTGGGATTCTAGAGTTACATGAAGCTTACCTTCTTTAAGCTATCTACTCACTATCTTAGCGGTAATGTTTGTCTCTATCTCTCCCTCTCCCACTCATAAGACTCAATGCATATGTAGTTAGGATCTTCTTTCTCCTTTCTAACCATGAATCTTACAAAATCCATGTCCTACCCAACTACTCCCCTACTTGTAATTAATCATTTTCCTTGTGTGTGAATTATTGATACCCTAGGCAAAAGAGGGTCAAGTTCAATCTCACTATGGTGCCTACTATGACCTCTTAACTCTCTTTAGATGGTAGCTATGACTCCTCCAAAATTCTATAGAATCCTATCCACAAGATGAACCTCCTATTATCCTCTCTTGTAAACTAGAAATATTGCAATGGTGTAGGTTATCCACATTACATTGTTTATCTCTAGGTAAAAGCACAAAGTTGTGTCACACTTTTTAAAGGAAACGACCAACACTGATCCAACTTTTAAACTTGAATCACTAAAAAGTGACATATATGTTTTGAATTTTCAAATGATGTAAACTAATAAAATATTTCTTTTTTATTATATTTTATGATTGTATTTAAAAAAAAAAATTAAAAATTATTTGAATATATTTTTTAGTAAATTGACAATATAATTTAGTTGTTGAAAAAATGTTGAAAAATGAAGTCACATGAGAAGTTAACCTTTATATAGTAATTTTTTTTTCTCTTTCAATTTTTTTGTGTGTATTTATAACTTGAAACTTTAGTGTATGGATATATATTTTTAAATAAATATTAAAATGTGTGTGTATTAAAACATAGCTATTTCTATTGGATGTCAACTTTTATATTATCTATTTGTCTAAAATGGAAAAAAAAATTATACCCTCTTGATATAGATTCTTTTATCTAGTGCATCATATTTTTTCATATTTTTTAAATAAGTTTTACTATTTTTCTTTGGTATGCTAATCAACCTAATATTTTATGTTGATAACATACTTTTAGTAGGAATAAAAAGGAAAATATAAATAATAATTCAATTATTAATATATATATAAAACTAGACTTATGGATCTATAAAAGGGTATTCTTATATTTTTAAAAAAATGTTACTTACATGAGTAGAAATTGTTGAAACATCATTTTTCTCAAATAAATCTCTTTTTTTGGTAAAGTGGCCTCAAAATGGTGCTACATATGTATTTAGCTAACAATTTAGTTAGAAAAGTTGTAGATATTTCTAACTTAGCTATAATGAATCTTACAAGATCATATTTTTGACAAAAATATATTTTTAGTTACAAATACTTAAATTCACTTGTGCTGATAAGTTGGTTGAAAGTGTGACACAACTTTGTACTTTTACCCCTCTTATAGGTTGACCATATCCCATGTAGGACTTTGCTATTGTACTTACCATGGTCATGTAATCACACTATGGATACATCTTGGATGAAACATGAAGGTATTGTACGCACACATACATGCACACAGAGATACACCTTGTATATAGTATATTTAAATACATATATGGATACATATAAATAGATATATATTGTATATATGTATATATGTATTGTCAAGCATATTTATTATCTATCTATTTATTTAACACTCTTGTTTTCTTCAATCTCATTCCCCACAACACGCAAATGTTCAACCAAAAAGATAAAAACAATACTATCAAAACATGATAAACAATATTTCAAAATTTCCTAGTTTAACTACACCATTTCTCATCATCTCTTTTTGATTTAGTGTGTTATTTCTCACTTGAGTTATAAATATCTTCATTAAAATGGTCATCAACTGCATTGCTAGTGGAATTTGGAGGATTATCTTGGTCTTCAATATTTTACTGCTTATATTAGAATGATGTATTCTTGTTATATTTATGATAAAAATGTGTAGTTTATGATTGAATTTTTATGATATGAACATAAGATTTGTTACAAAATTCTCTAATGCTTTGGTTACCATAAAAAAAATTCTATGAGAGTTTGGAATCAAATTTAGTTCTAACCCCATCCTAAGATAGCATGGACCTATTTTTAAACAAGTCTCCAAATAACTAAATCCCTTTTAGAAACTAGGCTTTAGCCAGACAACATCTAGAAAGAGATAAATATTTGTTATTGGAAGACAAATTCTATGATAAAGATTTGAACTTCTAAATGTTGCCATCCTTTTTGAAAATAATTTCATGTCACTTAAGAAGGTGTTTGACATATTTCAAAGCTCGCCAAACGTTGTTGAATTCAATGGAACAATGAAATTTCCAAACAACAAGTCATAAGCGTGGAGGCCTTTCTAGTCCCTTTGGTATTTAAGAAGAAAGTTAAATAGCATTGTATCTTATCAATACCTTATAAGGTTCGCCTTTATATAGGTTAAATTTGATTCAAATAGATATAGAGATGTGAGATTTGAAAATCCAATTGCAACTTAAGAAAAAGGGAACCCCAAGTTTAATGTCTAGACCTAGGATTGCTTTTTGCTCCTTTTTCAAAGGTACATTACAGGTGATCCCACAATATTGGTTTACAATTGGCCAAACTGGACATTGAAATAATTTTTTTTAACTAAATCTTCACTCTTGGGCACCTATAGCTGCTAAACCATGAATAATTTGAAAATGATGCAAACTAGTGATTTGTGACATTTTGTCTGTAGATTCTAAATATATATTTTTGAAAAAAAATTGAATCAGATTTCCTTCCTTTTTCCATCTCCTTTGAAAACTAGTTTTTATCAATAAACAGTATTTTTAAAGAGTGATGCTCACTGTAAACAACATAACTCTTTTTATATGAAGGATAATTTTTTATTATTTTTTTAATTTAGCTTTGTAACTACGATATCTAGCACATTCATTTGGTTTCATAGTGTTTTATTGATTTTTTTTCTTAATAAAGTTTTGAAGTTAAACCAATTACAATTTAGACATAGGCAAACCGTAAACAACTTTTTATTTTTGTATGTATCGAAATTCAATATTTTTTTTACTGGATCAAGGACATCAATACCTATCCCAAACATACTTTTTAGATTTTTTTTTATAATCTACCATTTTTCCACACGTGCAAAACATGGAGCTCGATTTTTGGTGAAAAACCTACATTCACAAGAAATAAAAAATAAATATAATAATTAAATTAAATATATATAAAATTATACTTTTTGGGAAGCTTATAATAAGGACTACGTACTTACAAAAAAAATTAAATGAATTCATTTGATTCCCCAAAAGGTAAATCAAAAGTGGTTTTTTATCAACATTTTGATAGGTGTAAAGGAGACTCTGTTATAGATATGGTTTAAAACCAGTGGGGTTCTATCCAAGGAGGTTTGATATAAGGGGGTTTGATCAAACCCTTTTCAATTGGAATCCTTTAAATAGAACTTTTCAAGGCTTGAATCATTATATTTTCTAAAAATATGTGATTTAAGCAAAAATTAGGATGTCCAAAAAAGTGTAAACCACTATTGTGGGATCACTTGATAAAAATAAACAAGGTGTTTAGATTGACTTTTAACCATGAAGGTGAGTAAATCAAACCTAGATTTGATCCTTTTGAGTCTTAGAAATGAACTAAAATTAATTTTCTATGATTAACCTAATTCAACTATGTGCCCTAATATGAAAATTGCAATATTTTGATGATTAATAGAATGAAACGATAACTTGTAGGCAAATCTGGGAAGGGCAAGGGACTGTGAACCTATCTAGAAAAATTGGTTTCAACCATTGTGTAAGGATAAAAACACCCTAGGGCATATGGATCCTTGTGGGGGTGTCCTCAACTTTTGCACTCCTTTGATGTCAAATCTAAGACTCTCGTTTCTGCTTGCAGACTTGTTAGATCACTGTCGGATATTTATGTAACTAAGTTTTCATGGGTTGACAAGATGTGAGGATTTGAATGCAACAATGAATAAATGATCTTCATATTTCCTTCAATCCTCTTCAAACCTGAAACCTGTACATCCAAAGAGGGAAAATGTTGTGGCATTTAGGGGCTTGCCTTAGTGAAACGACCTGTTAGTGTTTCCACTTCCATAATGGCAATGTCATTGATAAAAATGGATAAATGATAGGAAGGAATGATGAATCGACAAAGTGTTACAACTCACCACCCTTTAATGACTTCCTTGAAGGACTAAATTCATACACATCACCTCAAGGTCTTGGATCTTGCTTGGTTGATTGCTTGAATTTCTTGGAGACCTACAACATGGGTTGGCCTTCACAAACAATGATAGCATAAACATGCATAAACTCACATAGGATTTGACATGATGCTTGGATCTTGAATTGTTGTAATAAAGCTCTAAAATGTTGCTCTTGACTTGCTCTTGACAATAGTTCTTGCTCATAAATTCCCCTTATAGTTTCAAAATGGTGAAAAGACTAGGTATTTATAGACATTTATTCAATTTCTTGAAAATTAGATCCCGATAGTTGACATTTACAATTTGAATTTTGAATGTTAAAATGTTGATACCGACATATCCAAAATTGGTCCCAAAAAAATTAGGGAGACCCATACGCTCTAGGGAAAATGGGTCCTGGTCGTATTTTCCTAGACATTAAGTATTAGGGGAAAAATATCAATTGGATGCATTTATTCAATGCTTGCAATTTGTTGAAAGACGGTAAAAATGGGCCTCAAAATGTATAATTTAGGAATTTAGGAGCTTAATTAGGTCCAATAAATTAAGGGCGACAAAACATAGAGTGAAATTGTCAAGGGTGACAATTTACAATGCTACATTTAGCCCACACTTTGGTGAGAGTATGAACTTATGCTCATACTCACACTAAAGTAGAAAATCTATGTCAAAAGGGGTTTGATTGTCCAAATGTTGAAGAGATGGGATGAATGAGGATCAAGGGGGAGCGCACAAGCCCCCAAGATCCAAGATCCCATGGAAAACCAACATAAGTACATAGGAACACACACATCAAATGCAACAAGATAATATACCCAAACATACATGTCAAAAACATGAAGCAGACACAATGAAAACACAAGGTTAATACTAAAGGGATTCGAGTCAGTAAGGTAAAGAGACCTTGGTCTTAAATTTTCTCAACTGACAAACATCATCCATCGAATGTGTTGTCTAAAAAAATGATTCTCTCACAAGGATGTAAAATCACTTATGAGCCACATGGATCTACTGGCTAGCAAGCTATGCTATGTTAGGTGTTTATGCAATATGATGGGTTCCACAAGGCTAGCAAGGTGTGTTATGCTAGGTATCTCATGAAACATATGGCTTCAATAGAAAGCAAGTTGTGTTATACTCGATGGCCATGTTAAAAATGCTCTAAACTCATAGACCAATGAACTCCATTATGCTAGGACTATGCAAACCATGCTTCAAGGAGCACACAAAATTTACCTTAGGGGGTGCATAAAGTTTAACATCACGGGGGATGAATAAATGCTTAATGTCACATGGGGAAAATTGATAACCATGCCTCAAGGGGCATTACAAACAACACCATTGCCAAAGGTGGTATGCCAATAAGTCAAATATCACAAGATGAAATGGATAGGGTTAATATATGCCCCCTTTTAAAATATCAACATACTCACTATGTTGGTATTTTAAGGAGAAAGAGGGGATCCTTGAAAAGAATGCACACCTCCCAAAACTAGCTATCCTTTCCTCCCAAGCATAGAGATAAGGACAACAACACCAAATACTATCATGTTTCTACCATGAAAAATATGGTTGCACTTACGATTGTACCACCATGACTGAAAATGAGCAAAATACATAAAGCTACAAATGCCACATAGTGATGAGCAACACGATAGGATGAAGACCATTATTGATTTGAGGAATTAGGTGCATCAACATGTGGAAGAGCACCACAATCCTTAAGTTATTGTATTTTATTAAATTTGAGTCCTGACATTCATTATTAGAATGACCATGCACTCAATGAGATGCACAAAATGAGCTTTTTTTGTAGAATTTCTTTTGTGTTCTTGGAGCAAGAGTAATCAGGAAAACTTTGAGAAGCCTCGACAAGATATTCTCTTGATCAATAGTAGGGGATGTTTCTTCTCCTCTGAAGAAAACCTTGCTTTCTTATCACGAGATGTCATACATACTGTATATGATAAAGCATTGGATGAAGATGGAGATGAAGGTTGTAAACCTAGATCCTGCTTGGAAAAGTATGGTATAGACTTCACTTGATTCCTATTTTGTTTCATTTTTTCATTACATCCATGTTTAGAAAGAATTTTGTATCCAAGACCATACTTAGATGAAGAGCTTTTATCTACATGCTTCTAAGAAGGATTGGATTATTTTTTAGCACGCAAATCCTTTTTATGTTTTTTAAAGTTAAGAATCTTTCCCTAATGAGGGATGAGAGTTGAAGGGCCCCCATCACCATCATTGTAACACCCATCCATTTTGTTCTTTTGGTCAAACAATGTTCGTTATGTATGCGTTTACCTTGTTAGCATTTTGGTTATGAACTTGGTTACTTTTGACCGCTAATTGTTAAGTGATGTAAACATTATGTTTTGATGTGATGGTACCTTATTCAAATGTTATTATTATTTCATGTTTTGGATTAAATTAGCATGTATGTGAATTACTAATGCTTTATGTTTTGATTATATCATTGATGATTAGATGCGTCAGTTAGTGATATTGTATTGGCGAAGGGGACGGGATCACATCACTTGCATGCGAGCGCCCTGTGATTCCGCGATTTCCTCTTCACGGTGTGTCTTAATATATTATATGCATATTCAACACTCGTATTGTGTCGAGGGATCTGATCTGGGGACATCGACTCCACCTAGTTTCCAGGTTTGAGCATGTCCATTGACCAACAGAAATCGATTGGGAGATAGTAGCTAGGTTTTCTATGTCGTGACATCACCCTAGCCATAGCGTGTTGTCGGGTTGTTAGTTGGGATAAGTTATTTTCTTTGTTGCCTCTTCTCTCCTTACTTGTGTATTTAAATTTGCAAGAAAAATGGTGTTTGTTTTATTTAATTTCATTGTCAAAATAAATAAAGGAGTGCTCATTAATTAATTAGTTAGTTTAATTCAATCAATAAATAATCTAATCATGGATTAGATTTATTTATTGATAAATTAAATTAAAATGTTGTGTTAGCATTATTAAATTTTGAGATCAAATCAAAATAGAAATTGCCTTGCATTCCTTTTTGAAATAAAATTAAAATGATTTTAAATGTAGATGGGTAAATTCAATTTTGTGGAAAAAGGAAAATGTAATTATCTTTTGGTTGCAAAATAGAACTTGGTTTTAAATAAATATTATGCAAATTCAATGGAAAATGGAAATTGTTTTATTAAATTGCAAAAACAAAATATCTAGTTTAGCAATAAATTTTGTTGGGTGAGTTCAAAAATTAGGGGTTTGACAAATTTGGAGAAGGGATTGCATAAGGTAATTGTTACTTTTTTTTGAATTTTGAATTTGCAATTTTGGAGAGCAAACTTGGATTGAAATTCTTGCAAGAAATTGGGAAGAAGATTTCAAAATTGAGTGCTGACTAAGTTGGAAGAAAAGGCAAACCTCCATTGAAAGACTTCAAGCTTGGAGAAAACAAAAGGTTCAATGTTTAAATTTTGTGCAAATCTTATTTTGAAAATCATTTTTGAAATTGTTCAAACTGTTTAAGGAATTCAAATTGTGATTTAGAGGAAAAACCCATCATGAAACTCCATTCAAACTTGAATCTAAATTCTCTAAAGATATTGTGGAAACAAAGAGATGACAATTTCATCATCAAACTTGCAATAGAAAATTTGAAACGAACATGGTGATTCAAATGGATTTTCTTGTGAAATTTTGTTTGCTTTGGAAGATCTTCATTTAAATTTGCAAAGGAATGAGAAATATTCATATAACTAGGTTAAATCATGTGTTTTCAATGACAATTTATTTTGTTTCTTAGAATGAGCATTTGCCCAATCTGGGTATTAAAAAAAATTATTTTTACAATCATTCTATGAAAGACTGTGTGTGTATATTTATATATATGTATATATATACATGCCTTATTGTATGTACATATATATATATATGAATTCGTTTTTAAAATATTCAGAGAAATAAAGTTGTGTTTTTCTTTCATTCTAGTTTTACCTAAGTCCCTTTTGTTGTTTTGGGTCGACTTTTTGAAAACTCGGATAAGGTTTTCATTTTTATTCTCCTTGTGCAAAATTAATGTGAGGGAGGGGTTTTCCAACCCCTTTGCAGCAACCATCGGTAAATGTGACCTATGAAACAGCATGAAATGGCTGCCCTATGAGTTGCAGCCCCATCCATGGGAGACTCGATCCCATTGGTGTAGAGTAGCTGACCCTATTATCTTTGGAATTGACCCTTAGTAGGGTTAAATTGCCTTGTTCTTTTATATATAAAATGTAATATATTTAATATATTTTATATTATATATTATATTCTATATTATATATATTACATTTAATATATATATGTTTATTTCTGTATTTAAAAAAAAAAAAAGATTTATTACTTGTTGATATTTTTTAATTATTAAGGGTGTATATATTATAATATATATATATTTTATATTTTAAATAATTGTAGTAAAGTACTATGGTTTAATTTTTAAATCCAATTATTGAAGTTAATGTTTAATATTAATTAATTATATATAAAATATATGTAATAACATATACATCGAGTATATGTGTAATTACATAGATATTTTATATAAATATAACAATATTTAAAAAAAAACATTATTTTAAGTTATTTTTGCAATGAATATATGAGAATTCGGTTTGCAAGTAAGCAAGTTAATTGTGAAAGGACTGTTATTTTTATTATCATTATGGAACATTGTGCATTATGATTAAATGATTAAGTAGAGATTACGGAAAGATTCCCAACATGTTGGACCACTCTCATGTGATTGTGCAAGAATATATTTGATTTGATTTGATTAAGTTCACTAATGCATTGAGTGATTGGACTTACGAAATCCTAATGTAGATTACTTATATTGTTTTCAAGCTTCCTTTCATCTTGGGGAGTCTATTCTTGTTGGGGATTGAGTTAGTACTAGGTAAGCCTTCCAGATAGGATTGTCTATTATGAGTTGGGGTTGCTGTTATGTCGACCAACCTTGTTTGCCTTGGGTAGTGCGTAATAGTGTCCAGTGTTGTACCCGGTTATCATGAACGGGCTATGTTGACTTCATGTCGTGTTTAGGGATTCATTATCCCTAGGTTGCAATTGAGTACCCTTTGGTTGTGGTATAGTTCCATGTGTTGTCTTAGAGAAGTGGCTTATATTGAGGGCCGACACACAAAGTGGTGCCAGGAGATCTCCATGTAAGTTGGTTAATTCAGTGAAAACTTAAACCAATTGATTAGTGTAGGTGGTACCAACATTTAAAAAGATTAATTTTGCCTCGCTCATGGACGCAAGTGCTTTAATAGACTTGGGATGAGACAAGAAGGCCTGGAATGGCAAGATCGTTATCTTGTCCCTTCGAAAGATAACTGATTCCGCATTGGTTTGCATGTGGGGCTG
>VDFB02047230.1:442825943-442837835 GCA_007258455.2 Sequoia sempervirens | reverse complement strand
AGAGTATGAGAGAAGATTACGAGAACATTAATAAGATGAATATGCAATATAAGGCTAAGGTAGATCGAGAAAGAGGAATAAGAGTTTCGAGGCCGGTGATGAAGTAATGGTCCACTTGAGGAAAAGGGTTCCCATATTAGGGAACCTATAACAAATTGAAGATGAAGAAATTCAGTCCCTGTAAGATTTTGAAGAAGCATGATTCAGGGAATGCATATGAGGTAGAGTTGCCTTATGGAATCAATATTTCCCCTGTGTTCAACATTTTAGATTTGACAGAGTATCATGAAGGTGGAATGGAGGAAGCACCAGCAATAGGGTAGTATGGCATTCCAACACTTACTTCAGAAAGGGAGGAGATTGAAACAATCTTGGATAGTCATGTGGGAAGGAGTACCAAAAATAGGCAGTATGAAGAATATTTGGTGAAATGGAGAGGAAGGCCTTGGAAGATTCATATTGGCTATCTAAGGCAGTAGTTGACTGGTTGGGTTTTTCTCAACCATCTAAGATGTGACAGGTAACTTCTCAAATTACCCTGGGTGTCTGATGTAGGAGCATCCAGTGGTGTAAGGGCAATCTTGCATCACTCAAAAATAGTTAAATTTCAAGTTTCTCAGTTTTTAGATGTTTTTACATTTTTGGATACCCTTTTTGTCATAATGAAATTTTCAATTTATAGTTTTTATTTTCTCTTCCTGGGTTGAAAGATATTGTAGTTTTAGTTTCCTAGATTTGCACCTGAAAATCTTCCGAATTAGATTTTAGGTACTTAGAGTTCCTGGATCAGCCCCAAAACTTGCTAAAATTGACGTAGCAGATTTCAAGCGCGTTATTGACTTCGAGACCTTTCCAACGGTTCAAACGGTTCGTGAATCAGAGTCCCGGATCAAAAGTTATGGCCCCGGGAAGTTGGCGCACTTTCTAGAAGATACAATTGCAAATGTTCTTTTGAAATTTGAACTTCAAGTTGTAATTTTTCGACGCCAAACCGCCTAAACTCAAATTTGAATGTTGTTTTGACTCCAAACTAAAGAGGAGCTCTATTTATGGCCGGGTTTCTAATTTTTGGGTAACTTTTTGGGGACAAGCTCGCATATTGTGAAAGGGTGATTCTGTAGCTTTTTGTAACTTGCATGTGTTGTAGAACTTGGGGATTTGAGATCCTCTACATGTAAGAAGCTCCATTTTCTGAATAATAAAATTATTCTCTTGTTTGTGGGTTATTTTCTAAGTCTCGGGCTGCGCCCTCATCAACATTCCACCCAACCAAGTGATACCCGAAGGCTCACCCCCCGTGCTAGGAGATAGTAACAAGGATTTCAGGTCAAGACCAACAACCTCTAAACATAGGCAACATGACTCAACTGAAAAAGATACGAACATGATATCACATGACACAAAGGTTACAATGCTTCCAGATTTTAAGTAAATGATCACATCACGAATACAAACATATTGTTGACTTAGGAGAAGTGTCATCACAATGTCGCATGGGATATCCCGACAAGTCTTCCCAAGTCCCGGCCCCCATCTCGGAATATCCTGGTAACCTCTAACAACTCCAAGCCCCACATGCAAACCAATGTGGAATCAGTTATCTTTCGAAGGGACAAGATAACGATCTTGCCATTCTAGGCCTTCTCGTCTCATCCCAAGTCTATACAAGCACTTTCGTCCATGAGCGAGGCAAAATTAATCTTTTTAAATGTTGGTACCACCTACACTAATCAATTGGTTTAAGTTTTCACTGAATTAACTAACTTACATTGAGATCTCTTGGCACCACTTTGTGTGTCGGCCCTCAATATAAGCCACTTCTCTAAGACAACACGTGGAACTATGCCACAACCAAAGGGTACTCAAGTGCAACCTAGGGATAATGAATCCCCAAACATGACATAAAGTCAGCATAACCCGTCCAAGATAGACAGTTAAAACTGGACATAATTACGCACTACCCAAGGCAAACAAGGTTGGTCGACATAACAACAACCCCAACTCATAATAGACAATCCTATCTGGAAGGCTTACCTAGTACTGACTCAATCCCCAACAAGAATAGACTCCCCACGATGAAAGGAAGCTTGCAAACAATATAAGTAATCTACATTAGGATTCCGTAAATCCAATCACTCAACGCATTAGTGCACTTAATCAAATCAAATCAAATATATTATTGCACAATCACATGAGAGTGGTCCAACACGTTGGGAATCTTTCCGTAATCTCTACTTAATCATTTAATCATAATGCACAATGTTCCATAATGATAATAAAAATAACAGTCCTTTCACAATTAACTTGCTTACTTGCAAATCGAATTCTCATATATTCCTTGCAAAAATAACTTAAAATAATTTTTTTTTAAATATCATTATATTTATATAAAATATCTATGTAATTACACATATACTCAATGTATATGTTATTACATATATTATATATATATATATAATTAATATTAAACATTAACTTCAATAATTGGATTTAAAAATCAAACCATAGTACTTTACTACAATTATTTGAAATATAAAATAAATATATATTATAATATATATTAATTCTTAATAATTAAAAAATATCAACAAGTAATAAATCCTTTTTTTTTTTTACAGAAATAAACATATATATATTAAATGTAATATATATAATATAGAATATAATATATAATATAAAATATATTAAATATATTACATTATATATATAAAAGAACAAGGTACGAACCCTAATAAGGGTCAACCCAGCACATTAGGGCCGCGCCCTACACCAACAGGGGACGTAGCCCCCATGGATGGGGGCGGCAACCTGTGTGGGCAGCGTCGGCGTTGCTTCATAGGCCGCCGACGCCATCGATGGGGTTGCAAAGGGGTTGAAACCCCGCCCCTCCTCACATACTTTGCACAAGGAGAACAAAAAAATGAAACTGCCATTCGAGTTTTCAAAAAGTCGACTGGTAAAACAAAAGGATTCTAGGTAAAAAAAACTAGAATGAAAGAAAAACACAACTTTATTTCTCCAAATATTTTAAAAACGAATTCATATATATATTTATATATATGTATATATATATGTACATACAATAAGGTATGTATATATATACATATATATAAATATACACACACAGTCTTTCATAGAATGACTGTAAAAATAAATTTTTTTAATACCTAGATTGGGCAAATGCTCATTCTAAGAAACAAAATAAATTGTCATTGAAAACACATGATTTAACCCAGTTATATGAAGATTTCTCATTCCTTTGCAAATTTAAATGAAGATCTTCCAAAGCAAACAAAATTTCACAAGAAAATCCATTTGAATCACCATGTTTGTTTCAAATTTTCTATTGCAAGTTTGATGATGAAATTGTCATCTCTTTGTTTCCACAATATCTTTAGAGAATTTAGATTCAAGTTTGAATGGAGTTTCATGATGGGTTTTTCCTCTAAATCACAATTTGAATTCTTTAAACAGTTTGAACAATTTCAAAAATGATTTTCAAAATAAGATTTGCACAAAATTTAAACACTGAACCTTGTGTTTTCTCCAAGCTTGAAGTCTTTCAATGGAGGTTTGCCTTTTCTTTCCAATTTAGCTGCACCAATTTTGAAATCTTCTCTTCCCAATTTTTCTTCAACCAAAATCTTTTCCAAGTTTGCTCTCCAAAATTCAAAATAAAATGAATTACCTTATGCAATTTTCTTCTCCAAATTTGTCAAACCCCTAATTTTGAACTCACCCACCAAAATTTATTGTTAAACTAGATATTTTATTTTTGCAATTTAATAAAACAATTTCCATTTTCCATTGAATTTGCATAATATTTATTTAAAACAAAGTTCTATTTTGCAACCAAAAGATAATTACATTTTCCTTTTTCCACAAAATTGAATTTACCCATCTACATTTAAAATCATTTTTTAATTTTATTTCAAAAAGGAATGCAAGGCAATTTCTATTTTGATTTGATCTCAAAATTTAATAATGCTAACACAACATTTTAATTTAATTTATCAATAAATAAATCTAATCCATGATTAGATTATTTATTGACTGAATTAAGCTAACTAATTAATTAATGAGCACTCCTTTATTTATTTTGACAATGAAATTAAATAAAACAAACACCATTTTTCTTGCAAATTGAAATATGCAAGTAAGGAGAGAAGAGGCAACAAAGAAAATAACTTATCCCAACTAACAACTCGATGACACACGATGGCTAGGGTGATGTCATGACACAGAAAACCTAGCTACTATCTCCCAATCGTTTTCCGTTGGACAAGGGACACACTCAGACCTGTGGAACCAGGTGGAGTCGATGTCCTGTACCTGCATCCTGCACACAATACGAGTGTTGAACATGCATATAATATATTAAGACACACCATGAAGAGGAAATCGTGGAATCACAAGGCGCTCGCATGCGAGTGATGTGATCCCGTCCCCTTCACCAATACAATATCACTAACCGACGCATCTAATCATCAATGATATAATCAAAACATAAAGCATCGGTAATTCACATACATGCTAATTTAATCCAAAACATGAAATAATAATAACATCTGAATAAGGTACCATCACATCAAAACATAATGTTCCTATCACTTAACAATTAGCGGTCAAAAGTAACCAAGTTCATAGCCAAAATGCTAACAAGGTAAACGCATACATAACGAACATTGTTCGACCAAAAGAACAAAATGGATGGGTGTTACAATGTTGGTGATGGGGGCCCTTCAACTCTCATCCCTCATTAGGGAAAGATTCTTAACTTTAAAAAACATAAAAAGGATTTGCGTGCTCAAAAATAATCCAATCCTTCTTAGAAGCATGTAGATAAAATATCTTCATCTAAGTATGGTCTTGGATACAAAATTCTTTCTAAACACGGATGTAATGAAAAAATGAAACAAAATAGGAATCAAGTGAATTCTATACCATACTTTTCCAAGCAGGATCTAGGTTTAGAACCTTCATCTCCATCTTCATCCAATGCTTTATCATATACAGTATGTATGACATCTTGTGATAAGAAAGCAAGGTTTTCTTCATAGGAGAAGAAATGTCCCCTACTATTGATCAAGAGAATATCTTGTCGAGGCTTCTCAAAGTTTGCCTGATTACTCTTGCTCCAAGAACACGAAATAAATTCTACAATAAAAGCTCATCTTGTGCATCTAATCGAGTGCATGGTCATTCTACTAATGAATGCCAGGACTCAAATTTAATAAAATACGATAACTTAAGGATTGTGGTGCTCTTCCACGTGTTGATGCACCTAATTCCTCAAATCAGTAATGATCTTCATCCTATCGTGTTGCTCATCACTATGTGGCATTTGTAGCTTTATGTATTTTGCTCATTTTCAGTCATGGTGGTACAATCTTAAGTGCAACCATATTTTTCATGGTAGAAACATGATAGTCTTTGGTTTTGTTGTCCTTATCTCTATGCTTGGGAGGCAAGGATAGCTAGTTTTGGGAGGTGTGCATTCTTTTCAAGGATCCTCTCTTTCTCCTTAAAATACCAACATAGCAAGTATGTTTATATTTTAAAAGGGGGCATATATTAACCCTATCCATTTCATCTTGTGATATTTGACTTATTGGCATACCACCTTTGGCAGTGGTGTTGTTTGTAATGCCCCTTGAGGCATGGTTATCAATTTTTCCCATATGACATTAAGCATTTATTCGTCCCCCGTGATGTTAAACTTTATGCACCCCCTAAAGTAAATCTTGTGTGCTCCTTGAAGCGTGGTTTGCATAGTCCTAGCATAATGGAGTTTATTGGTCTATGAGTTTAGAGCATTTTTAACATGGCCACCGAGCATAACACAACTTGCTTTCTATTGAAGCCATATGTTTCATGAGATACCTAGCATAACACACCTTGCTAGCCTTATGGAACCCATCATATTGCATAGACACCTAGCATAGCATAGCTTGCTAGCCAGTAGATTCATATGGCTCATAAGTGATTTTACATCTTTGTGAGAGAATCATTTTGTTAGACAACACATTCGATGGATGATGTTTGTTATTTGAGACAATTTAAGACCAAGGTCTCTTTACCTTACTGAATTGAATCCCTTTAGTATTAACCTTGTGTTTTCATTGTGCATGCTTCATGTTTTTGACATGTACGTTTGGGTATATTATCTTGTTGTATTTGATGTGTGTGTTCCTGTGTACTTATGTTGGTTTTCCATGGGATCTTGGATCTTGGGGGCTTGTGTGCCCCCCCTTAATCCTCAATCATCCAATCTCTTCAACATTCAGACAATCAAACCCCTTTTGACATAGATTTTCTACTTTAGTGTGAGTATGAGCATAAGTTCATACTCTCACCAAAGTGTGGGCTAAATGTAGCATTGTAAATTGTCACCCTTGACAATTTCACTCTATGTTTTGTCACCCTTAATTTATTGGGCCTAATTAAGCTCCTAAATTCCTAAATTATACATTTTGAGGCCCATTTTTACGGTCTTTCAACAAATTGCAAGCATTGAATAAATGCATCCAATTGATATTTTGCCCCCAATAATTAATGTCCAGGAAAATACGACCAGGACCCATTTTCCCTAAGGCGTATGGGTCCCCCTATTTTTTTGGGGACCAATTTTGGATATGTCGATATCAACATTTTAACATTCAAAATTCAAATTGTAAATGTCAACTATAGGGATCTAATTTTCAAGAAATTGAATAAATGTCTATAAATACCTAGTTTTTTCACCATTTTGAAACTATAAGGGAAATTTATGAGCAAGAACTATTGTCAAGAGCAAGTCAAGAGCAACATTTTAGAGCTTTATTACAACAATTCAAGATCCAAGCATCATGTCAAATTCTATGTGAGTTTATGCATGTTTATGCTATCATTGTTTGTGAAGGCCAACCCATGTTGTAGGTCTCCAAGAAATTCAAGCAATCAACCAAGAAAGATCCAAGACCTTGAGGTGATGTGTATGAATTTAGTCCTTCAAGGAAGTCATTAAAGGGTGGTGAGTTGTAACACTTTGTCGATTCATCATTCCTTCCTATCATTTATCCATTTTTATCAATGACATTGCCATTATGGAAGTGGAAACACTAACACGGGGTTTGACTAAGGCAAGCCCCTAAATGCCACAACATTTTACCTCTTTGGATGTACAGGTTTCAGGTTTGAAGAGGATTGAAGGAAATATGAAGATCATTTATTCATTGTTGCATTCAAATCCTTACATCTTGTCAACCCATGAAAACTTAGTTACATAAATATCTGACAGTGATCTAACAAGTCTGCAAGCAAAAACAAGAGTCTCAGATCTGACATCAAAGGAGTGAAAAAGTTGAGGACACCCCCACAAGGACCCATATGCCCTAGGGTGCCTATATCCTCACACAGTGGCTGAAACCAATTTTTCTAGATAGGTACACAATCCTTTGCCCTTCCCAGATCTGCCTACAAGTTATTGTTTCATTCTATTAATCATCAAAATATTGCAATTTTCATATTAGGGCACATAGTTGAATTAGGTTAATCGTAGAAAAGTAATTTTAGTTCATTTCTAAAAATCAAAAGGATCAAATCTAGGTTTGATTTACTCACCTTCATAGTTCAAAGTCAATCTAAACACCCTATTTATTTTTATTAGGTGATCCCACAATAGTGGTTTACACTTTTTTGGACATCCTATTTTTTGTTGAAATCACATATTTTTAGAAAATACAATGATTCAAGCCTTGGAAAGTTTCATTTAAAGGATTCCAATTGAAAAGGGTTTGATCAAACCACCTTAGATCAAACCTCCTTGGATAGAACCCCACTAGTTTTAAACCATACCTATAACAGAGTCTCCTTTACACCTATCAAAATGTTGATAAAAAACCACTTTTGATTTACCTTTTGGAGAATCAAATGAATTCATTTAATTTTTTTTTGTAATTATGTAGTCCTTATTATAAGCTTCCCAAAAAGTATAATTTTATATATATTTAATTTAATTATTATATTTATTTTTTATTTCTTGTGAATGTAGGTTTTTCACCAAAAATCGAGCTCCATGTTTTGCACGTGTGGAAAAATGGTAGATTATAAAAAAAAATCTAAAAAGTATGTTTGGGATAGGTATTGATGTCCTTGATCCAGTAAAAAAAATATTGAATTTCGATACATACAAAAATAAAAAGTTGTTTACGGTTTGCCTATGTCTAAATTGTAATTGGTTTAACTTCAAAACTTTATTAAGAAAAAAAATCAATAAAACACTATGAAACCAAATGAATGTGCTAGATATCGTAGTTACAAAGCTAAATTAAAAAAATAATAAAAAATTATCCTTCATATAAAAAGAGTTATGTTGTTTACAGTGAGCATCACTCTTTAAAAATACTGTTTATTGATAAAAACTAGTTTTCAAAGGAGATGGAAAAAGGAAGGAAATCTGATTCAATTTTTTTTCAAAAATATATATTTAGAATCTACAGACAAAATGTCACAAATCACTAGTTTGCATCATTTTCAAATTATTCATGGTTTAGCAGCTATAGGTGCCCAAGAGTGAAGATTTAGTTAAAAAAAATTATTTCAATGTCCAGTTTGGCCAATTGTAAACCAATATTGTGGGATCACCTGTAATGTACCTTTGAAAAAGGAGCAAAAAGCAATCCTAGGTCTAGACATTAAACTTGGGGTTCCCTTTTTCTTAAGTTGCAATTGGATTTTCAAATCTCACATCTCTATATCTATTTGAATCAAATTTAACCTATATAAAGGCGAACCTTATAAGGTATTGATAAGATACAATGCTATTTAACTTTCTTCTTAAATACCAAAGGGACTAGAAAGGCCTCCACGCTTATGACTTGTTGTTTGGAAATTTCATTGTTCCATTGAATTCAACAACGTTTGGCGAGCTTTGAAATATGTCAAACACCTTCTTAAGTGACATGAAATTATTTTCAAAAAGGATGGCAACATTTAGAAGTTCAAATCTTTATCATAGAATTTGTCTTCCAATAACAAATATTTATCTCTTTCTAGATGTTGTCTGGCTAAAGCCTAGTTTCTAAAAGGGATTTAGTTATTTGGAGACTTGTTTAAAAATAGGTCCATGCTATCTTAGGATGGGGTTAGAACTAAATTTGATTCCAAACTCTCATAGAATTTTTTTTATGGTAACCAAAGCATTAGAGAATTTTGTAACAAATCTTATGTTCATATCATAAAAATTCAATCATAAACTACACATTTTTATCATAAATATAACAAGAATACATCATTCTAATATAAGCAGTAAAATATTGAAGACCAAGATAATCCTCCAAATTCCACTAGCAATGCAGTTGATGACCATTTTAATGAAGATATTTATAACTCAAGTGAGAAATAACACACTAAATCAAAAAGAGATGATGAGAAATGGTGTAGTTAAACTAGGAAATTTTGAAATATTGTTTATCATGTTTTGATAGTATTGTTTTTATCTTTTTGGTTGAACATTTGCGTGTTGTGGGGAATGAGATTGAAGAAAACAAGAGTGTTAAATAAATAGATAGATAATAAATATGCTTGACAATACATATATACATATATACAATATATATCTATTTATATGTATCCATATATGTATTTAAATATACTATATACAAGGTGTATCTCTGTGTGCATGTATGTGTGCGTACAATACCTTCATGTTTCATCCAAGATGTATCCATAGTGTGATTACATGACCATGGTAAGTACAATAGCAAAGTCCTACATGGGATATGGTCAACCTATAAGAGGGGTAAAAGTACAAAGTTGTGTCACACTTTCAACCAACTTATCAGCACAAGTGAATTTAAGTATTTGTAACTAAAAATATATTTTTGTCAAAAATATGATCTTGTAAGATTCATTATAGCTAAGTTAGAAATATCTACAACTTTTCTAACTAAATTGTTAGCTAAATACATATGTAGCACCATTTTGAGGCCACTTTACCAAAAAAAGAGATTTATTTGAGAAAAATGATGTTTCAACAATTTCTACTCATGTAAGTAACATTTTTTTAAAAATATAAGAATACCCTTTTATAGATCCATAAGTCTAGTTTTATATATATATTAATAATTGAATTATTATTTATATTTTCCTTTTTATTCCTACTAAAAGTATGTTATCAACATAAAATATTAGGTTGATTAGCATACCAAAGAAAAATAGTAAAACTTATTTAAAAAATATGAAAAAATATGATGCACTAGATAAAAGAATCTATATCAAGAGGGTATAATTTTTTTTTCCATTTTAGACAAATAGATAATATAAAAGTTGACATCCAATAGAAATAGCTATGTTTTAATACACACACATTTTAATATTTATTTAAAAATATATATCCATACACTAAAGTTTCAAGTTATAAATACACACAAAAAAATTGAAAGAGAAAAAAAAATTACTATATAAAGGTTAACTTCTCATGTGACTTCATTTTTCAACATTTTTTCAACAACTAAATTATATTGTCAATTTACTAAAAAATATATTCAAATAATTTTTAATTTTTTTTTTTAAATACAATCATAAAATATAATAAAAAAGAAATATTTTATTAGTTTACATCATTTGAAAATTCAAAACATATATGTCACTTTTTAGTGATTCAAGTTTAAAAGTTGGATCAGTGTTGGTCGTTTCCTTTAAAAAGTGTGACACAACTTTGTGCTTTTACCTAGAGATAAACAATGTAATGTGGATAACCTACACCATTGCAATATTTCTAGTTTACAAGAGAGGATAATAGGAGGTTCATCTTGTGGATAGGATTCTATAGAAATTTGGAGGAGTCATAGCTACCATCTAAAGAGAGTTAAGAGGTCATAGTAGGCACCATAGTGAGATTGAACTTGACCCTCTTTTGCCTAGGGTATCAATAATTCACACACAAGGAAAATGATTAATTACAAGTAGGGGAGTAGTTGGGTAGGACATGGATTTTGTAAGATTCATGGTTAGAAAGGAGAAAGAAGATCCTAACTACATATGCATTGAGTCTTATGAGTGGGAGAGGGAGAGATAGAGACAAACATTACCGCTAAGATAGTGAGTAGATAGCTTAAAGAAGGTAAGCTTCATGTAACTCTAGAATCCCACTAGAGTTGATAATTCATGTCTTGCTTAATTACAGAAGATACATGTTATAACTTGTTTTTGTAGGCATGTATCTATAGGTATGGTTTATGTACAGTGATAATTTATTATTGATGTTGGTATTATACGTCCTCCTCCTTATGATTGATATGATGAGAGATGGGCTCATGAAAAGTCCTAGACTAACCATCCTTGTATAAAAACATATTTATAAAGTCTTAACTCATGCATGTCACACTTTCTGATAGATCATATCCCTACAACTAGAGAACACAACTTTGAGGAGCATATATAGGCAAGTTGGTAACTCTATCCATGTTGACACCGACAAGTATATACATATGTGATCACATGGCATACCCTAAACTAGTTTTCTCTAGAGATGAGATAAGAGAAGGAGTTCTTATCATTTTGGAAATCAAGGGCTTTAGCGATCCTTTATATTCTTTTTATTTTACCTTCCCTCATATTAATAGTAAAAAATGAATGCATTGTATATAGAGAGAGAGATAGATGCATACTTATACACACACATGTGTGTATATATATATACACATACATATATGTATGCATGTATATAGATAAAAACATATATCTACACACACACATATATATGTATCTATATACATACATATATATGTATGTGTACATATAGATAGGTATACATACATATATATGTATGTGTGTACATACATACATACATACATACATACATACATACATACATACATACATACATACATACATACATACATACATACA